>OZ038507.1:85628739-85668739 GCA_964036315.1 Acanthosepion esculentum
ATAGATAGATATGAATTAAATGAAGATAGGTACATAGATAGATAGATATGAATTAAACGAAGATAGGTACATAGATAGATAGATATGAATTAAACGAAGATAGGTACATAGATAGATAGATATGAATTAAATGAAGATAGGTACATAGATAGATAGATATGAATTAAACGAAGATAGGTACATAGATAGATATGAATTAAACGAAGATAGGTACATAGATAGATAGATATGAATTAAACGAAGATAGGTACATAGATAGATAGATATGAATTAAATGAAGATAGGTACATAGATAGATAGATATGAATTAAATGAAGATAGGTACATAGATAGATAGATATGAATTAAACGAAGATAGGTACATAGATAGATAGATATGAATTAAATGAAAATAGGTACATAGATAGATAGATATGAATTAAATGAAGATAGGTACATAGATAGATAGATATGAATTAAATGAAGATAGGTACATAGATAGATAGATATGAATTAAATGAAGATAGGTACATAGATAGATATGAATTAAACGAAGATAGGTACATAGATAGATAGATATGAATTAAACGAAGATAGGTACATAGATAGATAGATATGAATTAAACGAAGATAGGTACATAGATAGATAGATATGAATTAAATGAAAATAGGTACATAGATAGATAGATATGAATTAAATGAAGATAGGTACATAGATAGATAGATATGAATTAAATGAAGATAGGTACATAGATAGATAGATATGAATTAAATGAAGATAGGTACATAGATAGATAGATATGAATTAAATGAAGATAGGTACATAGATAGATAGATATGAATTAAATGAAGATAGGTACATAGATAGATAGATATGAATTAAATGAAGATAGGTACATAGATAGATAGATATGAATTAAACGAAGATAGGTACATAGATAGATAGATATGAATTAAATGAAAATAGGTACATAGATAGATAGATATGAATTAAATGAAAATAGGTACATAGATAGATAGATATGAATTAAATGAAAATAGGTACATAGATAGATAGATATGAATTAAATGAAGATAGGTACATAGATAGATAGATATGAATTAAACGAAGATAGGTACATAGATAGATAGATATGAATTAAATGAAGATAGGTACATAGATAGATAGATATGAATTAAACGAAGATAGGTACATAGATAGATAGATATGAATTAAATGAAGATAGGTACATAGATAGATAGATATGAATTAAACGAAGATAGGTACATAGATAGATAGATATGAATTAAATGAAAATAGGTACATAGATAGATAGATATGAATTAAATGAAGATAGGTACATAGATAGATAGATATGAATTAAATGAAGATAGGTACATAGATAGATAGATATGAATTAAACGAAGATAGGTACATAGATAGATAGATATGAATTAAATGAAGATAGGTACATAGATAGATAGATATGAATTAAACGAAGATAGGTACATAGATAGATAGATATGAATTAAATGAAGATAGGTACATAGATAGATAGATATGAATTAAACGAAGATAGGTACATAGATAGATAGATATGAATTAAATGAAGATAGGTACATAGATAGATAGATATGAATTAAACGAAGATAGGTACATAGATAGATAGATATGAATTAAATGAAGATAGGTACATAGATAGATAGATATGAATTAAATGAAGATAGGTACATAGATAGATAGATATGAATTAAACGAAGATAGGTACATAGATAGATAGATATGAATTAAACGAAGATAGGTACATAGATAGATAGATATGAATTAAACGAAGATAGGTACATAGATAGATAGATATGAATTAAATGAAGATAGGTACATAGATAGATAGATATGAATTAAATGAAGATAGGTACATAGATAGATAGATATGAATTAAACGAAGATAGGTACATAGATAGATAGATATGAATTAAATGAAGATAGGTACATAGATAGATAGATATGAATTAAACGAAGATAGATAGATAAAAAAACATAAATTGATAATAAAAAGTCCTTTGGTCTTTCCTCTTAATAATATTTGGATGATAAAACTTTAAATACTATTTTTCGTCGAGGTATCCTCTTTCCTTTGCGAATCAGTGGAATATATAAAGTTCTATTATCCACACACAAACACACATATCTAGATATATTTAAAGACATTTTTATGTTTAACATTCTTTTTACAAATAGAAGTATTTAAGTAAATGCTCTGTTTATAATAAACAGTATTAAATAACATTTACCGGCCTGAATGTCCGAGAAATTTTCATAGAAAATATTCGTCCTCCGACAGGATTCGAGCCTGTATGCTATACGGAACCGTCATATAGCCTGACATTCCTTAACCGATTCGGCCACTGAGGATCGTTCGATTGGCAAGGTCGAATTTACTATAAAGAAATTTAAAGAAAGAAGCGAATAAAATGCTGTACCAGTGAAGAAGAAGAAGAAGAAGAAGAAGAAGAAGAAGAAGAAGAAGAAGAAGAAGAAGAAGAAGAAGAAGAAGAAGAAGAAGGAGGAGGAGGAGGAGGGGGAGGGGAGGAGAAGGCGGAAGAAGAGAAAAATAAGGAGGAGGAAGAGAAGGAGAAGAAGAAAGAGGAGGATGATAAGGAGGAGGAGAAAGAGGAGGAGGAAGAGAAAAAGAAGAAGGAGGAGAAGAAAGAAGAAACGGGAGAATTGTAATTTCAGAAGCTTTAAAGAAACCTCATTTTGGGAAAACTAATGCGAAGAGACGCGTATATACACCCAACCTGGTTAGCACTTGTCGTTCAGGAATTCGTAAAGAAAAGAGAATAATTCCACACTATTGAGATTCATGAAAATAAACTTTCAGCTTTCCTCACCTGTTTCAAACGTTTAGCATTTATAAAATGTCATTATATTCTTTATAATTAGTGCCAACGAAATTTGTCGAATAAATTCCTCGCTTATTTGATTGAAGACAATTAAAAGATACCAATCAAGTTGCGGTGGGAATAAATATATTAGCAGTGTATCGATTTTGGTCAGAGGACGAAATTAAATTTATACGTGACAAAAATTGAGTAGAATGGAATGGGGTTGGGAGATAGATAACAAATTATATATATATATATATATATATATATATATATATATATATATATATATATATGCATAATTTGGCAGCAACTTTTCTTTTGAACATGTTGTGTTGAATGTCAAAGACAACATAGTCCTGCATATTCTCTTTTGAATTTTCTCATATTTTCTAATGAGACTTTTTATTTGAAAATTATATCGAAATAAATATTGTCCGTAAGATAACTGAGTCAAAAGAATTTGACTCTACATATATATAAGATATTGTTAAAAATTTTGACCCTGAAGATGAACAATGATGTTCGAAAGTACTCGGTTATCTTACGGACAATCTTCATGGCCTGATATTTGCGTTCAAGCATGAAACACACTATCGCCACTCGGTGTTTATCTCAGTATCTGTTTACACGCTCTATCCCGGATATTGTGTACTATAACTATATATATATATATATATATTGTAATCCACAGACTGACTGTTGCGCTGTATCACAGCTCATCAGTGTGGTTAGACGCCCGGTTGGCTCTGGCTAGAATCGAAAACCGGCTGAATTCGCGTCAGTCGGAAATTTTATCCTGAAGCCGTTGGCTCACGGCAGAGAAGAAGGTGAATTTAAGCGTATTTATTTTTAGATAAACACACAGTGACTGAGAGAACTCGATTCGATTTACCGAAGAGTCTTGCATTATTAGCCGTAATAGTCACTGTTTACAAACCCACACTTCCTCCCCAGAGAGCTCAACTGAAATAAATTTTTCAGGAGCATATATATATATATATATATATATATATATATAAAAGTGAACGTAGAAGTCAACACTTAGAGGCGACAGTCTGTTTCATGCTAGATGCAATCGTCGTCGCCCGATGATTGCATCGAGCATGAAACCGCCTGTCGCCTCTAAGTGTTGACTTCTATGTTCACTTTTATATTTACACACGCTTTATCTCTGATATTGAGCACTTTATCCCATAAATATAGCACATTTTAAGACTATATTTCTTCATATATATATATAGAGAGAGAGAGAGAGACAGACAGACAGACAGACAGACAAACAGACAGACAGATACAGAGACAGACAGATACAGAGAGAGACAGACAAGAGACAGACAGATATATACTTTTTAGATAGACAGTTATGTACAGTAAGGGAGTGCATCAATAAGTCTGTAGCCTAACACGTTATTATTAGATGAATACTGCCCTGAAATGTTCATTGCATAATGTTTGCTACATATGATTATTATTCGCCACTGAATTAAGTGCATTGACAAGAAAGGTGCTTATAGGGATCAATAATTTTTCTTTATAAAATTAATGCTATTTTACCATTAAACTGCAGGTAGTGATACGTCTCCGTAGATAGGATCTGATAGGGTACCGTAGAACAGAGTTCAGATGATGAGGGGTACTTATGCTGATGATATAGGATTTCATAGAAATGATCTGGAACTAAAACTTCTATACCTAGAAGAAGAACTCAAGAGAAACATTTCCGAAACAGAATCTATGAATCACTTTTATGGTTTCTTTCTCTCCAGGAAAATTTAATCTTCAAAAATTGAAATGAAATGTCAGTCATTTGTTTTCTTAATTCCTATTCTTTTATTTTTCTCACTTTCTCTAACACTCTGCGCTTTAGTGGCTTTATTACCTTACTGGGAGTGAAATGATTAAAATATAAATGTTGGAATTTTGGCATGGCAAAATCTTCCTAACTCCAAGATTTTTTGTGCATTTTCTCCTTGTACGACACAGGTTTATTTTGTATATTTCCCATCGCCGTCAACGGTTGGCGAGTCAAGTTAAAGATCAAAATTTTGTACTCGTGTGTTCTAGCAGCCATTCATCGTCTGTAAGCTTGGCGCAACACTATCATATTAAATCCTATTTCTAACCCCAGGCTGGCAAAATTCAACAACCCTAATTCTACATAGCTTTGTTAAGAAAAAAAAATCTAGAAATTAAAAAAGACATGAAAAGACTTAAAACTATGAAAAAGCCGCTGTCGTATATACATTACAAAGGACTCTGAAGACAGTAATATTTTCTCTTGAATTTTTTCGCTTCTTCAAAGTCTATTGCGTCTGGAGTAATAACATTAGCAGAACCATTATATATGATTTAGATAATAATGGCGCTAGTCAGAGAATTAATGAGAACAAAGTAATTGCAGTAGTAATTGATGTAGTTGTACATGTTGATTCCTTTTCGGTGTTGCTGTAAAGTTAAGAGGAAAACTGCTTCAAGCCTGCAGCATTTATTGTGCTTGCAAGACTACTGTATGGTTGACGCAGAATTAAAGACAAGACTGAAGGCAGAACTTTATGGCGGTTGTTGGAGGGGGAGGCTGGTAATGGTAAAAAAGTAAGAATTGCAAAGAAGACTTGAAATATTTCATACAGAGACATTATCTATCTATCTATCTATCTATCTATCACATTCTGTTTATTATCTATCTATCTATCTATCTATCACATTCTGTTTTTTATCCATCTATCTATCTATCTATCTATCTATCTAAATCCTTTTCTATCTATCTATCTAAATCCTTTTCTATCTATCTATCTATCTATCTATCTATGTATCACATTCTGTTTTTTATCTATCTATCTATCTATCTATCTATCTATCTATCTATCACATTCTGTTTTTTATCCATCTATCTATCTATCTATCTATCTATCTATCTATCTATCTATCTATCTATCTATCTATCTATCTATCTATCTATCTAAATCCTTTTCTATCTATCTATCTATCTATCTATGTATCACATTCTGTTTTTTATCTATCTATCTATCTATCTATCTATCTATCTATCTATCTATCTATCTATCTATCTATCACATTCTGTTTTTTATCCATCTATCTATCTATCTATCTATCTATCTATCTAAATCCTTTTCTATCTATCTATCTAAATCCTTTTCTATCTATCTATCTATCTATCTATCTATGTATCACATTCTGTTTTTTATCTATCTATCTATCTATCTATCTATCTATCTATCTATCTATATATATATATATATATATATATATATATATATATCTAACGTTTATCTATATTTTTCTTTTGGGTTATTTAATTTTCATTAGTCAAGCATTCGTCTCTTTAAGCCAAGGTAGTATAATTTGTGTCATTACGAATATAGGCTATAATATCTATCTATCTATCTATTTATCTATCTATCTATCTTTCTCTCTCTCTATATATATATATATATCTATAAGTGAACGCTGAGATCAGTACTAAGCGACGACAGACTGTTTCACGCTTGAACAGCAACTTCAGGCCATAATATTAAAGTCAGGTCACTCTAACCTATGATTATTTTCTTATTCGTAATTCATTTCTCCTCACGAATATACTGATAGTACAACATTTTATGGATAGAATTTTGATATAATAAATATGTTGTCTAAGTTTTTAAGCTTATAACATCTCGCTTTATTGAAAATTTTGCTAAGAACTTTTTTTTTGGTGGGTCGCGATTTTTATTTTTTAAAGTGCTACAGTGTTTTGTTTTATTTGAATAAACCCCAAAGACATACCGTAATCCCGCATGTATAATACGGATTTTTTTTTCTAAAAAATAATAAGCAAAATTAGGGGTGCGCATTATGGACAGCTACAAAAAAAATTTTAAATTGCCATTTCATTGGTCGATTTCAGTTGCGAAACATCCGGCGATTGTGACCCCATAAGGATGTCAAATACAATCATATGTACCTAACAATACTCACAAATGTAAAATAAAATAAGAATTATCATAAAAATAAATTAGAATAATATTATTCTATGTTTGAAACCATTTTTAATATAAGAGTAGGAAACGCTGGCCGTAATGAAATTGAAGAGATACAATTTATAGGGTTTGATTACCAAACAAGGAGTGCGTATTATGCATTTTTCCACACTTTCAGCACAATTTTAGGGGTGCGTATTATAGATGAAGGTATATTATATATGGGCAATTACGAAATATAGCCTCATAGCCATGAAGAGCTCAGTTTAAGAAACTGAATATAACAAACACCTGACGGAAGTTGAAATGGTGTCACTTTAACAACCAAGATGAAGACACTCAACCAAATAAATTAATGTATGATAATGGTCATTATTTCAGAAATTGAGTAGTGAATATATATATATATATATATATATATATATATATATATATATATATATATAATGCTGAAATCAAATATGAATTGGTTTCTGACAGAATGATAAGATAAAGAAGAACAAAGACGTAGACCTATTTGTTCTTTATTACATATACATTTATTTATATGTGTGTGTGGGTGTGCAACTACCTAGAGATTGAAAAGCATCATATTGTTACTCTCACACAGAAACAAAAACATCTTTTTAATACCATAATTCCCCATGTATAATACGCATTTTTTCTAAAAATAATAAGCAAAATCGTGGGTGCGTATTATGCACAGTTACAAAAAAAATCTTTAAGAAATTGCAGTAAAATAAAAGAATTATCATTAAACTAAATTAGAATAATATTATTCTATGTTTAAGTCAGTTTTTTTTTTAAATAAGAGGAGGAAATGCTGGCCATAATGAAATTGAAGAGGTACACAAAGGGTGCGTCTTATGCGTGAGTAGAAGCATTTTCCCCACATTTTCAGCACAATTTTAGGTGTGCGTATTATGGATGAAGGCGTATTATACATGGGGAATTACGGTAAGTCATGGAAACATTTGAATAGCAGAATATTCCCTCTGTCCAAATAACTTATTATTTCTTTTTCATTTTAAAATGCCATTCTTCACAACCTCCCCATTAATTTCGTTAACTTTTCTAATGTTTTAACTTTAACGTTATTTGCGTTTAACTCGACGGCATCATCAATTTTGAAGGTAAATCGAACAAAAGAAGTAGATGGGTTCTCTTATCACCCAGTTCACCCCCCCCCCCTTGTCGTTTGAACAGGAGTAGAAATTTAGGAGTGCGTTCTACATATATATATATATGTTATGAAATGGACAAAGTCCAACAATGAATTTTAGTATATTATTGTTTATACATTCTTTTTATGGATTCAAATATTTAAGCAAATACGCCGTTTATAGTAAACAGTATTAATGACATGTCACAGAAAATATGTGTCCTCCGACAGGAATCGAACCTGTATCGTATAGATGTGAGCGTTCGAGGGATATATATATACATACATATACATACATATATATATATATATATATATATATATATATATATATATATATATATATATATATATATATATATATATATATATATATATATATATATATATGTGTGTGTGTGTGTGTGTGTGTGTGCATTTTTCATTAAAAAGGACAGACAAGGTACTACGGTTAAGCTTTTTATTTAATTTTTCTTGTGTGCGAACAAGAGCTTTCTTTTCTGGACAAAGGGTGTGTAAGAACTGTCCAAATGTTTTTATATTTCCGAGCGCTTTCGGCTATACCTTTAGCCATTATCAAGGATGATTTGATTTTTCAGCTTAATTGAGTGTGTGCGTTATGTGTCTTAGGATTGCTGCCTAAATATACAACTATCAAATATATATATATATATATATATATATATATATATATATATATATATATATATATATATATATATATACTTGACCCCCCCCTCTCGACGTATGAGGGTCAAGCAGATCATTTCCTAGAAAACCGACAGCCCGACAGCAGTATATGCGAATTGATTACAGTGGTGAAGGTTTTCTGCAGGAACATCAACACTTTTTGAGTGGCCGAATACAGAGACCTGGTGCGTGCACACACACACACACACACACACACACACACACACACACATATATATATATATATATATATATATATACAGACGGAGAAGATAGGATGCCAGAAGGTGAATGGTGCTCGAATTATGATTTAGTCTGTTTCGTTCCCTTTACATCAATTGTTTGGTAAAGGCATGAAACCTTTTCGTTTCCACTTGTCCAGGCTTTCAATAAGCAATAAAAGAGTGAGTGGCAGCCAATCTAGGAGAAGAAAAAGCAAACTCTGAATTTCAAACCGTGACGAATGCAACGAGAAGCCACTCCAGTTATCCGGAAATCTCCACACATTAAAAGACGATGCCGATTAGACCTGTCGCCTATGTCCCAAAGGGACATTGCATTAAAATAAAATATCCCCAACCTCGACATGATATAATCCAAGTTTGCTTTAATAATTATTCAAATCTGATAATAATTCCTGTAATTTTGTATTTTCTTGTTTCTCCTGGTTATTAGGCACTAACTTTTACGAACGCATTAACGATGAATTGCTGTAATTAGTTCTGTTTTAAAGTTGATTTTCTACAAACCAAACACTAGTTCGTTTTCTTTCATTCGTTCCATTCCTAGGAAGTTTAAACAAAAAATTATGTCGATCCCGACCTTGCAAAAATAAAAAGATAAAATGATTTTAGAGAAAAAAACTCTGTCACGATTCCTTGATCAGAAGATTTGTTTTCTATTATAAATCAGAGATTGATTAATTTCTGGATTTTTCCATCATTTCATTTCTTTCTTGCATTTTTTGGTTTTTGTTTTCGGAATTTTTGCTCGGTATCACTACTTTCCTCTTTTTGTCGATTGAAGCGATCCCAGAATTTGGTGACTTCTTTAACTGCAAATGCAAATAAATTCCCTCTGACCAAAGTTCAGATAAAAGAACTGAGAGTCTGTTGATAGGTCGTGTTGATTATTGATTTGTGGCGAATGAAAGGAGTGTGAGTGTCTGATTCGATTCATAAGAGATAGGAATCATTATGGCCAGGAGGCAGTTTAGATAAAGGGATAGAAGCAGAAGAAGAAGAAGAAGAAGAAGAAGAAGAAGAAGAAGAAGAATGAGGAGGAGGGAAGAGAAGAAGAAGAAGAAGGAGGAGGAGGGGAAGAAGAAGAATGAGGAGGAGGAGGAGGAGGGAGGAAAAGAATAATGAGGAGGAGGAAGAGGAGGAAAAAGACGAAGAAGAATGAGGAGGAAGGATAGATGAAGAAGAAGAAGAAGAAGAAGAAAAAAATTGGGAACGAAGTAAAAGATGAGGAGGAAGAAACAATGAAAGAATAAATAAATAAATATAAAAGAAAAGAAGGAGGGAGAAAACTAGAAGAAGAAAATGAGGACGAAGAAGAAAAAAGGTGGAGAAGAAGTAAAGAAAAAAATAAGTAAACGGAAAAGAGGAAAGCTCGGTGAATCCAAAGAAAGAAAGAAAGAAAGAAAGAAAGAAAGAAAGAAAGAAAGAAAGAAAGAAAGAAAGAGTATGAGAAATAAATGAAGAGAAAGAAGGAAATAACAGACAAAATGAAGAAAGGATGAAAGACGAAAGTAAAAGAAATAGTAAGAAAAAGAAAATCAGGGACCAAAGGAGAAGAAAGGAATGAGTAAAAGTGAAGAAGAACGAAAGAATAACAAAGAGAAAACGAATAAAAATAATGAAAAAGGTAGAAGGAGAAAAACGAATGAAGAAAAAGCACGGGGAACAAGCAGAAGCAGCAGAAGAAGAAGAAGAAGAAGAAGAAAAAGAAGAAGAAGAAGAAGAAGAAGAAGAAGAAGAAGAAGAAGAAGAAGAAGCAGCAGCAGAAGAAGATTAAGAAGAAGACGACGACGAAGAAGAAGAAGAAGAAGAAGAAGAAGAAGAAGAAGAAGAAGCAGCAGCAGAAGAAGATTAAGAAGAAGACGACGACGAAGAAGAAGAAGAAGAAGAATACGACGACGAAGAAGAAGAAGAAGAAGAAGAAGAAGCAGCAGCAGAAGAAGATTAAGAAGAAGAAGAAGAAGAAGAAGAAGATTAAGAAGAAGACGACGACGAAGAAGAAGAAGAAGAAGAAGAAGAAGAAGATTAAGAAGAAGACGACGACGAAGAAGAAGAAGAAGAAGAAGAAGAAGAAGAAGAAGATTAAGAAGAAGACGACGACGAAGAAGAAGAAGAAGAAGAAGAAGAAGAAGATTAAGAAGAAGACGACGACGAAGAAGAAGAAGAAGAAGAAGAAGAAGAAGAAGATTAAGAAGAAGACGACGACGACGAAGAAGAAGAAGAAGAAGAAGAAGAAGAAGAAGAAGAAGAAGAAGCAGAAGAAACAAAATAAAAAGTAATAACAAAATTAGAAAAGAAGAAAGAAAGGATGAAAAGACAAAGAAGAATAGAAACAAAAAAGAAAAAGAAGGAAGCAGTGAAGTCGAAACAGAAAAAGGCAAAGGCAAAATAAAGAGAAGGAAAAGAAGGAGGAAAGAAGAAGCATTAAGAAAGAAATTAGAAAAGAAAGAGAAGACAAATTGGAAGAAGAAAAAGAGAAAGAAAAAATAGAAGCACAGGGCGAGGCAGACAAAAGAGAAGGAGGAGCAAAAGAAAAAGAAGAAAAAGAAGATTATTGAGTTAGTTTTTATAGAAATCATATGAAAAGACTGCAATAATGCCCAGCCTAACTTAGTTAACCTTAATAAGAGCGTTATCTCTAGCAAAACGTCTGCATGCATGAAAGTAGTTGAATGTTTCTTCTTCGGGTTGCTGTTTGGAAATTACTATTTGCCAAGATACTGCATCACACGTCTTGTATTCATTGAAAACGCTCACTTCGTAAGGTGATGGCAGCGGCGGCTACAGATCGATATGTAGTCGCGTTGACTGCATGCTTAAAGACGAGTTTCGCCGAGATGTGGCAACAAAATATTGGAACGATGGCAACGTGTGGGTGAACGTCTTGCTTGTCTCACTTCAATCTCTTACCGAATCGTATTTCGTTTTACTTGGCCTTTTTCAAAATTCCTTTTCAATTCGATTCGATCATCAATACAGACGTATTACGAACATGCTAACGTTAAACATTTTCGACGACCGTCCATAACAAATTGCCGAACATGGGCTTAGATCTTCTCCTTCTACGCGCCTTCTCCCTTCAGGATGTTGGTGATCATAGCTCTCCACAAGTTCCTATCCTTTGTAGCTCTTAATAATTTTTTTCTTATCTCCCCATGAACCGCTATCCATTTACTCAAGCTCTTTATGGAGGTTATACTTTGTTTTCCTCTTTCCCGCTTAACTTCAATTAGTCTTGAGAGTATCAAATTCTCCAAGCTCCCTTTCCTCATTATGTGCCCTAGAAATTTCAACTATCTCTTCCTGACGTTAGGTATAAGTGTCCATTTTCTCGATAGAGTTGTTATAATTCCGCAAACTCATTTTTTAGATCCTCAAGATTGTCATATAGCATTTAATATAAATTTATTTAAAATGGAGCGTTATTTTAACAACCCAGAACCCTTCAAGTGGATTTGTAGGGAGTGCTCACTCTAATGACGACAGAGAAACAATTAAAATTACATTTTTGTTTAAACTGACCGTTATTTGATAAATGTTTGTAAATTGAATATTATTTTTATTCGCAACAAGATGTTTAAACGACTCGGCCGTAGAATCAATCGGCATTTTATTTTTATTTGAAAACAAGGAACCAATTTTCTAAATTGTGAAAACAATTTTTAATAAGACAGCACCCCAAAAATGTTTTTAACCAAATCATTAATTTTAAATTGTCAAGTTTTTGAATAGTTCACTCCCAAGTATTGAAGTATTTAAAACAAATTGTAACTACTTATCACATTTTTTGTCTTACTTAAATGAAGGATATTTTTTGTATTTGTCTTGGGTCTTGAATAAAAGTTTAATTTTTTAAGACATTTTTTATGTTTATACATTCTTTTTATAGATACAAATATTTAAGTAATGCTCTGTTTTATAATAAACAGTATTAACAACATTTACCGGCCTGAATGTCCGAGAAATTGTCACAGAAAATATTCGTGCTCCGACATATAAACATAAAAGATGTCTTAAACAATAATTGTCGGACTTTGTCCATTTCATAATGTATAAAAGTTTAAGCAAACTCAATGAAATTGTCGACATTGTTTACTCTCCTTTATGCATTGCTTATCTCCCTTTACTCCAAGACTGTGATCTAAATGCTAAGGTGGTTACCACATTCGAAGTAGAAGATATCTTTATTTAAATAACTTTTATGCCATGCCACTTCTGGGTGTAGCTGTTAATGGCTCTCCACACGCTCTTTTCGTTTATTATCTGTGAATTGCAATCACTTCTTTGAAAAAATAGGGAAACGATTTCCCGTTGCTTTATTGAATGTTGGTACATGTTTTTGGATTTATATTCCGTTCATCAGATAAAGATTATCTTAATTAATTTCATTTTTTCAAATTCCACAGTGCAATTCAGTCTTATAACGGGTGATAATTCAAAATTCTTAGAAAGAGAAGAAAAGTGAAAAACAGAAGCGGGCTTAGAGTAACATCTTCTTTTATGTGCCATCTCTCTTCAGGACGTAGGCGGTCATAGCTCTCCACAAGTTCCTATCTTTTGTAGCTCTTAATAAATTTTATCTTTTGGTTATCTCCCCTAAACCATGAACCGCTATCCATTTACTCAAGCTCTTTAGGAAGGTTATGCGTTGTTTTCCTCTTTCCCTCTTGCCTTCAATTAGTCTTGTGAGTATCAAATTCTCCAAGCTTCATTTCCTCAATATGTGTACTAGAAATGTCAACTGCCTCTTCCTGATGTTAGGTATAAGTGTCCATTGTGTTTCCATTTTCTCTATAGAGTTGTTATAATTCCACAAACCTTTTTTTTTTACATCCTCAACATTGTCATAAATGATTTAATATAAATTTATTTAAAATGGAGTTTTATTTTAGCAATCCGGAACCTTTCAAGTCGATTTGTACGGAGTGTTCACTCTATTGATGACAGAAATTGAATATGGCGCAGTCGTAAACGCGGTAGAATAATCGAATGATGGCGGTTTCGGTTTTAACAAGAAAACGTTTGCTTTTTAATCGAAACGATCTAATTCTAGCAAAAACTGTATGACATCTTTTTATGACATCTCTATGACATCTTTTATTGAATGTTTGTACATCTTTTGGGATTTATATTCCGTTCATCAGATAAAGATTAACTTAATTAATTTCATTTTTTCAAATTCCACAGTGCAATTCAGTCTTATAACGGGTGATAATTCAAAATTCTTAGAAAGAGAAGAAAAGTGAAAAACAGAAGCGGGCTTAGAGTAACATCTTCTTTTATGTGCCATCTCTCTTCAGGACGTAGGCGGTCATAGCTCTCCACAAGTTCCTATCTTTTGTAGCTCTTAATAAATTTTATCTTTTTGTTATCTCCGCATAACCATGAACCTCTATCCATTTACTCAAGCTCTTTAGGGAGGTTATACGTTGTTTTCCTCTTTCCCTCTTGCCTTCAATTAGTCTTGTGAGTATCAAATTCTCCAAGCTCCCTTCCCTCATCATGTGCTCTAGAAATGTCAACTGCCTCTTCCTGATGTTAAGCATAAGTGTCCTTTTGATTCCATTTTCTCTAAAACTTTATCATTACTCACATGTTCATTCCATGGTATTCTCTGTATCTATGTAAAACCAAATTTCTGTTGCTTCAAGTCGCTTCTTCATCTGTCCAGCCTTTACTGCCATATACGAGGACGAATATTACGCAAAATGTCACTACTCTTTTCTTTGATTCTAACGAAATTTTTCTGTTTATTTAATACTTTGCTTAGTTTTTGCAAGGCATCATTCGCTATGCAAAAGAGCATTCAGATTTCAGTCTCACTTTTTCCTTCCTCTGTCAAAACACTTCCTAGTTATTTAAATTGTTGTACTTGTTCGGTTTTGGTAACTCCAATTTGTAATTTGCATAGTGTGCTGTTCCTGGAGATATTACAAAATCATTGTATGTATAATAAGTGTCAAAATATAAATTTTCCTGTTTCTTAATACATTGTTTAGCTTTAGATGGCATTATAATAAGTGTATAAATGTATTTGCTCCTCATATTCAGTACTCTTTTCTTTGTTTCTAATGAAATTTTCCTGTTTCTTAATACTTTGCTTAGCTTTAGGATGGCATTATAATAAGTGTCTAAATGTATTTGCTTCTCATATTCAGTACTCTTTTCTTTGTTTCTAATGAAATTTTCCTGTTTCATAATACATTGCTTAGCTTTAGGATGGCATTATAATAAGTGTCAAAATATGTTTGCTCCACATATTCAGTACTCTTTTTTAGTTTTTAATGAAATTTTCCTGTTTCTTAATACTTTGCTTAGCTTTAGGATGGCATTATAATAAGTGTCTAAATGTATTTGCTCCTCATATTCAGAACTCTTTTCTTTGTTTCTAATCAAATTTTCCTGTTTCTTAATATTTTGCTTAGCTTTAGGATGGCATTATAATAAGTGTCTAAATGTATTTGCTCCTCATATTCAGTACTCTTTTCTTTGTTTCTAATGAAATTTTCCTGTTTCTTAATACTTTGCTTAGCTTTAGGATGGCATTATAATAAGTGTCTCAATCTATTTGCTCCTCATATTCAGTACTCTTTTCTTTGTTTCTAATGAAATTTTCCTGTTTCTTAATACTTTGCTTAGCTTTAGGATGGCATTATAATAAGTGTCTCAATGTATTTGCTCCTCATATTCAGTACTCTTTTCTTTGTTTCTAATGAAATTTTCCTGTTTCTTAATACTTTGCTTAGCTTTAGGATGGCATTATAATAAGTGTCTAAATGTATTTGCTCCTCATATTCAGTACTCTTTTCTTTGTTTCTAATGAAATTTTCCTGTTTCTTAATACTTTGCTTAGCTTTAGGATGGCATTATAATAAGTGTCTCAATGTATTTGCTCCTCATATTCAGTACTCTTTTCTTTGTTTCTAATGAAATTTTCCTGTTTCTTAATACTTTGCTTAGCTTTAGGATGGCATTATAATAAGTGTCTAAATGTATTTGCTCCTAATATTCAGTACTCTTTTCTTTGTTTCTAATGAAATTTTCCTGTTTATTAATACTTTGCTTAGCTTTAGGATGGCATTATAATAAGTGTCTCAATGTATTTGCTCCTCATATTCAGTACTCCTTTCTTTGTTTCTAATGAAATTTTCCTGTTTCTTAATACTTTGCTTAGCTTTAGGATGGCATTATAATAAGTGTCTCAATGTATTTGCTCCTCATATTCAGTACTCTTTTCTTTGTTTCTAATGAAATTTTCCTGTTTCTTAATACTTTGCTTAGCTTTAGGATGGCATTATAATAAGTGTCTCAATGTATTTGCTCCTCATATTCAGTACTCTTTTCTTTGTTTCTAATGAAATTTTCCTGTTTCTTAATACTTTGCTTAGCTTTAGGATGGCATTATAATAAGTGTCTCAATGTATTTGCTCCTCATATTCAGTACTCTTTTCTTTGTTTCTAATGAAATTTTCCTGTTTCTTAATACTTTGCTTAGCTTTAGGATGGCATTATAATAAGTGTCTCAATGTATTTGCTCCTCATATTCAGTACTCTTTTCTTTGTTTCTAATGAAATTTTCCTGTTTCTTAATACTTTGCTTAGCTTTAGGATGGCATTATAATAAGTGTCTCAATGTATTTGCTCCTCATATTCAGTACTCTTTTCTTTGTTTCTAATGAAATTTTCCTGTTTCTTAATACTTTGCTTAGCTTTAGGATGGCATTATAATAAGTGTCTCAATGTATTTGCTCCTCATATTCAGTACTCTTTTCTTTGTTTCTAATGAAATTTTCCTGTTTCTTAATACTTTGCTTAGCTTTAGGATGGCATTATAATAAGTGTCTCAATGTATTTGCTCCTCATATTCAGTACTCTTTTCTTTGTTTCTAATGAAATTTTCCTGTTTCTTAATACTTTGCTTAGCTTTAGGATGGCATTATAATAAGTGTCTCAATGTATTTGCTCCTCATATTCAGTACTCTTTTCTTTGTTTCTAATGAAATTTTCCTGTTTCTTAATACTTTGCTTAGCTTTAGGATGGCATTATAATAAGTGTCTAAATGTATTTGCTCCTCATATTCAGTACTCTTTTCTTTGTTTCTAATGAAATTTTCCTGTTTCTTAATACTTTCCTTAGCTTTAGGATGGCATTATAATAAGTGTCTAAATGTATTTGCTCCTCATATTCAGTACTCTTTTCTTTGTTTCTAATGAAATTTTCCTGTTTCTTAATACTTTGCTTAGCTTTAGGATGGCATTATAATAAGTGTCTCAATGTATTTGCTCCTCATATTCAGTACTCTTTTCTTTGTTTCTAATGAAATTTTCCTGTTTCTTAATACTTTGCTTAGCTTTAGGATGGCATTATAATAAGTGTCTCAATGTATTTGCTCCTCATATTCAGTACTCTTTTCTTTGTTTCTAATGAAATTTTCCTGTTTCTTAATACTTTGCTTAGCTTTAGGATGGCATTATAATAAGTGTCTCAATGTATTTGCTCCTCATATTCAGTACTCTTTTCTTTGTTTCTAATGAAATTTTCCTGTTTCTTAATACTTTGCTTAGCTTTAGGATGGCATTATAATAAGTGTCTCAATTTATTTGCTCCTCATATTCAGTACTCTTTTCTTTGTTTCTAATGAAATTTTCCTGTTTCTTAATACTTTCCTTAGCTTTAGGATGGCATTATAATAAGTGTCTAAATGTATTTGCTCCTCATATTCAGTACTCTTTTCTTTGTTTCTAATGAAATTTTCCTGTTTCTTAATACTTTGCTTAGCTTTAGGATGGCATTATAATAAGTGTCTCAATGTATTTGCTCCTCATATTCAGTACTCTTTTCTTTGTTTCTAATGAAATTTTCCTGTTTCTTAATACTTTGCTTAGCTTTAGGATGGCATTATAATAAGTGTCTCAATGTATTTGCTCCTCATATTCAGTACTCTTTTCTTTGTTTCTAATGAAATTTTCCTGTTTCTTAATACTTTGCTTAGCTTTAGGATGGCATTATAATAAGTGTCTCAATGTATTTGCTCCTCATATTCAGTACTCTTTTCTTTGTTTCTAATGAAATTTTCCTGTTTCTTAATACTTTCCTTAGCTTTAGGATGGCATTATAATAAGTGTCTAAATGTATTTGCTCCTCATATTCAGTACTCTTTTCTTTGTTTCTAATGAAATTTTCCTGTTTCTTAATACTTTGCTTAGCTTTAGGATGGCATTATAATAAGTGTCTCAATGTATTTGCTCCTCATATTCAGTACTCTTTTCTTTGTTTCTAATGAAATTTTCCTGTTTCTTAATACTTTCCTTAGCTTTAGGATGGCATTATAATAAGTGTCTCAATGTATTTGCTCCTCATATTCAGTACTCTTTTCTTTGTTTCTAATGAAATTTTCCTGTTTCTTAATACTTTGCTTAGCTTTAGGATGGCATTATAATAAGTGTCTAAATGTATTTGCTCCTCATATTCAGTACTCTTTTCTTTGTTTCTAATGAAATTTTCCTGTTTCTTAATACTTTGCTTAGCTTTAGGATGGCATTATAATAAGTGTCTCAATGTATTTGCTCCTCATATTCAGTACTCTTTTCTTTGTTTCTAATGAAATTTTCCTGTTTCTTAATACTTTGCTTAGCTTTAGGATGGCATTATAATAAGTGTCTCAATGTATTTGCTCCTCATATTCAGTACTCTTTTCTTTGTTTCTAGTGAAATTTTCCTGTTTCTTAATACTTTGCTTAGCTTTAGGATGGCATTATAATAAGTGTCTAAATATATTTGCTCCTCATATTCAGTACTCCTTTCTTTGTTTCTAATGAAATTTTCCTGTTTCTTAATACTTTGCTTAGCTTTAGGATGGCATTATAATAAGTGTCTCAATGTATTTGCTCCTCATATTCAGTACTCTTTTCTTTGTTTCTAATGAAATTTTCCTGTTTCTTAATACTTTGCTTAGCTTTAGGATGGCATTATAATAAGTGTCTCAATGTATTTGCTCCTCATATTCAGTACTCTTTTCTTTGTTTCTAATGAAATTTTCCTGTTTCTTAATACTTTGCTTAGCTTTAGGATGGCATTATAATAAGTGTCTAAATGTATTTGCTCCTCACATTCAGTACTCTTTTCTTTGTTTCTAATGAAATTTTCCTGTTTCTTAATACTTTGCTTAGCTTTAGGATGGCATTATAATAAGTGTCTCAATGTATTTGCTCCTCATATTCAGTATCTTTTCTTTGTTTCTAATGAAATTTTCCTGTTTCTTAATACTTTGCTTAGCTTTAGGATGGCATTATAATAAGTGTCTAAATGTATTTGCTCCTCATATTCAGTACTCTTTTCTTTGTTTCTAATGAAATTTTCCTGTTTCTTAATACTTTGCTTAGCTTTAGGATGGCATTATAATAAGTGTCTAAATGTATTTGTTCCTCATATTCAGTACTCCTTTCTTTGTTTCTAATGAAATTTTCCTGTTTCTTAATACTTTGCTTAGCTTTAGGATGGCATTATAATAAGTGTCTCAATGTATTTGCTCCTCATATTCAGTACTCTTTTCTTTGTTTCTAATGAAATTTTCCTGTTTCTTAATACTTTGCTTAGCTTTAGGATGGCATTATAATAAGTGTCTCAATGTATTTGCTCCTCATATTCAGTACTCTTTTCTTTGTTTCTAATGAAATTTTCCTGTTTCTTAATACTTTGCTTAGCTTTAGGATGGCATTATAATAAGTGTCTAAATGTATTTGCTCCTCATATTCAGTACTCTTTTCTTTGTTTCTAATGAAATTTTCCTTTTTCTTAATACTTTGCTTAACTTTAGGATGGCATTATAATAAGTGTCTCAATGTATTTGCTCCTCATATTCTGTACTCTTTTCTTTGTTTCTAATGAAATTTTCCTGTTTCTTAATACTTTGCTTAGCTTTAGGATGGCATTATAATAAGTGTCTCAATGTATTTGCTCCTCATATTCAGTACTCTTTTCTTTGTTTCTAATGAAATTTTCCTGTTTCTTAATACTTTGCTTAGCTTTAGGATGGCATTATAATAAGTGTCTCAATGTATTTGCTCCTCATATTCAGTACTCTTTTCTTTGTTTCTAATGAAATTTTCCTGTTTCTTAATACTTTGCTTAGCTTTAGTATGGCATTATAATAAGTGTCTCAATGTATTTGCTCCTCATATTCAGTACTCTTTTCTTTGTTTCTAATGAAATTTTCCTGTTTCTTAATACTTTGCTTAGCTTTAGGATGGCATTATAATAAGTGTCTCAATGTATTTGCTCCTCATATTCAGTACTCTTTTCTTTGTTTCTAATGAAATTTTCCTGTTTCTTAATACTTTGCTTAGCTTTAGGATGGCATTATAATAAGTGTCTCAATATATTTGCTTTTCATATTCAGTACTCTTTTCTTTGTTTCTAATGAAATTTTCCTGTTTCTTAATACTTTGCTTAGCTTTAGGATGGCATTATAATAAGTGTCTCAATGTATTTGCTCCTCATATTCAGTACTCTTTCCTTTGTTTCTAATGAAATTTTCCTGTTTCTTAATACTTTTAACTATGTCATCTGTCTTCTTGCCATTGAGGTTTAGTCCTTTCTTCTCGCTTTCCTTTTCTACCTTCTGTCGGAGTTCTTGTTCTTTCCTATCTGTGTCTGTTATCAACACCGTGTCATATGCATATTTTATATTGTTAAGAATGTGACTGACAATAATGAATCCTGATAGGACTACTAATACTCTCACAATGGCCTTGCTGTATAGGTTGAATAAGTCCGGTGAGACGACACATCCTTGTCTTACACTACTTTCTATTTTCGTATATTTACTGAACTCATTTCTTATCATTTTTGCAAGTGGCTTGCTGCCACTATCGGTTCTGGATATTCAAAGATTCTTCCTCAGATATGTCAAGGTTACATATCAATTCCAACAGTTCTCCGTAGCGTACATTATCAAACGGTTTTCCATAATCTATAAATCATGGATATCCATCGTTTTGCATTTGTATTGGTCTTTCTGGCACCATTCTGGGCATAAATATTGTATTCCTTGTTCCATTGTCTTTGAGGAACCCGCACTCTTCTTGTCCTATTTCATAATTGATTCTTATGCGCGCTCTATTCATCAGAATTCGGTTTATTAGTTTTGTTATATGGCTCATTAGGCTGAATTTATTTTATTGCATTTTTAAATCATTTCACTGCAAGCAAGGCGATAAAGCCACTAAGGCGCAATGGGTTAGTGAAAGAAATTGAGAAAAAAAAAGTTATTGAGGAGAAAGACAATTAAAAAAAAAACAGTATACAAGAAGTTAGAAAATGACGACTGACGTAGCATTCAAAGTTTTGAGTGTTGACAAGAGAGCGAGAAGCCGGAAGAGATTTCCGCAGGCGAGAAACACGAAAGAAGAAACTATCAGAATAGAACTTACGGTTTCATCTAGCGATTTCAATAGTAAAATATTGAGACTAAGCTGCCCATCAAGTACTACGCTTGCATTCATGTAATCAAGGTACCAAAAAGAAAAGCACAGCAGAACAATTGTCATGAAAATATTTTAGTATAGGCAGAAGGAAGCTATATTACGGCGAAGATACTGAAACTGAGATGCCGAATCAGTACCGATAATATTACATATTCTTCTTTGGAATGTCATGAATCTCTAGATTTTTATCGGAAGTACCAACAATATTCAAAGCATGGACGAATGGTACACTTATAAATATGTAAAATAGATTCTGGCGAGAAAATTCGTTTAACACAACACAGTGGACCAAATGTTCTATCAGAAGAGTTAGTAAATTACTCGATATACTCGTGGAAAGAAACGGTGGCAAAACATTAGCCCAAGTGGACGCAATCAGTTACTCTTCTGGAGGTTAGCATCAGCCGTGCGGATGGAAGTTCAAAATGGCTCTCTGAGACTATTAAAAGATTTTAATAAAATATTTATGACATTGTAAGAATGCTAATTATTTGAAGAGAGAAAAAAAGCTTAAATCGAAAGTGAACACAAAAGTGAAGAAAGTAGTAGATAGATTGAAGGACATACCGAAAGCAAAAAAAAAATATACCTTTTTTTCCCCTTATTTCGTGAATAAAAGGCCTCGCTAGAAGATAACGCTGAAATCCACTTGGGAATCTGGTCAAAGTGTGGCCCAAGGGACGATATCGGGGTGGGAGGTGCCCAAATCGACCAAGGTTGGCATTTCTGGGATGAGACCACCAAGCTTGTCGCAAAAAATAGTTTTATGGAAGAAGTAGAAGAATTGAGTAAGGAAATGATTTTCCCTTTCTTTCTATCTTTGTTTGTTTCGTTCTTTCTTTCTTTCTTTCGATCTATCTATCTTTCTTTCTTTCTATCTTTCTTTCTTTATTTATTTATTTATTTCTGCTTTTCTAGCCTTCTTTCTTTCTCTCTATCTATCGTTCTTTCTTTATTTCTATCTTACTATCTTTCTTTCGTTCTATCTTTCTTTATTTATTTATTTCTGCCTTTCTAGCTTTCTTTCTCTCTATCTTTCGTTCTATCTTTCCTTCTTTCCTTATTTCTATCGATCTTTCTTTCTTTCGTTCTTTCTTTCGTGCTTTCTTTCTTTCGTTCTTTCTTTCTTTCTTTCTTTCTATCTTTCTTTCTATCTTTCTATCTTTCTTTCTTTCTTTCTTTCTTTCTTTCTATCTTTCTTTCTTTCTTTCTATCTTTCTTTCTTTCTATCTTTCTTTCTTTCTTTTTATCTACCTATCTTTCTTTCTTTTTTTCTTTCTTTCTGACTATCTTTCTTTCTATCTTTCTTTCTTATTATTATATACGTTTTCCTTTTCTCACTAAAACCAAACAACGTCTCTTTTTTTCCTCGTTAATCGCAATCAAAATGGATTTTTTTTACGCTATGGGTTAATTAGTAGGGTAAACTAGACACTTTATCCTTGGTTGTAAACTAGTATAGGAGAAGAACAACTCTGAATTCAAAACCAGTTGGCCCTGGCATGAATAACTTCATCCCGTAAAAAACCTTCTTGCTCCCAAAATCGACAACACAGGCGTGGTGTACCTGTGGCTCTATATTTCACAGGAGAGTCTACAGGATTTAATACATACATAAATATATACATACAGTTGCAATGGCTCTCGAACTAAGCTTACTTGCCATTATTCCACGGAGAAGCGCACATGACCAATAATTTATTACTAAAGAATTAATCCGTTTCAGAGTTATTCCAAACTTTCCACTTCGCCATTTGTGCAAATAAAATATTTAAAGTGTTACATCGTATTCAGAACGCCAAATTTTATAATAGAATGTATTTTTTTTAAAACGGCTGTTTCTGGTAATGAAAGAGAAAAGAAAAAAGTGACGAGTGTCACTGAAGATTCAATGACGTCACAATAAACGGTACTGTGATCGGGGTCAACTATTTCAGCTTTTGAGTACACATTTCCTATCAAAGACCACAGGAGTTATTTTCCTGGAAATTGGTAAAACTTGTTTTCCCTGTTATCAGAAGATCTTGGATATCGGCCAAATGAGGCGTCGCACCTTCATAGCAGATCAATGATGGTCTATTTCCCGAATACTTGTTCCTACCACACAGTTCAGTGGACAGTAAATAGAGAACTGTGGGGATGGGTCAGACAGGCTTTCAGCGAAGCGGGCCACATTCACTTGGCCTTGTCCCGTAATAAAGCGAGAAAAACGGTCTAGGTTGCATTGATCATATCTTTACACTTCGCCAGATCTTGGAACTACGACAGGAGATCAGAGTAGGCTGGTAGCGAGCCCCCCTAAGCTCGCCAGGATCCTATTGGCCTTTTACAAAGACACAACAGAAGCGTATGCGACCAAATGTCATTAACATTCTAAGAACATTGAGTTTCAGACAAAGAGAAATCTGCACTTTGCTTTCAATAGCTCTCCAGTGTAATTGCCGCCAGAAGACGTAACTAGCTAGGACCTACTCTATAGGTTCCCTCTGAGACATTGTCTTATAGGTCGCTTATGACCCAAACATAGCTAGCATTGAGCACACCTCTAACAACTCTAAAATATCTGCAATTCATTGGGACCTAATAGGAACAAGAAGAAAATTTGACAGTTGACAACGACCCGCATTGAGGAAGAAGGAGGAGGAAGTGGAGTAAGAAAAAGGAGAACGAGGGATAAGGAGGAGGAGGAAGAAGTAGATGAAGAAGGGGGGAGAAGGAGGAGGAGGAGAAAGAAGAAGAAGAAGAAGGGGAGGAGGAGACAGAAGAAGGAGGAGGAGGAAGAGGAGGAGGAAAAAGAAGGAGGCGGGATAGGAAGGAGGAGGAGAAAGGAGGAGGAGAAGGAAGAAGAAGGGGAGGAGCAGGAGGAAGAGGAGAAAGAAAAAAGAGGGAGAAGGAGGAGGAGGTATAAGAAGAAAGAGGAGGAGGAAGAAGAAGAAGGAGGAGGAGGAGGAAGAAGAAGAGGAAGAAAAGGGAGGAGAAGGAGGAATAAGAAGAACAATAAGGAGGAGTAGAAGGAAGAAGAAGGGGATTAAGAAGAACAAGAAGAAGAAAAAGGAGGAGGAGGAGGAATACGAAGAACAAGACGAAGAAGAAGAACAAGAAGAAGGAGGAGGAAGAGAAAGAAGAAAGAGGAGGAGGAGGAGGAATAAGAAGAAGAAGAAAGAAGAAGGGGATTAAGAAGAACAAGAAGGAGGAGGAGGAGAAAGAAGAAGTAGGAGGAGGAAGAAGAAGAAGAAGAAGAAGGAGAAGGAGAAGAAGGAGAACAAATATAAGGAAGAAGACAGAAATCATCTGCATATGGCACCTCAAGACAACAACATTAATTGTTGTTTTTGAGAATCTAAGAATATATATGAATATGTGAATTTTAGGTTATTGTTTTTAGGTACTGTTATTATTTTTTTGCAAAAAAATAGGTCAATGGAAATAATAATAATAATAATAATAATAATAATAACAACAACAACTTGACGTATAAGGAGTAATGGAGGAACGAGATACAATATGTGTGAAGTCAATTCTATGGACAGAATGACTAGAGAGTTCGATAAGATTTATACTAAACTGTTTGATTAATTCCGCTTAGTAAGTAAACAACTAACGGAAAATTCCAAGATGAGCACGATCGCCATCATGTTACGCACCTTTCAATTGCATGCCATTCAAGCTGGTTGCGTTTCATTCATTTTGACGCATTGATTACCACTACAGCCGTTTTCCTCAAAACAAGAGATATTTGTACAAAGACTTATAATTTTTTGTAGATTTTAAAAATATTTTTATAGTCGTATGCAATTTTTAAACATAATTTGAAGAAGATCGACATACTGTGGAAATATTTTTTGTAACTTTGTTAAACATTCTCTTCATTTCTTGAATCGCATTCTTCTCTAAGTGTTGAAAAATATTGGAAGAGTTACGGCAATCCTTTTTTTTTTTTTAAATTTTACAGGGGAATAGGGAACCAGACAGTTGCAATAGCGAAAGCACCATTGGAAAAGAGAAATAAGCATATTCTGGAATAACATCTGGGGAGATGACAACAAGATGTCACACAGAGGATGTTAAACGGTCAAAAGATCTGGAGAAAAATACGGGAAACATCCAAGAACAATGGCGATATATTACAACAAAATAATTCAAACACACATTAACCATTAGAAATCACCAGGAATTGACAACATTCCAGACATCTGCTGGCTTGATACTTTCTCTACTCAGTCAGTTATGTGTCATACGTGATACACACTTAGGCGATCATGTATCTTTCGATACATGACTGACGAGGCAGATTTTTTTCCCGCCATTTCTTTCTGCGGTAGACCAGTTGCCATTCAAGGTTATAGAACCCGGACTGCTCTGGGGGGTGGGGAGAAGAGGATTCATACCATTCCCAAGTGAATGTAATGGATTCGACTGGAAAGTCAGTCAGTCAGTTATGTGCCACGCTTAGGCGATCATGTATCTTCCGATACATGACTGACGAGGCAGATTTTTTTCCCGCAGTAGGTAGCCATTTCTTTCTGCGGTAGACCACTTACCATCCAAGGCTATAGAACCCAGTCTATTCTGGAGGAAGAAGAAGAGGATTCATACCTTTGCCAAGGGTATTAGCACATAAGTGAATGTAATGGATTCGACTGGAAAGTTAGTCAGTCAGTTATGTGCCATGCGTGATACACGCTTAGGCGATCATGTATCTTTCGATACATGACTGACAAGGCAGATTTTTTCCTGCAGTAGGTTAACATTTTTTCTGCGGTAGAACTAGTTGCCATCCAAGGCTATAGAACCCAGTCTGTCCTGATATTTACCCATAGGTGGTGGAGAAGAAGAGGATTTATACTTTTCCGAAGATTATTATCCCGTAAGTGAATGTAATGGATTTGAGTGGAATTCGAACTCGGCTCTCCGATTCCTTAATCCGAGCCGCTACTATTCATGCTATTATGGCGACACTATTTAATGAAATAATACTCGAGCCTACAAACAAACCAGAATGGTTCTGCCTGTGGGTTAAATACTTCCTACCAAAAAGTAATGACAGAGAAACTCCTAAAAGGTATCGACCTATCATTTGCTTACAGGTTGTTGAAAGAATATACAGTTATCTGGAAAAGAAAAATTACGTCCTATTGAGCAAAAAGGTTGTCGAAGGGTTCCTCTGGCTGCAATGACCTGTTGCATGTAAATATGATTCTTGAAGATAGTCACACAATGCAGACAAATCTCAGTGTATCATGAATAGGTTACAAAAAAGCATCCTACATTCGTGTTACGATCAAGGTTAGGACCAAGGAAGAACAACACGAACACAAGAGTAGAAATAACGAAGATATATTACACGGAATAATAATACAAGCTGTGGAAGGTGTTAGTATGACTGTCAGTCTGGTTTGGAGTGAACTACTATCGGCTCGACTCGATTCGTCTCTCTCTCTTGAGAGGCGTAGTGTACATAGTGTTAGGAAGAGTTCATTCTGTAGTTATAGGTAAGGACCCATAACAATTCGTGGACAATCATGGCCCCTGAAGAATACATCGCATCAACAATTCTGAGTTTCTTACCTGATAAAATGTCATTCTGAAAGATAGATTTCTTACTCTGTTATTCTAATGTTATGCTCCTAAGTAAAGACATAAAAGTTAAATGTGGCTAAATTTAATTAAAAGGCTAAAAATGATGTCTACCTAAAATGGCTACTCGTTTATATCGGAGACCGGATTAAATCATAAATGAAATAAGACATTAACACACACACACGCATATATATGTGTTCATAGAATCAGAAACAGACGTATAAATTAAACAAGTATATTTTAAAGGACGGCAGAACCTCTCTCTATCTCTCTCTATCTCTCTCTATCTCTCTCTATCTCTCTCTCTCTCTCGCTCTCTCCATTTCTGATACCTCCTGAAGAGTAAACGTAATGGTCTGTCTACGAAACTCTAGAGTCGGGATGATGAAGGTAACATCAATCAGCAAAGTGACAAACTTTTACTTATCTTAATCTTATATATATATATATATATATATATATATATATATATATATATATATATATATATATATATATATAATAAAAAGGCTTAACCACTAATATTCCATGATCATAATTAATTCCATTGGAATCGTAAATACGATCCAATTCTTCAGATCTACAAATTCAAAAAGAAAACAGAAAAAACAACTCCGGGAATAAAAAATAATTTTTTTTAGTGAGAGTGTATCCATGAGAGTGTGGGACGAACGCTAGAGTGAATGAAAGCCAAAGTGAGGTGGGTAACAAAAAGAAATCCTTATATAACAGAAAGAAATCCTTATATCCTTACTCTGTCCTGGACATTGAGTTCTACTTGGATTTTATCCTCTTGGAATTATTTTTTATACATATATATGTATGTGTATATATATATGATTCCATATGTATGTGTATATTTACCACTAATATATATATATATATATATATATGTGTAATTTGGCAGCAACTTTTCTTTCAAACATGTAGTGTTGAATGTTAAAGACAACATAGTCTTACATATTTTCTTTTGAATTTTCTCATATTCTCTAATGAGACTTTTTATTTGAAAATAGTTCCGAAATATGTATTTTCCATACGATGACCTAGCGCTTTCGAACATCATTGTTCATCTTCAGGGTCAATATTTTAGTCAAAATTTTTTTTTTTTTTTTTTTTTTTTTGACTAAAAAAATTTTTGACTAAAATATTGACCCTGAAGATGAACAATGATGTTCGAAAGCGCTAGGTCATCGTATGGAAAATACATATTTCGGAACTATTTTCAAATAAAAAGTCTCATTAGAGAATATGAGAAAATTCAAAAGAAAATATATATATATATATATACATATATATATATATATATATATATATATATATATATATATATATATTTTTGTTATCCACCTCACTTTGGCTTTATATATCTCGGAGGATGAATTGTTTGATGTCTGACATGACAACCTTTAATACCTATTATAAAATATATTTTTTGTTTCCGTTATGTCGGTTTCATCATTTTCACAGTGCCATATATATTTCATAAATAAAAAGACGACACAACACGACTGGCACGAGAAGACTTGATACATTAAAAACTCATACAAAACACGAAGAGGCGACATTCGCACAGATAGCCTTGAAATCAATAGCTAACAACAGGGAAGACTGCCTTCTCTATCTCTGGTTGGCAGCTCGTCAAGGGAGACAAGAGTAAATTCAAACCGGCTGTGTGCGGGTCTACCAACTCTAACCCATAAAGGCCTACTTGCTACATAAGCAACAACAGTAACTTCTAGTCTGGTGAAGCTGTGGCACAGTAATCTACAAGGGAATCAATCGGACTAACACAGACAAATAATTAAGATAGATAGATAGATAGATAGATAGATAGATAGATATGAAGAAACTTAGATATGAACACAATGCGATAAATAGATAAATAGATAGATAGAAGTAGGCATATATATATATATATATATATATATATATATATATATATATATATATACACACTTTAAAAATAAGCAGGCCAGTTGAATCTGCTACGTTGGTTTCAACCTTACGGTATCCTCTGGCGATTTTTAACAATTTTTTTTGATTTCATAAAAATCGCCTGAGGAGACCGTAAGGTTGAAACCAAGGCAGCGGATTCAACTGACCTCCTGATTTTTAAAGTTAAAAAGTCTACATGTTATTTTTACTTTTATTTTATTTTTTCACAAGTGTATTGAGCATTTTTTAATATTACTGTTTCCTGGTCTAATTCAACTCTGACCATTAACCTTTATATATTATACATACATATATATATATATATATATATATATATATATATGTGTGTGTGTGTGTGTGTGTGTGTGTGTGGTGGACGCTTCTATCCTATCGTGAACGGTAAATGAGGGCCCGCATTGGATGGTACCTTTTGTTTTACACATACATACTAGCAAAGGGTATTGTGGAGAAAATTAGCAAAGGGAAAGACATATTTCATTTGTGCTTTCTTAAATGTGATACTAGCTCAGCCTTGCTGAGAGCGACAAAGCTGCACTGAGAGATGAAATTTGTTAAAGCAGGATTTTGATGGTGTCTCTGCTTCAGAGCTTGACGAAGCTGATCACGGTGCTTCAGTCTACTGTCTTCAAAACCCTTTAACTTAATGAAACATGTCTTACGCCACTCCTTTCGGTTTGATGCTTGGGCTTCCCAGGTTTTCAGATCAAAGTTGAGGCATTTCAAGTTGTCTTTCAATTTTTCTTTGTCACGTAAGAGTGGATGTCCAACTGAATGCTTCATTGGAATCCAATGCTCATCCATTTTCATATATATATTGTCCGATTTATATATTTGTTTCCGACTATCTTCCTCTCTTTCAGAAGGACTGTCGCGTGCGCATGCATGTCCTTGGTATCACTCGATTGGCAAGGAAACTGTATCCAGATTATTCTTGCATATACTTCCGACTTTCACTGTCAAACTCTGCTAGCTATCTCTTTGTCCTTTATTGTTCCTCTTCATTTCCTGACTGTTGCTTCGTTCCCTTTTCGTTTGCTAAATAATAGAATTTCTCATAGTTTAGACAAGACTCTCTGACTACACTCATCTGTAAATATCTATATGTTCGGAGTCTTCAATGTCCATCATATTAAGTGACTTCATCACTCTAATGACACTGACCTTGATGGTATCCAGACTTTGAACTTGCTCGATCTCTCACGCAAATGGTTGACTTCGTTCGTTTCCCTCATAACTCTGCCGTATACGCTTCTCTAATTGATCTCTTCCTTACCTCCTCCCCGTACTCATGTCATACTCTGCAGTTCTGTCCTCTTGGCCGCTCTGGTCACGCAGTAGTGTCTATTAATATATATTTCTGATCTCCCATAAGGCCCCCTATTAAGAGGGCGTCTTTCTGTTATCAGCAGACTGACTGGGACATTTCATGATTTTCGATGTAGTTTAAATTCGAGAGACTGGCCTAAATTTCTTAGTAGGCATTAATCCTGAGTGACAAAGTGTACATGTTGTATTTGTCGTATTGTCTGGTCGTTTGTACACTAATTTCTTTTTCTCGGCCCCCACCCCGTCTTGGGTACACTGCATATTTATATTTTCTAAAAGTCACGTGGCCACCGTGATTTTGCGTTAATTTGTCAGCATAAAAACAATATGGCTGCCCCACGAGATTCTTTTTACGTAAAGACGTCCATGGGGTAAGTTTTTTTTTTCAAACTACATTCAAGATGCCACATGGAATAATATCTTTATTTATCCTGTCGAGAAATGTGCCACTGAGATATCTTCATGTGTGAAAGCCGAAGATTCCGTAACAGCACAGAAATACCAAGTGAAACTACAATCTTCTTGGTTCTCTGCCTGTCCAGCATATATAGCCCACATGAAACATTTCTTCCGGCGATCCCAGAGCGAAAGGCCGATTATGCTGTAAAGTAAATAAAATCCCCACCCCCGATAACATAAATGAACTCGGCAAGACGCCTTAAATAAAGAACTCTAAATCAGTCAAGAAAGAAGTCCGTTGAAGCCAAGCAGCTCTCTACCAGGCTAACGGCTGACTTGCCGAACTTTCTGTCTTCGGGGAGAGAGGAACACAGGCGAGGTTATGCCTACGAGCAGAGTCTCGTCTAGGGAGGTAGACAAATTCGACCTCGCGTATGCAGGGTCTACGGTGAATTTTTGCCCGAGCCTACGAGCTCGGAATCGCCCTACATAGAAATCGTCCTTGTGCTACATCCTGCCTTGTGGGGAGGTTGTTAAATACCAGTCCGTTGGAGTCAGTCGAAGAGAAACTGTAATGACGTCACGGCGTGTAGCCTAAGCGAGACAAGATATTATAGTGGCGACGAGGCATCGAAACTCATAATGAGCAGGGAAAAGTATTTTTTTATTTTATTTATTTATTTATTTTGCTTTCGCACACACGTTAACAGTGACGACGACAAATTAAATTAATTAGAAGAAAAAGGAAAATTACCCAAATTCTTTCACTCCTGACAACGGCCAGTTTTAATGTATAAACATAAAAATGTCTTAAAATAATTGTCGGACTTTGTCCATTTCATAATGTGTGACATCATTTGTTTACATTTGGATACGCATCGAGCAGATATGAATGTACGTGCGAGATTCACGGAAGATTGAAGTTTAAAAGCAGTAAAATCGACCTTTCTAACCGAACGCTCCTCTGTGGCCCAATCGGTTAAGCCACGTCAGGCTAAATGACGGTTCCGTATAGGATGCAGGTTCGATTCCTGTCGGAGGACGAATATTTTCTATGAAAAATTTCTCGGACATTCAGGCCGTAAATGTTATGAATACTGTTTATTATAAACACAGAGCATTTACTTAAATATTTGTATCTATAAAAAAGTATGTATAAACATAAAAATATCTTAATATATATATATATATATATATATATATATATATATATATATATACTTACCACTTTGTCCATATATATCTATACAGGCGTCTAGGTAAGCGGATATTAGTTTAATAATGTTTCAAATAAAGAGAATGTAATGTCAGAAATATTTGTTAATGTTTTCGGGCATAATGCGATGAGTTTTCCGCTCGGAATCGTTAGAGAGTTTTTATTTGCTGAGTTCTTTCTCGGAGAAAACCTTTGCCGTCCGCTTTTAGCGAGGAACTCTTGCTGGCGATAAGACTGCCTCGCGTCCCGCGACACTGCTCCGCTCTAAGTCACATTTCTAATAGCATTTAGGCGTGATCCGTTGAGATCAATCATTCTCTAAAATTCCGGACAATAGAGTCGTCGGAATCAACATTACGCACCAGCAGCCCGAAATAAAACCTTATGTCTACAGACTTGGGCTGTTGGCATTGTATATGAGAAGAGACTTCAGGGAACCTGAATCTGTTTTACTGACCACTCGATTGAACGCACGATTTACTCTTCGGTGATAAAATGTGAGTCACGGCTACGACGACTGCAACGAATACTTGCTGGTTCATTCCGAGCGTTAGAGAATGTGCCCAAACTGCTGGAAAATGAGACATACCTCTAAAAGAAAGATCCGTAGAAATACGCATTTTGTATGAATTACAATGAAGAACGATAGCGTACAGCATTATGATACACTATGATTTACCGTTGTAATGCGTAATACTTGAAAAATGTATAACGTATAGTGATAACAATTACATGAATATATATACTACGAAATGGACAAAGTCCGACAATTATTTAAAGTTATCTTCTGTTTATACGTTATTTTATAAATACAAACATTTAAGTAGATGGTCTGTTTATAATTATAGATTTAGTTGTGTAACTCTACCGAGTGAAGATAGCTCTGGCTGACACCAAATCAGTTGTGTTTCAATCCTGGCTTGAGGCATTCGGATGTCTAGTCGCACTGAGGAGCTGTGATACAGCGAAACAGTACTGTCTTTGAATGACATATATATATATATATATATATATATATATATATATATATATATATATATATATATATATATATATATAATAAAAAGACTTAAACACTAATATTTCATGGTCATAGTTTATTCCATTGGATCGTATTTACGATTCCAATGGAATAAATTATGACCATGGAATATTAGTGTTTAAGTCTTTTTATTATATCCTTACTCTGTCCTGGACATTGAGTTCTACCTGGATTCTATCTTCTTGGAATCATTTTTTATACATATATGTGTGTGTATGTATGTATGTATATATATTTATATTTTAAGTATATGATTGCATATGTATGTGTATATTTACCACTAATATTATCTATCTATCTATTTATACATATATATATATATATATATATATATATATATATATATATATATATATATATAAGTAATTCATCGAATCTAGAAGAAACCTTAGCAGAATGCAGAAAGCACTGGACGGCCGTTTCGTCCTATATTTGGGACTCATCAGCGGTGCTGCGCATCCACTACCGCGAATTGAAACCCATATATATATATATATATATATATATATATATATATATATATATATATATATATATATATATATAATTATAGGTTTCGGGTGAATTGAACTGTGTCACATCACGCCCATGAACTTTCCTGATTTTTCCGCTAAATTTGATGAATATTCATGATCACCCTCATACCAGAAATGCTTTAAAAAAAAGGTAAGATTATATATCACACATAACGTAAAGGAATTCGACTGAAATTCGAACTCGGCTCTCCGCTTCGTCAATCCAAGTCGCTATCCATTTCTCGACCGTGCTTCCTGACAAAGGCATGAGCTCTGAATTCGAATACCTTCCGAGGTCGTCCTTGGGGACCTTGTGGCACGTAGTGGACCAGGTCTTTGTATTCGGGCCTTCAAAAAGTGTGGTTGGTTCTGTACAAAGCCTTCACCACTATAATCATATCATATGTGCAGGTTGTCTGGCTGTCGGTTCCTTCCTAGGAACTGAGTTGGTTTCCCCTCATACGTCGATAAACGCCGGCAGAGTCCTGCATATATATATATATATATATATATATATATATATATATATATATATAGGATGTTCACTTGAATTCTAGACGCGCTCAACACGTGGAATAAACATTTGACAATACGTAAAACAAACGCCCTTGAAAATGGCTAAATAAGTTATCCTTGGGACAATGGACATTACGGTTCAATTCTACACTCCTTCATTGCAACCAAATGAAAAATTGCATGAATGCTGGAAAAAAAAATTATTAAATTTTCTCCTTGTCTGTTATCTTCAACGAAACATGTTTAAAATGTTTGCTATCCAAATATAAATACATACATACATACATACATACACACACACACACACACACACACACATACATATATATATATATATATATATATATATATATAAAAAGAAGAGAGGTACCGCAAACTATTTTGGTTGTAATGTGGATTTATAAAAAAAAAAATATTATACTTTATTTTTCATAATTTTACAACACGTGTTTCTGGTCTCGTGACCGTCTTCAGGTAAAGGGTGGAGATTTCCACATATTATTAAAAATAATTAATTTTTTTTCCTCTTTATGTTTTCAATGTTAAATATTCTCGATACGAGGCATTCTCTATTTTTGTGTTAGTAATCCGAATGTCTTTCTTGAAATGGCAGTGAAGAGTTCTGCGCGAAGGGTCATAAAACAATTAAGGTTGGTTTGAGAAGTGATGAATTAGTGGTCGGTATGTATCTTTTAATGTTTTAGTGACCCCCGTGTGTTCTTAGTTCTATTTTCATTTTCGTGTGTTCCTGTCAGCATGCGTGTATATATGTGTGTGTATATTCCCCCTCAATACATACACTGTCTCACTATGAAGAATTAGTAAACACATTTGTACACATACACACACAAACATACACACACACACACACACACACACGCACACGTACATTGTCCCACCACAAGGAATCCGTACACACGCGCACACACACACACGCACATACGTACACACACATTCTTCCCAAGTTACATGGAACCAGCACACACACACACACACACACATATATACATACATACGTATATACATACACACGTACTTCCTAAGTTGTGTGGGGTTTGTGTGAGTAGCTCCCCTGCTTTCGCCAATATGTGCGCATATATATATATATATATATATATATATATATATATGCGTACATATATACATTTTTCGTGTTCCATAGATACCCGCATGTGAGCGTGTGTGCATGTATGGGAATGGCTTGATCACTGTATTTGGTCACCATGTGTGCATGTTGTGTGTTTTTGCGTGTGGTGTCATGATCTATTTAGTTCCGGTTTGAATTTATTTATGAAGTTTTTTTCTTGTATTTCTAGGTAGGAATAATTGTCTGTTTGATATATCGGCATGATATTAAATTTACCCTGGTTACATTCAAATATATGTTGTGAAACAAAAAGTTTTCTGTTGTCTGGCAACTTTATGTTGCTTTTGTGCAAGGAGACCCTGTTGTTCAGTCGTTGGCTGATGACTATATATGACTTCCTGCATATAAGTACGTAAATCACAATTTTGGAGTTGCAGTTTAAGTTTTTGTTTATTGGGAACGTTGTTTTGGGGTTTTCAAAAGTGTAGGAGTTTCCTTCTATAATGATGTCACAAACCCCAAAACAACGTTCACAATAAACAAAAACTTAAGCTGCAACTCCAAAAATGTGATTTATGTTAATACCCACGGCATATATTGAAGGCAAGAGAAGCAGACTGAAACAGCGAGTAACCCACCTAACGTGCTTGGTATAACAGATACTAACACGCATAAAGAGGAAAGACGGCTTGGTGAATTTGACACTCACAGGGTATATTGACGTCAAGAACAGCAGAGAGAAACAGCAAGTAACCTACTTCACGATTTCATATTAATGGATGGAAGATGCCATCGGGTCTTTTGCCGACTCTCTATATACCAGCCTAAAATTGGAGATTTTTTTCATCTGCAACCCGGAACACATAGCAACGCTGAAAAACTCTTTCCACTTACGATGCAGCCCACCATCACCAGGCGTTTTTCTAATTCCTTTTCACGGTACAGGGGGTGGTTGCCGGGTAGAAACAGACTGGAGAAAGGGTAGTTCAATCTGTCGGTAACAGTAATATCGATTGCCCTTCGCTGGCAACAGAGCGAAATGACCAGGCAACAGAAGCTAGCTGCAAGAGGTGACTCACCGCTATAACTTACAGTGACTTTCTCAAGTGCGAACCGGCTGGGCGTCTGTTGCAGCATTTCTTGCACCGCCACCCCTGACAACAGCACCACCCTCACCCCGTTATGCCCGTCTTCTTGTGAATTGCTGTGCAGATTTTCAGTCAAATATTTCGTTAGAAACAAAAAGGGTGCTGAACATATGCAATAGGTAATCTCTTACATAGCAGCGGATGCTGGACAATTTTCTCACAGATCAAGAAGAGATTTAAAACGACAGATCTACAGAAGAATCCTGAGAATACCATGGACAGAGCATGTGAACAACGTGGAAGTTTTAAGACAATTATATCGAAAAGGACACTAAGTAATAAAAAAAACATCAATGTTATATAATAAAATTAGCTTAAGTTGAGAAGATTTACGTCCCCAGCGAGGATTGACAGATCCTAGCCAGTCTTCCTAAACATTACCTGGCCTTGAGGCACTTTTACTAAATTAGCGTATGTGTGGCACAAGGACACAAATATTGATCAAACAGAGGTAATCGAATCACTAATCGATAGTAATGAGTTACTAGACAGCCTCACTAAACATAGCATCACCGTAATATGCCATTTACTAATTGAGAGTAAGTCTGGCAAAAGGGCACAAATATTGGCATAGATGGAGATTCATTTTACCTTTAGAAACAGACATTTTAAAATACAGTAGAATTCCTCATATCCAGAATCCCTCATATCCGGAGTGCCTCATATCCGGAATCCCGATTATCCGGACATGATTTTAATGTGTATATTTGAACTATTTGGGTGATATGTAACTGATTTGAGATTTCTGTTTTTCAGGAAATTTACTTCGGATAATTGCTTATGCTTATTTCACCCTAATGGCTTGTATTGGTGCAAAAGATGATGGGAATAAGAGGAAAAGAATAACTTTTGAGTTATCGCAAAAAGTAGAAATTTTAAACATACCAGACGCTGGTGAAAGTTCATTGTAACTAATGGCTGAGTTCAACATAGGAAAGTCAACATTGTATGATATAAAATCTTCCAAAGAAACTATTCTCCAGTGTTCACACTGTCACAATGAACAAGGAAGAAGAAAAACATGATTGTGATGAAACCTGGACTGAAATTGAAAAAAGCTATTGAAAATGTTGTCAATTTTATGGAAAGAAAGCCAGCATTCAACTATGACGATTGCAATAATGCACGCAGAGTTAAAAAGTGTCTTTCGTTTAATAAATTTCAAGAACAAGCGCAAAACGAAATGCAGAAAAAGTTGAGAATGACATTAGAAGAGAAAGAATCATCATGCAACAGCGATTAAAAAATCCTCGTTACATTATTTGTTTTGCATACGTGGCATACTTAATTTAATGAATTTTCATTAACGTTACATAATTTATTTCTTTTTCCTTAAAATCAATTCCGTTATATTTCACTCACCATCAGCTTATTTTGTTTACTATAAAACATTGAAAATAAATGTTAAACCTGATTTCAGTTCTTTTATTTTAATCTAAATATAACCCCTCATATCCGGACTTTGTAACCAATTCCTCATATCCGGAAGGCCTTGTTGTCTTAGTCCGGTTGTCAGGGATTCTACTGTATTATGTATTCAATAATATATAAATAAATATATTAAAACAAAAGGGGGGAGAATAAGGGATACAAAAAAAAGAAATATTATTTACCAGTAAAGCAACCCTAACAAAAAATACGTGGCCGGAGATTTGGTCGACGGACATTTCACTGAAAAAGTACAAGTAGAAATAGTACCAAGCAATACTTTAAATATTTTAATTAGTAGTATTATAAGGTAGAATAGGTCTAATAATTACCAATGAATGTCAAGTGATTGAATTACTAAATCTAAATTTAAAGTTAAAGGTTTTCTTATTTCAATATTTGTTTATTGAAATTAGTATTTTTAAAAATATCTGAGTTTATTTGGGTAAAAAGTAGCACCTAATTATTTAAATTCGTATTTAACAGTAAGATAAAAGCTGCTTCATCCCTTTAAGATAATGATCATTAAAAGCGAAATTGAAAGATCTTTCATATCGCAAAAGCTTAAGATTTTTGCTGTAGTAAAATGTGCTTTTTCTCAAAATACTTATCATCTTACAGTAATATTTGAAGTAAAATATAATATATACAATATAGATTTTTAAAAAAGCGTGTCAAAAAAAGAAAAATTATAAATTAATTCAGTAAATAAATATAAATATATGTAGCAGATTACGATAAAGAATGTGAGATACATGTAAGTATGACACTACATTTTCGGCTAAATGCCCATTCGGTTGAATGTCCGTCGGCCAAATGTCTGTTCGGCAAAATGTGCCTCGGCCAAATGTGCCTCGGCCAAATGTCCGTCGGCCAAATCTCTGCGTACCAAAAAATAATCTAACCTGTTATCGCTCTTTGATCTTCAGAGCTCAATCGAGAACAAAACCTAAATATATGCACAACGACTAAAATAATGAGTTGTTGGTTGGTTGTTTTTTTTAATTAACTCTATAGGTTATTTAATGCCAAAATCTGAATATTTTGTATGATTAATTTAAGATAATAACGGTTCTAGCGATACAGATCTTACTAATTAACCCATAGCTGGGGGAGAAAAGGTGAATTAATACATTTTGCGCATAAGTGAAAATAAAAAACCCAACGGGAATTGGAATTGGTTCTGCGATTAACAATTCCGAGCCATTTTCCATTACACCAACCGTAGATCTACGCTTACAGCACCTGGTATTCCTAAGCGGTCACCCATCTAGGAACAGACCAGACTCGACGATCCTTAACTTCAACGTGATGTGGCCGTAAGCCTAAAATAATGAGGGAGCGGTAAATACTGCCAGGGAATAAACATATGAATCTTTTGTGACGTCAACGAACACTCGTTGCCACTTTTGTAATGTCAACGAATACTCGTTGTCACTTTCGTAATGCTCGTTGTAATAGACTTTGTAATCGTAGATTACAACTATAGTCATGCCGTTGAACAACGCTGGTGTCAGACGCCTTCGAATATCGCTCGCACTAATAGTACTTGCTCGATAATACTTGCTAGAAAAATAACACGGATAGTGATCTGAGAAATAGTATAATGAATAACGGTCCGTATAATTTAGAAGATAGACTAGAAATAGTGATTCGTATAGTATAGATGATAGACTAGAAATAGTGATTCGTATAGTATAGAGGATAGACTAGAAATAGCGATTCGTATAGTATAGAGAATAGACTAGAAATAGCGATTCGTATCGTATAGAGAATAGACTAGAAATAGCGATTCGTATCGTATAGAGGATAGACTAGAGATAGCGATTCGTATAGTATAGAGGATAGACTAGAAATAGTAATTCGTATAGTATAGAGGATAGACTAGAAATAGTGATTCGTATAGTACAGAGGATAGACTAGAAATAGCGATTCATATCGTATAGAGGATAGACTAGAAATAGCGATTCGTATAGTATAGAGGATAGACTAGAAATAGTGATTCATATAGTATAGAGGATAGACTAGAAATAGTGATTCGTATAGTACAGAGGATAAACTAGAAATAGTGATTCATATAGTATAGAGGATAGACTAGAAATAGTGATTCATATAGTATAGAGGATAGATTGGAAATAGCGATTCATATAGTATAGAGGATAGACTAGAAATAGTGATTCATATAGTATAGAGGATAGACTAGAAATAGTGATTCATATAGTATAGAGGATAGATTGGAAATAGCGATTCATATAGTATAGAGGATAGACTAGAAATAGCGATTCATATAGTATAGAGGATAGACTAGAAATAGCGATTCGTATAGTATAGAGGATAGACTAGAAATAGTGATTCGTATCGTATAGACGATAGACTAGAA
>OZ038507.1:85673739-85711239 GCA_964036315.1 Acanthosepion esculentum
TTTTTCCTTACATTAGGTCATTTGCAGTAGTGTGCAGTAATATGAATCTGTATTCGGAGTGTATGATGAAATTTGTTTAGCCTTGAAAATACTGCGTCATTCTTGATTGCATTAGATTTTTATTACACCCAGACACTATTTTCTCGACTATCGATTAGTTATCCTACAGCCATTGTCTGAGATAGACGTTACCCAGGAAGCGTACGAAAATTTGGTGTAAGCTTCAGTGGTATTCCAGGACGATTATTTGACTTAATACTATCATTCCTGTCAAACCGTGTAATGAAGATCATCCTTAACGGATTCTCCTCCAGTTCCTTTCCCCAAGGCTCTATACTGGGTCCTACACTGTTTCTTATCTTCATTAACGATCTTCCCGATGTCATCAGTTTCCAAGCAGGCATCTGTGCAAACGACATTACTATTTACTCCTGCCTCAATAGCAAATCTGATATCGCTGACAAATCTAGCCTGGCTGTTGGTCTCGAAGAGGATCTGCAGTTGGTTGTTGACTGGGGCAGGAAATGGCTGGGTAAGTTTAATGCTTCAAAAACAAACCTGCTCTCTATTACCCTTCCTGCGTCCCATTAAAATGTCTGATTGCTCAACTCCACGAGAGAACCTCTTTGCGACGACTTGGTCCCGCACTGTCCGCTGACCTGAGATGGAACAATTACATTGAATCATCTACTGCAAGGAAAGTTGGTTCTGTGTCGTTTTTCTCAACAAAGAACAACCTTCAAATTTATAAATCAACCATTCGCCCTTGCATGGAATACTGCTACCATATATGGTCTAGAGCCCTTGTTGTTTTTCTTAAGGTCCTCGACAAAATCCAGAGACGGATATGCAATGTGATTGGCCCTAATCTGGCATCTCGTCTACAGTCGCTCTATCACAGACAAGCCGTCGCCCCCACCCTCTGTCTTTTCTACAAATACTTTCACGGTAACTGCTCTGACGGGCTACTTTTGCTAGTTCCAAAACTGCATGAATTTAAACGTGTTACTAGTCTGGCATCTCAGTCCCACCATTCCCCTGTCGAAACGGTTTAATGTGGCCGTCTCTTCTACTCCAATAGCTTCGTGTGTTGCACTTCCCGTCTGTGGAACTCCCTTCCTTTTACTTGCTTCCCTGATAGCTATAATCTCCAGCTATTCAAATGCAATCTCAATCGACATCTCTAAATGCCTTGATCTATTCCCCGTCCTTCTCTTCACCTCTTCCTCTTTCCCGCTTCTCTGTAATCCCTCGTTTGGGGTGAAAAGCTTAAAATATATATATATATATATATATATATATATATATATATATATATATATATATATATATGATCTGGTTTCCTCGCTATTCATCTCAAGGCCCTCGACAAAATCCAGAAATGGATATGCAATGTAATATGTCCTGATCTGGCATCCAGACGTGATGTGGCTTCCCTCTGTCTTTTCTACAAATATTTTCATGGCAACTGCTCTGATGAGCTACTTTTACTGGTGCCCCAACTGCATGAATTAAAGCATACTGTTAGGTTGACATCTCAGTACCACTCTTTCACTGTCGAAACAGTTAAATGTAACTCTACATCTACTCCATTATTTTCTTCCCGACAGTGGAACTCCCTTCCTCTTACTTGCTTTCCTGATAACTATAATCTTCAAATATTCAAATGTAATGTCAATCGACATCTTCTGATGCCTTGATCCCGATCCCCGTTTTTCTCTAAATCCTCTTCTTTAAACACCCCTCTTTACTCTTGCTCTCACACTCTGTAACCCCTTGCGTGCTAGTGGCACTCCCGCCTCGTTTGGTTTGCAAGAACAGGTCTGTATACCCCTCTTCCTACAGACCTAGAGGAATTTAAGCAGAGAATTACTGCGGCGCTGGAGAGTGTTACGCAAGACATGCTACAACATGTTTGGCAGGAGCTGGACTATCAACTTGACGTGTGTCGTGTCACAGGTGGTGCACATAATGAAGCTTTGTGAAATCGGTCATTAAATCTGCGTTTCTTTGAATATCTTGTTCGAATTTTGATAAATAAACCTTTTATTGTTCAACATGAAATATATTTAATTTCGTTTGCCTGGGATATGCAGTTACTCAGATATTGACAATTTAAATTATAGCAATATATATATATATATATATATATATATATATATATATATATATATATATATATATATACTAGGTGTAACAGCAAAAATGTCAAAATCGTTTAACAGCATGAGATAATTGTTCATCTCATAAAATGTTTAATATCTAAAACACAACTAAACTAATAAAGTTTCTTTTTTTCCAGGTTTTCATACAACACGTTTAACCATCCTGACACCATTTTTTGTAAGAACCACTGAACAATCCTTTGAGTTATTCAGCTAGAAAGAGAACAGGTTAAAATCGTTTTGTGTCTTCCCAAATGAGCAATGGTGAGACGAAAAGGATCATTCAAGCCTTCAGTAATGGTGCCAACGTTCATAGTATGGCTTCCATCTTCAAAGAACCACCAAGAGAACGGTGAATAAGTTTTAAAAAATAGGTAACAGTAAAGAGGAAAACTGGATCTGGAGGTTACAACAGGAAGAGGAATCATCATTTCAACTTAGCTCTAAATAATGTTATTAAAACCTCTGAGAATTCCAGTAAGATATATTTAATCATTTCTAGGATACAAAGGTCCAAATCTTGATCTAACAATTAGATGATTTTACTGTTACACCCGCCTTATATGCTAACAAGTTTATTCAGATCTCTGTATATCGTAAGGGGTAATCTGTCATTAAAATGTGACCTCTTATTTCCTGAGATCTGTTTATCTGTTTATTAATTAATGAAGACAAAATTCTTTATTAATCAACCCTCTAGGCTAATCTAATTCTACAGTGTCAGGAACAAATACACAGATCATGTAGAACTCCACCAAAGTGGTGAACTTCCCAAATGTAACCTTTTCTAAGCAAAGAAAAACCACATAATGTTACAAGCTCGACTCACGTACCCTATCAACCGACCGTTATATGCCGCCCCCTTCAGCTTAAACGTGTCTTCGCTGCTTCAATTGCATCACATCCGAACATATAAAGTCAAGAGTCGGGAAAACATTTGTCGGAAATTTCTCTTGCTGTCGAGGTCGAGAAATTATTTCGTTTGATTTACGCTCTGACTTTATTACGAAAACAAAGCAACGCTTGAGTGGCATTGTTGAGACAACTACGAGCCTTCTTCGATTAGATCAAATTCCCCCAGAGACAAAGATTAACAGCTTGTGTTGTTTATATTGAATAAACAAAAGCTGATCTTTCTCGTTGTCGTCTGGGGAGCTGAAGCGGATCCAGTCTGCGAGAACTCAAATGAATTCAACCCCCGCTAAAACTGGGTAATAAATTTCAGTCCGATTGATATCAAAAAGACAAGAGACTGATTTGAGCCCAACGCAATTTACGTACTTTTGTGAAAAGGGTCGTTATTAGATTCATCTGTTTTATATATATATATATATATATATATATATATATATATATATATATATATATATATACGAACTTTTATGAACAGGGGCGTTAGTACATTCATCTGTTTCATATATATATATATATACACAGTGTAACCCGGATATAAGAGACCCTGATATAAGAGAAGCCCGGATATAAGAGAGATTTTCTCTGGTCCCAAATTAGAGCCTGTGTTAATGTATATATAATAGATCAAACCCGAATATAAGATAAACCCGGATATAAGAGACTTATTCTCCGGTCCCGACAACTCTCTTATATCCGGGTTACACTGTATATATATATTTACTTTTGTGAACGGTGGCGTTATTAGATTCAACTGTTTGATATATATATATATATATATATATATATATATATATATATATATATATATATATATAAAAGTAAAGATGTGTTTGGAATATTTATCAGCCATTTATTTGTTTGAAAATGTTGATCTGAGGAATTTCGATTGTAAGGAAATAAATTATAATCACTTGGAACCCTTAAAGTTGTCTGTATCGAAATATATATATATATATATATATATATATATATATATATATATATATATATATATATATATAGCATGATGAGAGGCTATTGATTTCCGAGGAAGGACCGAGGTGGTCTGAAATATTAAATATATACAAAAACACAGAAATAAATACTTTCATAAAAAAACACCCCATTTTGTTTCATTTATTTTATCCAGATATTATATATATATATATATATATATATATATATATATATATTCAAACATGTTTGGTTAAATAATTTAAATTTTTAATCTCATGTCGATTAGTTTTCATTCGTCTGAACATAGCTCAATATATCAATACTTAAAGGTATAATCATGTCCACATCCACAGATTAGACGAAGGTTAGTTGAAAAGGGGAGATCCCTCAACAAAAATAAATCTAAATTATATAAAAACAATAACAAGCAAAACCTAAAAATCCTTCAAGTCCTTTATATAAAAGAGATAAGCCCAAAATAAATCAAGTCAACAATGAGTATGGCAACAAAGTCCTTAAATGCTTATGAAGGGAATATCTCTATCTATAAAAGGCAGGATGTGTGTGTGTGTGTGTGTGTGTGTGTGTGTGTGTGTGTGTGTGTGTGTGTGTGTGTGTGTGTAACGAATGCACAGCCGCAATTTTCGACGGATTTGCACCAAAATTTACCTGCACATGCTCCAGGTCAGCGAAAAGGCCAAGACCGACTTTGCATTTCCCAACTCCCATCGATAGTGGAAATAATCGATTTTTTCATGCTTCTACGGCAGTTTACATGTAGTTTTCGGCCATTTTCTACTGGCCAGAGTGAGAGCCTATAGCTGGCTGCCACGAATAGGCAGGAAGATTCTATTGGCCAGCGTGAGAGCCACCAGCTGACTGACACGAATGTTAACTAGCATGCTAGCATGCAAAAAAAATCGATAGCTGCATTCGTCACAAGTGGGAAAAATTTAAATCTGCATGGCACTTTACTCCAATTGGCTTATTCGCTTGCTTAAACTCAACGTTGTTTCTGATTCCGCAGAACTGAGTTGGGTGTGAAAAAGTATTTGTTGTTAACATTCTTTTTTCATTCGGTTTTTCCAGTTACGAGTCCTTTTTTAAAGCTAATCGTTTTGTGTTCATTTTAGTTCTTTTTTCGTAACAGATTTAATGTTTAGTATAGAGCTTAGAAAAAATTCGCAGTGTGAGATAGGCAAGAAGTAAGGCATGCAGCAACATCAGCACGGCAAAGGGCACTCCTTCAAAGGCAAGGAAGGGCAAAAATATTTTAAGTCAAGTGATAGCGATTGCTGTATGAGTCGTACGATTTTTGAATCAAGCACGGGCAACGCCGGGCCATGCTGCTAGTACATATAAATATATATATATATATATATATATATATATACGTATGAGCAAAAACAAAAAAGTTACTTCCTTTATACTGGAAAAAACGTAAAAGAACACGTGAACTTTGAAATCTAGAACGTTGCATAATATATATTACTTTGGCGTTTAACAATTTAGCCATAGGTTGGTCCCTAACAGGTACTACCACCCAGAGTTAGGGTGGACCTGGGAACAACGACAATTAAGATGCGGTTCCATGCCCCTCAAAACCTTCAATCTCCCGATCAGAGGCTTTGCTGCCGTAAGCATTTTATCATCATACCCAGTACGATCGCTCAATCTGCTTTAAGTGATCGCAGAAGACAATCCATATTTCATATGCATACAGCAAACATGGTACACCCTGACCCTAGTCACTTTCGAAATTCCACGCTGCCTTCATAATCGGTTTTATGAATTAACGAATGCATTATACATATATACATGCATATCTATAGATAAATCAATACGAAGAAGGCACATCGGCGTGGCGTAATGATCAGATAACTTGTCTTGCTAGAACAATTATGAGTAGTGAGTTCGATCCTCATTGGGTGCCCCCAAGGCTTTGGCCTCGTCCCACATCTAAGCTAGGCTTAGAAAGAAAGGGTGCCACGAGGTGGTGTAATGGTTAGCAAGTTTGTCTCGCTAGATCAATTACGACTGAGTAGTGAGTTCGATCCTCATTGGGTGCCCCCATACTTTCGGCCCCTGCTACGCTTGGAAAATATCTTTATTGGGCACCTCGAGGTGGTGCAATGGTTGGCAAGCTTGTCTCTCTAGAACAGGGGTGGGCAAACTTTGTAGTACAAGGGCTGCATTCTAAAAATTTATAGTTTTACTGGGCCGCATAGTATATATAAACCAAAATAATTGATATTTAAAATTGGCAAAATAAAGGGCTTTAAAGGAAAAATATAGTTTTAATAAATAACATTTTAAAGTGGGCCGCACGAAATCGTTTGGCGGGCCGCATGTGGCCCGCGGGCTGTAGTTTGCCCACCCGTGCTCTAGAACAATTACGACTGTGTAGTGAGTTCGATCCTCACTGGTTCCCCATACTTTCGGCCTTGTGCCACATCCAAGCTACGCTTGGAAAATCACTATAAATCAATACGAAGTATCAAAATACGTAAAAACTCATAGAATTTAACATATTTTCAGATGAAAAGATTTTTTTAGGTGATCAATATATAAATATAGCAAGACTACTCAGTTAGTACCTGTTCAAGCGGCGTAGATGTTTGCCGAGTTTCGCGTAATATGGCTCATCAGCACAAGCGGACTCGATAAGTCTGTTGAATTCTGAACAGATATATTATATACAAATTTGAAATACGTTAAGAATGTGACAACATTTAAATATTCTGATTAAGTTAAGAAATGACCGATTCTTTTATAATGTCATCGTTATAAAGTATAACGTTATAAGAAATCTTTAAAATAACATACCAAATTCACCAATGTTCATGTTACTCAGAAAACACAAACACTTAAATTATCGTAATATTGAAACTTACCGGTTATTTATTTGATTTAAATTACTTATTAATTACGAGGGTCATTCAATAAATAAGTTGAATTTTTCGGTATAAGGACTTCTAATACAGATAGAAGCTTACTATTTTTTTTTATTTATTTATTTATTTTTTTACTTCTTTTTCACATGGATTTAATTTCTTTTGCAGATTTAAAAAAAACTTTGAGAATTGTTTGAAGAAGAACGGAGCAGTGTTGAAGATGAAGACAGGCCTGGGAGGCCTACAGAAGTGAGGTCTCCTGAGGTGATCGAATCAGTCAATGACCTTATTCAGTCTGACAGAAGGGTGACAGTGGATGACATTGCAAGGACTTTGAGCTTATCTGTTGGGACAAACACAGGGGTCATCAGTCAGAAGGAGTCATCTTGCATCATGACAATGCAAGGCCTCACACAGCAGCTCAAACGGTGCAGACCGTCAACGAGCTGGGCTGGGTACTGCTCCCTCATCCCCCTTACAGCCCAGACCTTGCCCCTTCAGACTTTCACCTGTTTGGTCCCTTGAAAGCGTTCACGAGAGGCACGAAGTTTAAAAGTGACGATGAAGTCAAAAGTGTTGTGAGCGACTGGCTGAGACATCAGTCCAAAGATTTTTACGCTGAGGGAATACGGAAGCTTGTGCACAGATGGGAAAAGTGTGTGACAGTGCTGGGAGACTACGTTGAAAATTTTTTAAAAAAAGTAAGCTTCTATCTGTATTAGAAGTCCTTATACCGAAGAATTCACCTTATTTATTGAATGACCATCGTATATAATTAGTTATCGATTTGTTTTATTTAATTATTTTATAAATGATTAAAAAGATTAACTACATTATATCCAATATTTTAAAAGTAATATGGTTATTAATGTTTGCGAAGTCCTTTCCTCTATTTTTAAACAAATACGATTTGTAACAGCGAATTTATAAATATATAAAATGGATGAATTAAATATTGAAATATAGCCTTTTAACATATGACTACTATCACTCATATAATCAGTGAACCACTTGATATTAAAACAAAATCGAGAGTGATCGCTTTGGATGCCACGAAGACCTTTGACAAGGTGTGGCACAGGGGATGGCTACACAAACTGGTCAGCTATAGACACTCTAGAAGAGTACTCTCAGTTATCAAGATTTTTTTTTTCTGTTTATAAAGGCTGTCGTCAATGGTCTACCCTTGGATGAACATGAGACCAGTGCTGGCGTCCCCACCCCCAAGTCTCTCTCCTCGGTCTTACCCTCTTTCTACTTCATATTAAAGCCCTGCCTAAGAACAATTTCAGATCGTTACTAAATATATATGCAGATGATACCAAAATATATGGGTGCAGCTCCAAATACTTAATGTCAAGTGCCTGGCTCACACAGCTCAATGCGAAAAAAACTTATTGGCATCATTCAAAACTAAACACGTAACATTTCATCACCACCGTCTTCGTCACTGGTAGAACTCGTTACCAAACATTGGGGTGGCCGTCGACTCTCCTTCCCCCCAGCTATGGGTTAATTAGTATGACTTGTATAAGAAAATCATGATTACCTCCAAAACATTCTTACAATCTGCAAATATTTTCTGGCTTTAAATAACCTGCAAAGGGTTGAAAAGCCGTAGAAAACGAATTAATCAATCAATAGTCGAATCTATGTCAGTGAACCATTATTATCTGCCCTAAAAATTCTTACAATCTATAAATATTTTCTGGCTTTAAATAACTTGCAAAGGGCTGATAAGCCGTAGAAAACGAATCAATCAATCAATAGTCGAATTTGTGTCAGTGAACCATTATTATTTGCCTTAAAAATTCTTACAATCTGAAAATCTTTTCTGGCTTTAAATAACCTGAAAAGGGTTGATAAACCGTTGAAAACCAATCAAATAAACCAAATTTTAGCAAATATCAGAATTTTTTGAGTAATGTTTTGTTGATAGGGTCAAAAACTACACCACAACATTCCGATATTTATCCGTCGTTGGCAGAACTCGTTACCGAGTATTGGGGTACTCGTCAACATTTTCTTCTGTGTGAAATGTGTCCTATGTTGGATCTGAAAAGGAGGGTTCAGGAAGATGGGGAGCTCTAATTTTTCTTTGGACTTTCTTCGTCTCTTCTATTTATCTTCTGGAGTTTTCGAAGGATTTTTTTTATCGTGGATTGCTCTTCACCAATTGGTCCTTTTGAGAAGAAGAAAAGTCTTTGAGCCTGAAATTCTTGACTCCGAATTCCATCGACCACTACTCCATGGCACACACATGTCAGCTGACAACCATCCACTGCGGCAAACCAGGGCTTGACAGGCAGGTTAGTGATGACAGCTTGCATCGAGCTGCCGGCCCTTTTCTCATATGTAGAGCTTCGCCTTGACCACCTACCCGCCGGAGATGGGATTGTGCTTAGTCTAGTACCTTCCCTGAATCCTTACCGTCATGGGTGACCTTACCTGGAAGCGGAACTCCCGATGCCATTGCATTAAGTTATACTATGCTATATATTCACGTTTGATTAAAAACTAACAAAAGTTCCATGTTAATTATTTATTTAGTTACTTTTTTCTAATAATGATTTTGATTTCTGGTTTTGGTATTGTTAAATAAAACTTCCTATGTCTATACACTTTCGGCTAAGTGTTATGGTCCAAGTTCCTTGTACCACGGTGATGGTCCAAGGTAGAACCAATGAAGAATAACTCGAACACAGGTATGGAATAAGACAGATTTATTACAAACAGAAATATGTACAAAGAAGTAGAAGTATTAGTAATGACTATCAGATTTGGTTAGAGTGAACTATGTTGTCTCGACAAGTATCACTATTCCAATGTCTTACAGTAATCGTCTGACTCGACTCTGTCTCTGACTGACTCTGACTCTGAACTGAACTCTGACGACTGCTGCTCCCTCTTGAGGCGCAGTATTTATGATGTACGGAAAAGCCATCATTGTTATGGGTAAGTTCCCATATCACTAAGAATAGCCATTTTCAAAGATGTTTAATGTCTCATAAGTTTAACTTTTTTTTAAATATCGCTGTTGGGTTATATCGCGTTCCTCGTATCCATGTGAATTATTAGAAATATTGAAAAAGTAAATGTAAAATAATCAAAAAGAGTTACTACTCAAATGCACTATATATATATATATATATATATATATATATATATATTACTTTAAACGATATATTTAGTAGATACACGTGTTTGTGTAGAGGCCCTGTACAAAGTAGAAATTGTGTCTACCAGCTTGCATGCTCGACTGTCTTAATGAAGACACTCTGTCCTCTGGCAGGGTCCAAAACTGCGTCACCCTTGTAAAGATAATCATTGTCTCATCCAATGTTTTTTAAACCTCATAGATCTATCTATCTATCTATCTATCTATCTATCTATCTCATTATGTTCATTATCTATCTATCTATCTATCTATCTCATTATGTTCATTATCTATCTATCTATCTATCTGTCCTCGTTATTGGGATGCTCATCCATATTTTCTTCTGTGTGAAATAAGTCCTCTGTTGGATCTGAAGAGAGGCCCGCAGCGATCACATGGTAGGAAAGGAAGGTTCAGGGGGATGGGGAGCCCTGGCTTTTCTTTGTACTCTCTTCGTCTCTTCTATTTATCTTCTGGAGTTTTGGAAGGATGTTTTTTTTTTATCGTGGACTACTCCAATTTTAGATGTTGGAAGAATAATAGTCTTTGAACCAGAAAACCTTGGCTACGGTGGTCCATGAATAATCACTGCATGGAACGCAAACTTCCGCTGCGGCAAACCAGGGCTTGACAGGCAGGTTCATGATGACAGCTTGCATCGGACTGCCGACCTGTTCTCGTATGTAGAACGTCGCCTTGACCGCCTACACGCCAGGCGTGAAATTGTGCTTGGTCTGGTCCCTTTCCTGAATCTCTGCGGCCATGGGTGGCTCTAGCTGGAGACAGAGCCTCCGACGCCATTGCATTCAGCTTCCTCGTGACGCCCAAGCTCCTCCAGTCCGACACACTGTATATACACATTATCTACATTACGACTTCGTATTTTAGAAACTAAAAAAATATCAACAGCTTTTTAGTATATAAAACTCTAGGTAAGTATAAACACCAGATAGAAATACAAATTATTAAATACTACTTAAATTAACATAAATATCGAAAAGTGTGTTCATTTTTTAAAAAGCAGAAACAAAAAAAATGAAAAATATCTATTGAGATTTAAGCCTAAAATATTCGGAGATGAAGTCCTTATTAAACATCTATGTAATAAATGCGAACGCCAGTGTGTCACTGTGTCACACTTTTTTAGTTCAAGGGACACAACTCTCTAAGTTTCAATAGCTTATGTTCACATGAAAAAATTACTTATTCTCAAATTAGTGTTTCAAAATAAAATTGTCCGTGTTTTCAACTTTACTCGTAGAGGCCGTAGCCCAACATATCATACCATTTGCGAACCAGGCCGACTCCGTGAGCAATTTAAAAACATTCCGGGCCGGATCCAGACCCCAATCCTGAAATTTTGGATTCCTAAGTTTTCATTACTGTCATTGTTTTCGGCGATTTTTTTACGTGCTTTTTTGCGACGAATTTTTTTGTACGATAACAATTTTTATAACTTGGAAATAAATTTGGGAATAATCGAAATTGATTACGAAATCCATCGAAAGTCACTCATGAAATAAAAAATAATTTTTTGTACGGAAAGTAAGGACCTACGTACATCAAAATGTCTTTAAATTAAATGGCCCTAGAAGAATTATCGTTGAACTTTTAAAAGGTAAGCTTAAATATTAATGCAATACTTAAATGCAGCGATCAGTTTTGAGTTATTACTGCCTATTGCATACGGCAACAGTATGCCTGGCAACAAGAAATCACCGCCAACAGAGGACCAGATTGCAATCAAAAGAGCCAAGGCTCCAGCGAGGAAAAGAAAGTCGCGTGGAAATGAAAAACCAGATCAAACGGCAGTCAGATCTTCCAATGCTGAGAATATGCAAAGACTTAGGGACTCTCAACCTCCTGAACAAGCCGAGGGCCCAATCAAGAGCCCTTCGCAGGACCTAACTTAAATGACGTCCGATAAGGCGGCGTTTAATCTGGTACAATAATAAAATCATTTATAGTGATTTTTCTTACAGTGGTAACACCTAAATTATCAATTGAGAGAAATGAACGATTATCACTGCCGAGCAGGTTTGAAACCTGCGCCAACCCTGATGAGTGGTCTTGCCCTCAAAGAGGCTCCTTTTTCTCGATCTCAAATGGAACGCGTAGATTAGTGCCGTCGCCAAAGATGTCAAAACATGTTCGGTTCTTTGTATCGCTCCAAACAACACCAGACTCCAGCTACCATGCTGTTTCTTTACAAGAGTCAGATCCGACCAAGAATGGGGGGCATTGCTGCCATATCTGGTTTGGCGCTGCCCAATCCTCACGTCCCGGTCTCGACAGAATTCAAAAGTGCTTACGCGGCCTTATAGGCGATGAATTACTCTCCATCCTTCAACCCTTATCCCACAGACGGAACGATGCTAGTCTTTCACTATGCCACGATCGCCATGACAGATGTTCAGACGTGTCACATTCCCAGTGGCAAACCATCACCATTCATATTGAATTCCTTTGATAGGGAGTGTTTCACTCAGACAGCTTCTTACCCAGCACTGTTGCATTGTGAGATTCCCGAGATGATGCTTCCCTTGCAACTACAATCTTGATCTCGTAAAGTCTTGGGTCAATCGATATCTATCTGTTATAGTAATTTACCCACGAACGCATGGACTCTCACAGCTATAAATAGGAGCAGGTACTGCCTTTTGGAGAAGGAAATTTCCAGCAGTCAGCTCTGACAGTCGCACCGAACATTCTTGCTGTAACACTCTCGTTTGTATATGCTTGTATTACTGTTTCTGTTAATATATTTAACTCAATTGCTCTCTTTGTGTCTATACTTCTGCCCCTAACAAGGCCACTACACCATCCTACACGCCCTTATAATATGCATTTCTTAATTTCTCCTTTCCGTCCCTTTACTCAGTCAAACTCTTCTGGAGTGGCTCTTGAGTCATGTAGTGGGTGAAGTATCAGTAAATTAAAAAAGTATAAACCTTTGAATTTTGCGATTAGCGTTCCCAAAGAAGGTATAAAATAAAGTAAAAATAACTAAAATATTGTTGTGGGGCAGACCCCTTTTACACAAGATAGACTCGTCCAAAGTATACTTATACTGACAGAGAGAAAACCTGCAGGTTGAGATACGTTGAATCGGGGTGAGAGATACGCAGGCAATACACAGGGTGTTCACAGAGAGTTATACGAGAGTCCAGCGAGAGAGATAAATACGGCTTCACTTACAGAGACTTGTACATATACTTTCTACTAACCCGCATTCCTGGACTACTAATCTTCACTTCAAGTCTGTATTATTACGTTTAATACGCTTATTTTTCTATCTCAATTACTGGCGTTGTTTATTTATTTGTGCAGGATTCCATTCCCGGAATCCACAACAAATATAATATGCAAATTACGTAACTAATTCAATTTAAAATATGAATAAATATTCGGTACATTTTTATCCTCGTGAATATACAGGGTATATCAAAAATGCTTTTAGAAAATTTGAGGGCGGTTTCCTGACACCAAAACAAGATAAAATGTCCATATAAACATTTGTCCAAAAGCAACTCATAACAAATGTTTACAAATGTCCCCCGCTTGCTTCTGCGCACACATGCACCCGTCAGATCATTGACTGGTGGACCCTTACAAATACTCCCACTCACTGTCGAATGGTTTCGCAGACCCCCATGACACGTTGATGAAGTGTCTCTTCATTCTTAATGTCTGCAACAAATTGGAAACGTTTATAAATTTAACATATTGCGCTTTTATTTAAAAGGCTGGTCATGTTGTGCACTTAAGCAATGAAAGATCATGAAAAATCCTCATGATTAGCCAACTGCATTAGCGTTCACGGAAGATGGGAAAACCCCTGTTGCTGTAGAAAAATAAAGTCAAGTAAAATTTAGATTTTACCGGCGTCCCTCAGTCACCCTTTGAAGAAGTGGCTTGTGATTGTGTCAAGTGGAAGGGTGTGCGCATAAAAGGCATAAAAACTTTGTGAAGTTACACACTGAACATCTCTGTATAACTAAACACCGCTCTAACATTCTAGAAGCCTTCACAGGGGTTCTGTTCCTTGTCTTCTGTGTGGAATGCAGTGTGGGTCTTTGTTATGGTCCAATATCCTCGTCGCCACTGTTATGGTCCAAGGTTAGAACCAAGGAAGAACAACACGAACATAAGAGTAGAAATAACAAAGATATGTTACACAGAATAATAATACAAGATGTTGAAGTTGTTAGTATGATGTCAGTCTGGTTTGGAGTGAACTACTATTGGCTCGACTCGATTCCGTCTCGTCTCTCTTGAGAGGCGCAGTATTCATAGTGTCAGGAAGAGTTCACTCTGTCGGTATAGGTAAGGTCCCATAACAGTCATAGGCTGGCCTTAAAAGTTATCAAAGGCAAAACATTCTGTTGGAACCTAATATATTGAAAGCGATAGGAGTGTCCATTATTTCTCTCTCACTCTTTCTCTCATACACACACATACATACATACATACATAGACACACACACACATAGATAGATAGATAGATAGATAGATAGATAGATAGATAGATAGATAGATATGTTTTTGCGTGAGTAAGGTTTTCTATGCGACAAATTTTCAGGTGACAGAGAAATCATAATTATTCAATGACGAATGGAATATTATATTCCTTTTAACATTCACAAAGTATTGGACATAAACAAGAAAATCATGAAAAATTTATACACACTCAGATATATATATATATATATATATATATATATATATATATATATATATATATATATATATATATACTTTTACAAACTTTTATCAAAAATACTTTGGGGGCGGGTTCCTCACACTAAAACAAGGACAACAGTCCATATAAACATATGTCCACAAATCCTTTGTTTTTCAGTTATTAAGTTTAAAGTTTTCAATAGACACTGTTAAATGTGCAATCCAAGATACAATCCGAAAATACTTTCACAAACTTTGGTGGGAGATTCCTTACACCAAAACAATGTAAAATGGCCATATAAACTTATGTCCAAAAGGACATCGTTGTACTTTAACAAAGCAATTCATAACCGGTATTCAAAATGTGTTATTCTATCTCTTCCAGATGTTGTCTCATCCCTAAACAATACTGAAGAGACAAATAACGGATCGACAGTTTGTGCAATAAACCACCGGCAAACTTTCTCCCGTGGTGAGTGACCGGAAGAGGAATGACCCTGCACACATTGCAAATGATTCGGATACAGGAGCTCCTCTTGAAGTACCCCTCCATGCGGTACTATAAGATACACGCTAGGGCGACTTGACATGTACAGATACCTGAATCGTCTCCGACAGCCTGGAGAATGTGTTCATTCGTGGCCAGGCGTACAGGCGTATCTTGGTCTTCCTCGGGTCATAGTTTGTGGTGTGACGGATCCTGTCTCAGCAACGCGACAATAAACAGCAGCAAAAGCTTGATGACTCGGCTGGCTTCGGTCTGGAAAAGCAATCTGATACAACCATTAAGCCACATTACCATTCGCCCAGCCATATGTAAAAATTATATCTGTCTGCTCACTTTAGGAATATCCACTGTTAAACGGAACACTTCTCAGTTAATTCACTACTACACACGTTAAACGTTGAAGACAGACGAGCCACAAATGTACACGAATAACAAATGTAACCTAGTCTAACTAGTAACACAGTGCCATCTACAGTAAACTTTCTTTAAACTTAGTAACACAAAAATGAAGGATTTGCAGACATATGTACCTTTGTTCTTGTTTTGGTGCGAGGAACCCAGCCCAAAATTTTGTAGAAGTATTTTTGATACACCCTGTATATTTTTGTTGGCAATTTTTACTGTGTTTATTTTAATATGACTTTTTCTTTACACAAATAGTTTTATAAATGCGCTAATTAAGTATAGTTATGATTTCAAATATGAAATGGGTTTGAGAATTCCTGGAAGTCAATAATGTAAGATAATTAAATGAAATCGAAGGCATAATTAACAAAGTAATTAAAAATAAACAAATTAATAATCAGTTTCGTTGAATATTACGATAATTTAAGTGTCTTTATTTTCCGAATTATATAATAGTTGCTGAATTTGATCTGCTTAATTTATAGGATGTTTATACAAAATTATATTTAATAACGGTGAAATTGTAAAAAAGAAAATCTACTGCAACTGAATCCGAATAATAAAAAGTTGTCAGGTTCTTTAGAGACTCTAGTTCGTTTCTCAAATTTGATTAGCGTTCATTTTGTACAGTTTAAATATGATATCTGTCCAGAATTCAGCAAAATTTATCGGGCCCTCTTATCCTGATGATCAATAATAATACGAAACTCTGAAGTCGGTCAAAACTTTGTTTTAACTTTTTAATTAACAGACTATATATATGTATATATATCGAGTCTGATTCGCTACCTCTTCGTCACCGAGGCCCGTTGGAACAGCTGGTATGGCGTTTTCCTGGCAACGTAACTGTCCGGGTTTCAATTCTCTGTAGTGGATGCGCACCGCTGTTGAGTCCCAAATATAGGACGAAACTGCCGTCCAGTGCTTTCTGCAGTCTGCTGAGGTTTCTAGACTCGATGAAACACTTAATTATATATATATGACAAATCTCGTTTTAACGTATGCTATATTTATGGGTTAAAGTTCTCAATATCAGGGAAAGAGCGTGTGTACATATAAAAGTGAACATTGAAGTCAACACTCAGAGGCGACAGTCTGTTTCATGCTAAATGCTATCGATGACCTGACGACTGCGTTTAGCATTAACAAACAGTTCTGGGTGTTGACTTCAATGCCCACATCTTTTTTTTTTTTTTTTTTTTTTTTTTTTTTTTTTATATATATATATATATATATATATATATATATATATATATATATATGAACATAGAAGTCAACACTTAGAGGCGACAGTCTGTTTCATGCTAAATGCAATCGTCAGGCCATATATATATATATATATACGAGATAGCGATATATAAATTTTTGTACATCACGAACAATATTGGTGGAAAATATATAACAAAGTGGGAAAAAATTTTCGTGTGACGCGTTTTGTCCTTTAGGACTTCATCGGACTAAATAATAACAAGTATGTTTGTTTTCTTCCTTAGAGTTGTAGCAAACGGTGGCGAACAATATATATATATATATATATATATATATATATATATATATATATATATATATATATATATATATATATATTATATTGCGAAATCAAGAATAACCTTACAAATCCATATCGGTTATAATTTATTTAATGAATATTTTTATATTCATCCCTTCAGACCGAAAGTATTTTTAGAAACGGAATTAATCCATCCATCCTTCCACCCATCCATATATATATATATATATATATGCCGTAAATTACGGCGTACAAGTTGATTTGGAATCATGACTTTTAATTCAAAATTCTGTGTTAAGCCCATACGTAACGCATAGGTAGACGCTCAAACATACTGTAAGGTACCAGTTGCCCAAAACTTAGGCCTACAGGTAAATGAAGGTCAGAGTATACGCTAACCTGTACCAAAGCTACATAAGGTCACACCACTTGTATCTGTATATTAAGACAATTATTGTAATATATTTTTATATGCTTTGTATAACAAACAACTCCGGTAGGTACCGTATATTGTATCGCAACAACATTTCAAATTTGTCATCTCTACTGATGAACACATTAAAATCAACATAACCTCCTATAAAATATTAATACCGTCGATTATTCATAATACCAAGTAATTTTTGATAGTACTGCTACATATTGGATGCTATTGTAAAACAGTTTCACTCATCCGCCATTTGCAATTCACACCAATGATATAAACAGACGATGTGTGTTGTAGCCTTAATAGAATACTGAATTTGTGTTACCATTTCATTATTTTATATTAATTTCTGTGTTAATATGCAAAATTTTCACCAAACTCTATTTTAGTGGGATATATTTGTGATATCTTGCTGAAGCAGCGACAATTGGTTTACAGTAATTTTTAATAATGCTATCCCCATTCGTTGGCAAAGGTTTGCATTTTATAGCCGCCATAAAGTCGACTCCTAGTTTTGGAAAGATGTTTGTACGCTTGAAAACTCAACTTGTACGCCGCAAATTATCATATATATATATATATATATATATATATATATATATATATATATATAGAGAGAGAGAGAGAGAGAGAGATAATATTAGTGGTAAATATACACATACATATGCAATCATGTATGTAAAATATTGTCTATTGTGTGTGTATGTTACCACAAAATGTATACTCTTTTCCAGTTTATCTTTAATGTATTAGACATTTGAAAATATTCATATTTCTCTCACTTAAACCGTCTTTGACTCCTCTCTTTAGAACTTCTCTCTGTTAAATTTTAATCTCCACTTCATCTTTAGACCTTCCTGTCCTTCTCTCGTCTGTTACCCCTCCCTATACCTTTCATTTACTCTAGCATTCGTCCCACACTCTCATACATACACTTTCACTAAATTTTATTTTTTATTCCCGGAGTTGTTTTTTCTGTTTTCTTTTTGAATTTGTAGGTCTGATGAACTAGATCGTATTTAAGATTCCAATGGAATAAATTATGACCATGGAATATTATTAGTGTTCAAGCCTTTTTATTTTATATATATATATATATATATATATATATATATATATATATATATATATATATATATTAAGCATTTCACCCCAAGCAAGGCAGGAGTGCCACTAGCACGCAAGGGGTTACAGAAAGTGGGAGTAAGAGTAGAGAGGCGGGAAAGAGAAAAAGATGAAGAGAAGGACGGGGAATAGATCAAGGCATCTGGGGATGTCGATTGACATTGCATTTGAATAATTTAAGATTATAGCTATTAGGGAAGCAAATAAGAGGAAGAGAGTTTCACAGTTGGAAAGTGTGAGGCATATTGGAGTAGACGAGACGGCTTCATTTAAGAGTTTCGACAGTGAAAAGGTGGGACTGAGATGCCAACCTAGTAGCACGTTTAAATTCGTGCAATTTGGGAACCAGCGCAAGTAGCTCGTCGGAGCAGTTACCGTGAAAGTATTTGTAGAAAAGACAGAGGGAAGCGACGGCACGTCTGTGAAAAAACGACCGTAGACGAGATGCTAGAACAGGGCCAATCACCTTGCATATCCGTGTCTGGATTTTGTCGACGGCCTTGTGACGAACAGTGGGGGCTCCAGACCATATATGGTAGCAGTAGCAGTATTCCATGCAAGGGCGAATGGTTGATTCATATATATATATATATATATATATATATATATATATATATATAATCATTTATTTGAATATTATAACGTAAATATGTTATAAAATCACTACAAAAATAGCCATTTTGTTTCAACACTTAAAGTCTTATCAAGTGATTCAAATAAATGATTATATCTGCTCTACTCGGTATTGAGCACTCTTTAAAGAATAATAATTGTTGGTTATATATATATATATATATATATATATATATATAGCATAATGAGAAGCCACATATACTTTCTTAATATGTATATAATATAGGAAAAACAACTGAAAAGTTGCAAATTAAAAGAAAAAAAATTGAATGTTTTTTTTGTGAAAGTATTTATTTATATTTTTATATATATATATATATATATATATTTGATATTTCAGATCGGCCCCGATCTTTTATCAGAAATGACTGTTTTCAGAATGATGAAAGATCGGGGCCGATCTGAAATATCAAATACATATATATATATATATATAAAAGAATATAAATAAATACTTTCACAAAAAACAGTCAATTTTGTTAATTTGCAACTTTTCAGTTGTTTTATACATATATATATATATATATATATATATATATATATATATAGAGAGAGAGAGAGAGGGGGGGAGTGAGGGAATGAGAAAGAAAAGAATTTTAGAAAGGATTACGCAAAATAGAATGAATTCAAAATATTAAAAGAGTTGCGAAAGAAAAAAAGAGAAAAGAAATGAAAAACTGAGACCTGAGAGAAATGAAAATGGAGAAGTTAGAAACGAAACGAACCACAAAGAATAATGGGATAAAGGGAAAGAATTAGTTTTATAAGAAAAGCCACATCTATTTGAATAACTCCGAAGTCTCCAAAATTGTAACAATAGAAAACGGATACTGCAAATCAGAGGAAGTGCATTCGAATGACTTGGTCGATGTCCAAGCAGTTAAAAGCTTAAAAGTCGAATGGAAGGTTAATGTGGAAATTGGAACATCACTTCGTTGTAGGACTGGAGACGGGCCAAAGAGAAACGGCCTACCGAATCATCACACGGTCGCCATTTTACGCATTCTGAATCTAAAATTTCGATAATTTTACCTTTTACCGCACCAGAGATTTAACGTTTTACTAATTACCGCCCGAGTGGCTCATTTACTAAATACTGCTTGACAAACGTCTTTACTTGGATTACTCATGACCAACCTCCAAAAATTTTAAATAAAATGGGATTCGCATACATTTGGAGGGTATTTGACAGATTGAAGAGGATTTGAATAGATTAAAAGGAGGAACTGAGACAGTCTGTCTATGTTTCTGAAATGAGGCATTGTGATTACTTACGTCATTCAGACTGTCATCCTCATCTTCATTGCCATATTCACAACGTTTCACATGATCTAGTGGATAAAGACGTTGGTTAGAGCCAGCGACTAGACCCAAAGAGTTGTGAGTTCAATACCAGGCCACAGCAATGGCGAACCAAAAACTTGGAGAGAGTGGAGTTAAAGGGAAAAATAAACTCAGACATCCGAAAGAGGCATGGCACGTGGAACTAGAACGATCTGCTCCGGTGAGTTCGGTTCGAAATTCCAGTCACTTGAAGAAGGCCGGAGCGTACAACGGCCGAAATATGGCAATGGAGATGAACACAACAAGCCGAACGATGTAAATAGTGGAAGGGAGGAAGGTTTAAATAAAAGAAAAATATGAGACGAAAACACAGAGAAAGAGAGAGAGAGGCAGAGAAAGAGAGAAAGAGCGACAGGCAGAGAGAGAGAAAGAGACAGAGAGGCAGAGAGAGAGAAAGAGAGAGAGACCATAATAACGAAAGAAACCTCATAAAGAGTGAGAAAAATAAAAAAAATTTAAAATAATATTGGTAATATTAACCATTTCCTTATATGGAAACATTTGGCATTCATTTACGAGCAGCCAGTGTCACCTAAGTTACGCTCCCTGGTCATCGTACAGAAATCAAAGTGTAGTATCAGTTCTTCTCATCTCTAATAGTAATATTAACCATATCCTTATAAGAAAACATTTAGCTTCACTGACCAGATACGCTTTTCTTTACTCTCGTCATTGGACAGGAGGATTCAAATTTACTCTGTATCCTCATCTCTAATTATAATGGTAATATCCGTTTCCTTATAAGGAAACATTCGGCATTCATTGACCGAGCAGCCAGTACTATCTTCGGTTGAAATTTATAATATCTTTCTGTTAAAATAATTTTTCAAGGAAATAGTTTTAACGCTCTTTCCAGTATTGATGAGGGTTTCCTTCCTAACCCTTTGTTTGCGTGGTTTGGAGGGTCAACATCAATATATATATTAGCTATTACTCTAAATGATAATTTGTGGATGTTCTGCTTTTTAAACTCAATGAATTATGTATACCGGCTTGTATATATATGTATAGGATTAATACAAGTAGAGGGTGATAAAAAAAAAGGGAACTTTTTAACAATCCAATAAGTGATTGATGGAAGAAAAATATTTAATTCATAGTAATTGAAACCTTAAAACATGCCATTTAAGAAACAATGATGGAATTTTCATTTTTTTTTAAATTACGTCCTGTAGATGGCGTCCTCCTGTACGAATGCATTCTTGAAATCTGCTGTTGAGATTCCTCATTGACTGCTGCAACATCTCAGCTGAGATACTATGAATTTCATTCTCGTTACTAAAATGGCGAAATGTTTACTTGCTCAAGGTCACTGTCTCGCAGTGTTGCCACTTGCTCATGTCTGGCAATACGCACTTCAAAAATTCCCGTTTTTGGGGGGATCACCCTATATTTGTTTCAGTGAAGATAATTTTATCAGATTGTTAATATAACAAGCAACAACCAAGTGCAGTGACAATCGTCTTCATTCAACTGTCCAGCGTCTTACTGCCTATTGATTTCTTTTTTACGGTTTATCAACCTTTTGTAGGTCATTTAAAGCCAGAGAAATATTTTTAGATCGTAAGACCTTTTTTGGAAGTGATAATGATTTACTGATACAAGTTATACGGTGTAACCCGGATATAAGAGAAACCCGGATATAAGATAGATTTTCTCTAGTCCCAAATTAGAGCCTGTGTTAATAAAACAAAATAGACCAAACCCGGATATAAGTAAACCCGGATATAAGAGACTTACTCTACGATCCCGACAACTCTCTTATATCCGGGTTACGCTGTACTTAATTAGCCCCTAGCTTCTGAGAAGAGGTGGATTCATGCCTTTCTAAAAAAAAAGGTATTTGCACGTAAGTGAATATAATGAACACGACAGGAATTGGAACACGGCTACCCGATTTCCATTTCCAAGCTGTTAATTCTTATACCATCTGCACATCCAAACCTACAGCAACTGGTATTCCCAAGAGGTCACCCATCTAGGTTTTGCCTAGGCCCGACGTTGCTTAACTTCAATGATCGTTACTTCCCATTCAACTTCCAGCAGTGATGATAGATCACTGAATATAACCATAATTAATTCCCGGTTATCGGAATCGGTCGGAAACCGTTTTAAACGCCATGATTTCATCCCCGCCCCCCACTCGTAGAAATTTAACGACGCAAACAAAAACCAAAATAACGCAGAATGAAAATGTCTGATTATCTCGCTTCTATGTATTTTGGTTCGGTTTTCTCTTGTTTAATTTAATTTTTTCGCTTTTCGAAATAGTCTTCTAATTTCCCGGTCATTTTGTCTGCCAATTAATACTCTAATTCTCGACTAATTAGCTTATTTTTCCTTCCTTCAATTATCGTCTGGTTTTTGTTTCTTTTCGTGGGAGCGGGGAAAACTATCATTTTTACTCGTTGATATTTTAACGTTCAATATCGCGAATTCACACACACTGGTTCGCTCACTTCACTCACCGGATAATAATGATATCAATGTACACCCATTCAGGTGTGATGGAGATGTACACGTTAGGGTCAAAATATATTTATGTTATACAGGTAATCTGAAATCTAAGAAACTAAGTAATCAGATCTCGTTTTTAACTTCTCAAGAAACAACGTCTTTTTAGCATCTGATCAAATAAAACGGACGTCATTTTCAAAATTCTAATGAAACAAAGCTAAGTAACAGACGACGGAAAATGTAGCACAAAATCAAAAAGTGCATTGAGATAGCCAAAGATGCCTTCCAAAAGCTAAACTAAGTATTAAGAAACAGGAAAATTTCGTTTGAAAAATGTTATTTCCTACGTCAAAAGATGTATTAATATAATTTGTTTTAATAATGAGTTATTCAGTTATTGAACTTTTCTTTTGATAATAAATATTAAGGGGCTACAGAGCGTAACAGAATTAGAAAACAGAAATATTACTCAGGATAGAGAACAAGAGAAGAGTAATAAGGAAGACAGTAGATGACGATTGAAATTCAATATATGCGTATAATTTAATAATATATAACTTGTTAATAAGGATTTCATGTCTTATTAAAACGATTCATATAAATCCGACATCAGGCAAGTTAGTCTCCGTGAAAGAGTAATGGTAGTATAACCAATATTCGAATTTGATATTTTCATATCTTCATTAAAGACACCGTTTCGTAATGGTCTTTTTAATGGTTACTGAAGAGCAATTTTATTAATAATAAAAATGCGCGCGCGCACACACACACGCACACACACGTATATATATATATATATATATATATATATATATATATATATATATATATATATATATTTATATATGTTTGATAAAATATAGTTCTAAGTTTTGCCAGATTTATCGATAAAAGTTTTCAATATCAATCATAGAGCGTATATAAATATAAAAGCAGGCACTGAGGTCAACATAATATATATATATATATATATATATAGTGTGCGATGAGTAAATTGTCGCCATTTTACATTTTTAATTTCTCGCATGCGCGTTGTTTGTTTTTTGATTTTGTCACCTGCGCAGTATAGCAGGGTCAGTTCGGCATCGTCTGTGAGAGAAAAAAAGCACATTGACACAATTAGCTTTGCCAGAAATTTGGAAACATCATCCTGTACTGCTTGGCATTCACACCGGAAGCTCCAATATGAACATTTCAAGGGTGTTCGTCTGTCAATCTAAGGACAGTGCAGAGGATTCGGAAACAGTTGGATGAGTCTAATGGTGATTTCGAAGGTGTTTGGAGTGATCACTATCGATGGTGATGTTATGCCTCCGTTCATCTTCCTACAGAATCTCAGACTCAACACGGATGTCTACTTCAAGTACCTTGGGGAGGTAGTGCTGCTCTGGGTCAAGAGGGTTGCTGCTGAAAGATCCTGCCTGGCAACAGGACTCTGCACCATGCCACACAAGCAGGAGAATCCCGTCATGGCTGTTAGACAATTTCTACGACCACATCACACTAACTCCCCAGACTGCAATCTCCTTGATTATTATTTGTTGGGCACAGTTGAGTGAGAGACCAACAAAACTCTTCGTAACACCTAAGATGAACTGAAGGCAGCATTCACCAACTTAAACAAGGAGACCGTCCAGAAGAGTTGCAGGAGATTCCGAAGTAGTCTGGAGGCCATGGTTGAAGCCAGTAGCGATTTTATTGAATAAATTTACTGTTTCGTATTTCAAGATATTTGTGTGTAATTTTGGTAATTATATCTGTTAAAATGAGATGTCAGTGTTATTTTCATACCTGTGTAATTTAGATGACAATTTATCCATCGCATCCTGTATATAACAACAGCAATATATATATATATATATATATATATATATATATATGTGTGTGTGTGTGTGTGTGTGTGTGTGTGTGTGTGTGTGTGTGTGTGTGTACGCGTTTCATTGAATAATATAGGCATATTATAAAAAATTACCGCGCCTTCTTTGATGAATTCCATCTTAACATCAAGAAACTGATTAGAGAACTGGGAAGGAACAGTATAAAATTAGACACAATATGATGTTTAATAATAAACCCATTACATATATTGGTTTTACTACAACCACACTCTCCTGTAGACTTACTTGTCATCTTTCTGATCTTAGTTCCATTAAACAGCACTTCTTAGAAAAACATCGCCATGTACATAATGTTAGACAGATATTAGTTGAGAACACAATAATATCCACACATATACACAGTAAAAAGAGCCTTCAGAGATTTGAGGCCATCTGCATTAAAATAAACCAACCCATACTCAACAAAATTACATTTCAAACTAATCACAACACATTGCATTACCTCTAGACATATGGTTCTATTGTTAATATTTGGGTCTCTCACGTCATAGAACCGCATCACGAATTTACGACCTGCGTCTACTATTCTGCGACCGTTATCGTCACATAGCAATCTTCTATGCCAACATAACAGGATATCTTTGATGGTGAATATCTTTGTTTAAATGTCCGTATAACCACTCTGAAGATGGCTGACATGTGCCGAAAGCTTTGATCAAGAAACAGATTAATAAAAAAAATATCCAAATGTTGGACAATTGTTTCTTTATTTTCACCCGAAATTAAAGAAACTATACGAAGTTTAGAACGGCTCATGGTCAAACTTAATAGACATTCATTGTCTGTTATATTTAACAATATATGTTAAATATATGTGTGTACGTGTGCATGTGTGTGTGTGTGTGTGTATGTGCTGTGTGTGTGTGTGCGTGTGTGTGTGTGTGTGTGTTAAATTTCTCAGAATAATTCTGAATATAAGACAATTTGGATAAAAAAAGACAAATGGGAAATATTTCTTGGTCGTTGCCGACCCGTTTCGTCAATTCGAATTCATCAAGGCAAGTTTAAAAGCGAAACGTTTTATAATTACATCCAATTCAAAATAGTAAAAAGGGAACGCTCCTGTGTAAGCCTCCTTCCATATATATATATATATATATATATATATATATTTTACTAAGAATTATAAAAATATATATATATATATATATATATATATATATATGACAACAACAGCAGTAACAACAACAATAACAATAAACAAGATAAAACAGACCTATAATACTGACTACTAACTCCTTATTATCGACTATCCGAAACAATTTCTCCAATCTAAACAGCATTAAAATAATTCCAACCACATCCCAAACTATTATGTATATGAACAGAACTCAAAATATCCAAAGCAATAATAATTCGGAAGTAGGTATATATAAAATGAAAAGTTACAATTACTCCTTATATATACCTATGTTTATATGAATAAAAATAGACAAGAGGAAAAACTATACTTACCCCACGTGTTTCGTCCTCCCAGGGAGTTTATCACGGGCTCAGAGGACGAGATGTGTCAACTAAGCACAGTTATTCCTCGTGTCCCTTTTAATACATTTTGTCTCTTCTACAAATACATTCCATCTGAGAATATTTACATATATATATATATATATATATATATATATATATATATGTAACGTAAATCATTCAAACGAAAAACAAATACTGAAGCTAACTATACGGCAAGAATCACTCTCGCAAACAATATTTAATAATAAAATACAATCAACTTCGAATCCGTTAATGAATAGTATGATCCTTGTTTATAAATTCCAGTTTTATCAGGTCTTATTTTTTCTACGAGCCGGGCTTTCAGTCGTTTCGAACGACCATCATCAGGTAGACATTTCAGTGTTTTTTGTTTTTTTTAAATAAGATTTAATTAATTTAATTTACAATCTTCCATGATTCTCTCACGTGCATTCATATCTGCTCAAAGCGTATCCAAATGTCACACATTATGAAATGGACAAAGTCCGGCAATTATTTTAAGACATTTTTATGTTTATACATTCTTTTTATAGATACAAATATTTAAGTAAATGCTCTGTTTATAATAATTGTCGGACTTTGTCTATTTCATAAAGTGTGACATCATTTGTTTACATTTGGATACGCTTTGAACAGATATGAATGTACGTGAGAGATTCATTGAAGATTGTAGTTTAAAGACAGTAAATTCGACCTTGCAACCCGAACGCTCCTCTGTGGCCCAATCGGTTAAAGGCACGTCAGGCTATATCACGGTACCGTATAGGATACAGATTCGATTCCTGTCGGAGGACGAATATTTTCTATGAACTATATACTGTTTATTATAAAACAGAGCATTTACTTGTATATATAGATATTTGTATCTATAAAAAGAATGTATAAACATAAAAAATGTCTTAAAATAATTGTCGGACTTTGTCCCTTTCATAATATGCATATATGTGATAAAAATATAGTTTTAAGGTATTTATAGGTAAGAGTGCTCAGTATCAGAGATAGAACGTATCACGTGGTCTGAACATTGCCCTGAAGGTTGAAACAGTCTGTCGTCGCTTGTTGTTGACGTCAGTGTCCACTGAGATATATATATATATATATATATATATATATATATATATATATATATATATATATATATATATATATATATATATATATTGAGAGAGCAAAAGAACACCCAAGAGAGAACGACCATCTGGCAGGCGACTAAAAGTTTTGAGTCTACGTTTATCTCCTAATTCAATTTTATACATCCAAACCATTTTTACTGACATTTAGGGAGAATCGATATAAATGAATGCCATTTCTATAAATAAATCGCTTCCTTTTTCATAATGTCTAGAGATAATCTCCGATATTTTCAATTAATGAGATTGCATCCTATTTTGTTCAAAAATAGTCCTCAATGAATGTTTGGATAGTTTAAGTTTTTTCACGATGGAGGACGTCAGACTTCCTTTTTTTTTTTTAATTTTTCTTCATTTTGTTTGATTAAATTACTGCTAAACTCTTATCTGAAGTCCGTCTCTTTTAAATCGGCGCCTGCTTCGGAATCTCATGTAAAAGTCAGTTTGTGTTTCTTTAATAATTACTACACGGCCAACCAAACAAAGTCTATTTATCCTAGTAAATGAGACTTGATTCTCCTTATTTATATACTAGCAAGTTTTAAAATGGAGCGAGAGAGACAGAGAGTAAAAAAAAAATAGCGTGGAAAATACGTACGATAGATGGAAAAACAGATAATAAAGAAAAATGCTAATTACATCCGGCTATTTGCAACTGGGGTAAAAAGTGTGTATGCAGATTCCAAATCCGTAGTAAGAAATGCTTGAATATACCATGATGTTGCTACTGAGGTAAAAGGATATTTTTTCACTAAATCGAGGCTGCTGATGCTAAATTCGTACTCAGAAACGCAATAGCACATCGAGACTTTGCTACTGGGGTAAAAACAAATTTTTTGCCCCAAATCGAGGTTGTTATTGCTAAATTCGTACTCAGAAACGCAATAGCACATCGAGACTTTGCTACTGGGGTAAAAACAAATTTTTTGCCCCAAATCGAGGCTGCTGATGCTAAATTCGTACTCAGAAACGCAATAGCACATCGAGACTTTGCTACTGGGGTAAAAACAAATTTTTTGCCCCAAATCGAGGTTGTTATTGCTAAATTCGTACTCAGAAACGCAATAGCACATCGGGATTTTGCTACTGGGGTAAAAGCAAATGTTTTGCTCCAAATCGAGGTTGTTGTTGCTAAATTCGTACTCAGAAACGCAATAGCATATCAGGACATTACTACTGGGGTAAAAGCATATGCTTTCCCGCAAATATTTGTACTCAGAATTGCAAGTACATATCGGGACTTTGCTACTGGGATAAATGCCTGTGCTGCAATCAAAATCATATATGCCGATTCCATGTCCGGAATTGGAAATGTGGTAGGACATCAGATTTTCGTTACTAGGGTAAAAGCGCGCGTTGCAGCCTAAATCGTGAATGTTGAAATTCAAATCCAGAAGTAAAATAATTCTAGTACATCACAATTTTGCTACTGATGTAAACGCGTGTCGTGTAGTCTAAATCATGCATACTGATTGCAACTCTGGAAGTAAAATATTTTTAGAAAATCAGAATTTTGCTACTGGGGTAAAAGCGAGTGTCTAATTCATGGCTGTGCTGATTCCAAACCTGGAATTGAAATAGTTCAAGATTTTTTTTTTTGTTGGGCTAGAAGCGTGTTTAATAAACTAAGTATTCTGATTTCAGATTCGTACTCGGAATTCTTCGATCATATCAGGATTTTGTGTTATGCACATGCGCCTGACTGGTGGGATCTTTTTCTATTCTAAATACTCAGGGTAATAAAAATAGAAGCATTTCGTCTGCCATACAGACATATGAGGTTCTACGAGACTAAATCAAATTCGTTTACTCAGAAACTGCACCCAGTTTTGTTTTTTGTTTTTTTAATATGCGCATAGCATATGCATGTTGTAGGTAAATAATATATAAATGTTATATTAGTATCCATTTGAGCTGACGTCATAGGATCCATTTCTGTTACTTGTCCAGATGCCTCTTCGGGCTTTTCCTTTTCTATGTACAGCGTCCCTTCAGGACATGCGCAATCATGGTTCTCCACATCTTTGTGGCTCTTATTAGGTTTTCTCTCTTTGCTAAAGCTCGCGCCCAACCGTTCGGCTATCTTTGAACAAGTAGATACCTAACTCTCTTCCGCTATCTTCCGTGCTCTTACTATGTCTGTGAGGGTTAAGTTTTCCAAGCTCTCTTTCTCCATTATGGGTCCAAGCAATTTTAGCTGTCTCTTGTATCAAATAAATGGAATGCCACATAGTTCCTCGGAGAAACCTCGTTCACTCACATTTCTGCATAAAAGCGGTAAGCATTGAGAGAGATCCCATCAAGTGGTTTTAGAAGTATTAAATTCCCCCATCAAGAGAAAAACTGACGGTAAATAAATTTGTAACATACTAAATATCGATGCTGATTTTGATCAGACCACAGTATGTACATGCCGGAGACGAATAGATGTCCTAAAAATGTTTCGAAAATATTCGGCCATCTTGTGAGGTACGACTTTCAGATGGACTTCTTTGCTATCATCCATGTCCTTGGTTCACTATTTTTTTAATCATTTCACCTCAAACAAGGCAATAAAGCCACTAAGATGCAAGAGGTAACTGAGTGTTAGAGAATATGAGAAATAAACACTATTAAGGAGAAAGGAGAATAAAAGAATAAAAATTAAGAAGACGGGAGATAATGATTAACATTGCATTTAAATTTTTGAAGATCAAAGACAATAAAGCCACGAAGACGCAATAATAGTTTTTCTCATATTCTCTAACACTCAGTACCCCCATTGAGTCTTCGTGGCTTTATTGCCTTTCATGATCAAAAATTTAAATGCAATGTCAATCGTTATCTTCAGTGTGTTAGAGAATATGAAAAAAAACTATTATTAATGAGGGAGAACAATAAAAGAATAAGAATTAAGAAGATTGAATATAACGATTGACATTGCATTTAAATTTTTCATGATCAAAGTTATTCCTCATTCAGTAACCTTTTCTAAATGACAACACCTTGTCAACTCATGTGGGCCGAAATAGCTATTCTGAACGAGTTCATTTTGGATTTCTCTTCTATGTCATTTATTTGCTCTGTTAGAATAAATACATTGAGCTCTTTTTGTGTATCAGTTTTAATATTTTATATTACTAGGATCCACTTGGATTATATACCAGCGAATTATTACATACACACACACATACACACACACACACACACACACACACACAGACACATACACACACACATACACACACACACACATATATATATATATATATATATATATATATATATAGTGCTTGTTGATAGCAGTTTGGTGATGAATGGACCGGGGTCTTTTATGTATATATTTTTCTTCTCGAACAAATGGAAAGAAGGTAGTGACGTTTCACATCCGGCTTGCCTACAAGCAGGATTGTTCATAACCATTTTCGACCCTCACCAGTCGAAGTGCAGTTGAAATGCACTGAAACCAAGTTGCATCTTTGTAGTGAGTAAAATGGTTTTGTCTATATGATAAAATTATAATATATATATATATATATATATATATATATATATATATTGTGTATTTAGGCAGCAATCCCTCTTTTATACATGTTTCATTAAAGACAACAGACAAAATACTGCGGTTAAGCAATTTATTTAAGTTTTCTTGTGTTCGAAAAGGTGTTTTCTTTTCTAGACAAAGAGTGTATAGAAACTATCAAAATGTTCCATAATTCCGAGCGCTTTCGGCTATACATTTAGCCATTATCAAGGCTGATTTTTTTTTTTAATAAATAGATTTGTAGATTGTGTGTATGTAGCTAGAGTTATTGCGATGTTTTATTTTCCGAACATGGTCAGCTCATTGTGGCCGTGTTCATAGTTAATATTATTAAGTGTTGGCTTTTTCGTTTTTATTTTTAAGGCTTCCATTAGTTATAATCATTTTTTTTTACATGTGGATGAGGTTATTATGTTTGTATTTTCTACGAAAATGTTTCGAATGTAGTCTGGTAGGTTTTTGTGTGTGTGTTTCAGTTATGTGCCATGCGGGATACACGCTTAGGCGATCATGTATGATAGATACATGACTGACGAGGCAAATTTTTCCCGCAGTAGTTTGCCATTTCTTTCTGTGGTAGACCAGTTGCTATCCAAGGCTATAGAACCCAGTCTGTCCTGCTATTTAATTTACCCATATCTTTAAGAAGAGAATTCATACCTTTCCGAAGGGTATTAGAACGTAAGTGAATGGATTCGACTGGAATCCGAACTCGGCTCTCCGTTTCCTCAATCCGAACAGCGAAATGAGTTCTCATGGAGCTGTGTTCAGATAGGTGTAACGTAACTCGTCTAGATAGGCATGCAGTTGTGTGACCGATGTAATTATTTATGAATTCGGTTTGATCAGGAAGACAGTTCTTTAAGGGACCTTTGAACTTGTAAATAATGTTATTTCTTTGTAGTTCTGATTTCGTCGGTGTGTTGTCATTTTTTAGGATAAGGTTAGCTGTTTTAAATTTTTTGTAATAGAAAATTAATTTGATTTTTTTGTACAGGTCAGCTGGGGTAATGTATTTTTTGGACAGTTTCTACCCACCCTGTGTCCAGAAAAGAAAACAATTGTTCGAACACAAGAAAAGTTAAATAAAACGCTTAATCGCAGTACCTTGTCTGTCGTCTTTAATAAAACACACACACACATTTATATATTTTAAGACATTTTTTATGTTTATACATTCTTTTTATTGATACAAATATTTAAGTAAATGCTCTGTTTTATAATAAAGAGTATTAACAACATTTATCGGCCTGAATGTCCGAGAAATTTTCATAAAAATATTCGTCCCCCGACAGGAATCGAACCTGTATCCTATACGGAACCGTCATTTAGCCTGATGCGCGCTTTAACCGATTGGGCCACAGAGTAGCGTTCGGTCTGCTAGGTCGAATTTACTGCTTTTAAACTACAGTTTTCCATGAATCTCTCACGTACATTCATATCTGTTCAAAGAGTATCTAAATGTAAAAAAAAAATTATGAAATGGACAAATTCCGACAATTATTTTAAGACATTTTTTATGTTTAACATTCTTTTTATAGATACAAATATTTAAGTAAATGCTCTGTTTATAATAAACAGTATTAAACAACATTTACCGGCCTGAATGTCCGAGAAATTTTCATAGAAATGTTATTAATACTGTTTATTATAAAACAGAGCATTTACTTAAATATTCGTATGTATAAAAAGAATGTATAAACATAAAAATGTCTTAAAGTAATTGTCGGACTTTGTCCATTTCATAACACAGGGTGTCTAAAAAATTGTACTCACATTTTAACTGTCTCTATGCTTTCTTTATTTCCGTTTTTTTTTTTTTTTTTGGTCATCAATTGGAACATTTGCCAACATGATTCTTCAATTACATTTTTCTTCTGTATTCGAAGCTGTTCCATTTCACTCTATGTTCATAAATGAAGGTTTTCTTGTCATTCAAAGTGTGAGTACATTTTTGGAGACCCCCTATATGTATATATATATATATATATATATATATATATATATATATATATATATATATATATATATATATATATATATATATATATATATTTACCAGGAAAACTAAAGTTTGGTAAAACGAAAAGAAACCTGCCAGGTGACCAAAGGAAAACTCAAAAAGAAAACGAAAGAAAATTCATTAACAAAAACCAATAAAACCATTACAAGAAACGGGAAATTAAACTAAGAAAAAAATCACCAAAAGGCAGACCCCCTTACCTAAACAGTAACCAAGAGTGCTCTATGCCTGGGTTATCAAGACAGCGCAGAAGGGCTTCACGATGTTCCACCTCAAAAGTTTGGCTCGCTACTTAAATTTCACGCCCCCGCGATCATCAGGCGAATACGAACAAGTTTAGTAAATTAACCTGCCAAGGTCTGTCATTCTATTTTTTTAAATTCATTTTTCAATTTTCCAGAAGAAACAACTCGCAGTAACAAAAGACAGCAATGCAAGCGTCACTCTATCAAAGAGATCTATTTGCTATAATGCTTTACCAACAGAATTGTAAATCCATAAGCAGTGGTTCATCAATGTCTAGAAATGAATGTAAAAATCCCTGAACTCGATGGAGAATTTATATTTGCGCCTCTGTTATCAGTGAGAAAAAAATAGACTTAAGTCGATGAAGGCAAATACAAGTGAAGTGTTGACTCTTGGCAAATCGTCTAATTATCGATTGTGGCCATTTTAAAGAGATAGAAAAACGTCACCATAGACAGAGTAATTCAATTAATTCGGGGACAACTTGAAAGCGGGGAGTTTCAAACTTGAACGTTCGTTGTATTTGTAATTAATTTAGAAACGGATTATTATTATTATTATTATTATTATTATTGTTGTTGTTGTTGTTGTTGTTTCTGCGTTATGTTTCCTGCTTTGCATCCTGTAGAGCCGGGTCCAAACTATGGTCCTCCGGCCCTACAAGAGAATTATCATTTAATTGATAGCATTTTTCTTAGTATATGGTATGTTGCTAGTAGGACAATCTTCAGGACAACTTGTATATTGTTGTTACCCGGGACACTGTTAGTAAAATCGTCCATTCCTTTTCTCACGAGGCCCAGAGCTCCGATTACCATTGGTACAGTCTCAGTCTTCATTCCCCACATCCTGTTAATCTCGATCTCCAGGTCCTTGTACTTTGGACAATTTCTCGATAATTTTTATGGAGGTTTTTCTCTCAGATGGTATTATTATTATTATTATTATTATTATTATTATTATTATTATTATTATTATTATTATTAATATTATTATTATTATTATTAATAATATTATTTTTAATATTATTATTATTATTATTATTATTATTATTATTATTATTATTATTATTATTATTATTTCCTTCGGTTTTTATTTATACACATTTCCTTCCGGGTTCAAACAAGAGATCAAAGGTCAAAAATAGCTTCATGAAATTTTCCACTGATCATTTTTTGTAATAAAAAAAAGCTAACATCACACACATTTTACATAGGTAAAGCTCTTTTTTTTGTATTTTTTTAAGGCATGGGCTACCAGGAATATTCATAGTCCACATTTTTGAGACATCCGTTTCAATATCCTTTATATTTAACAGCACCCCGCCCCCCGTCACGAGGCATGTATGTGGCACAAGGCCGAGTTTACCGTGGGTTCTCCGAGCCCGTAGGCTCGGCCGAAAATATTCCCTCCGAACCCGTACAAACGGGTTCAAGGCCAGTCTACCTCCCCGGACGAAACTTTGCCCTTCGGCATAGCCTCATCCGTGTTCCTCTCAGCTCAAGGCAGAGAGTTCGATAGTAATGAAAAGGTTTCGAGTACCGTTCCAATATCCTTGTATTTTAATAGTTTTTTGAAGATCTTCAAAGGCACATTACAATCTTCACGGATGGCCATGTCAATAAGAAAGCACATTCTGTTCTTGCGGTCTTTGATCACGATGTCTAAGCGATTAGCGTTTTGTTCTGTCTATGCGTATTGTAAAGTCTCATCAAATTGTGCAGGTCCTATCACTCTAACCGTGTCTGGCAGTGTCCTTTCCGTAAAACTCGCATATTTTCCGGTGCAGATCTTGGCTTACTCTGTCAGTGCCGTTCTTTATATTCAGTTTGCGATAACACCAAGAAAAAAGATACAAGATGGTCAATTATTTCCGGATATTTTCACAGAATCTGCATTTGGGGTCAACACAGTTTTTCACTATGTGTGCTTGGGAATTTCTAGTTAGCAAGCATTGACCCTGTGCAGCAAGAACTTTGATTTCAGCTTTTAATTCTACATTACGTAAGCACTGATGGATACGGAGTTTTTCTGCATCAGCCTGTTTAGTACGAGCAAAGTTTTGACTAGGTACGTCCACTTTTTTCGCTGAAAAAACAGCATAGCATGATGAAAAAAGGCCCTAAACTTAATAAAAACAAAGTTTTATCGTCAAAATGTTGATGTTATTATTAAGAGGAAAGACCAAAGTATTTTTTTATTATTTTACTAAGTTTTTTTAATCCTTTTTTGCTGGTTCAAAATTTTGGTTAATTTTTTCTTTTTTTGGTCGACGTTATATTCACGAATAGTGTTTTAGCGCCTTTTTCCCAGTGAAAAACACATTTGGAAATTCTTACAAAATTCAAATAATTGTCGGATTTAAATGAAACTTTTGGGAATTATTCACAAATGAATGAAATTATTTTTTTAAATTTTGTTTTTAGAAAATCTTAGTAAAAATATTTTTTCTACATGTTACCCCACCACTTACTTAATTTCATGAAATTTCGAAAACTTAATTTTTATCCAAAATTTTTTTTTATTATTTAAAAGCTGGACTTTTTGATGAACGTAAATCTCAATTTTTCTTTCAAACCACTACTCATTTCCAGAAAATCGTAAAACCGAATCGTAAAATAAAAAATGTAATAAAACTATGACATTATTTAATTAGAAAAGCTTTTAATTGCTTTTATAAATAAGATTTATTAAGTATACCATTATCTTAAGAAAAAATCTTTTTCGATGAATAATGAATTTTTACATAAATTGTTTTTATTTTTTTAATTTTAATTATAATTTATAATATATAAATCTTTTAAAATTCTGCATTAATTTTATCCGGTTAGGTGATATTGTTATTAAGTGAAAACTTTATTTACTAATCAAAAATTGGAAAACTTAATACAAATCATTTTGCACCAAGATTTTTAAAATAATTTTTATTTTTTTACGTATATAAAATATTATGTTACGTGCCATTTTTTAAATTATGGTAGACCATACACGACATTATCAGAAAATAAGACCTATGAATATATTAAATTTAAAGTCAACATTCATAAAATTAGATTATGGAGAATATTTTCCAACATTTATAAGATTATTGAGTACTTAAAATTATATAAAAAAGGCGCTCACCCGTCATTTTCTTAAATTATTGTTGTGGATTCCGGCATGAAATCCGGTATCAAATAATAACAAACGCCAAGAATGAATATAGGAAAATAAATGTATTAACGTAATAATACAAAGTGGTAATACAGGTTAGTAGTTCCAGGAATGCGGGTTAGTAGACAAATATATATAAAGTCTTTGGTATCGACGTATCGCTGTATGACTTCTTACTGAGTCTAAGTGCTCGTGACTGTGACTCTTGCCGCTACGTTATTCTGCCGACCGACTCGACTCCTTAACGTACTACTACTACTACTACTACTACTACTACTGTTACTTGACTTGACGTACTGCCGACTGTCCGACTTGACTCTTCGAGTATTCACTGGTAGTAGTATATGTATACCTTGGGTGAGTCCACTTGTGTGAAAAGGGGAGATCCCTCAACAATATATATGTAGAGTGAGAGACAATCTATGTATGTCTGTTTGTGATAGATAGACAACAACAATATATTATGTTAAACTGTGACTCTTGCCGCTATGTTATTCTACTAAAAACAAATACAATTACTTTCGATACCAAAGTTTTTTGCCATGCGTTGCCATAGTAACATTGTTAGCGATGAGTTTCAATAATGAATTTATCCCTGTAAGCGATTACACGTCTCTTCCTAGCGTTCTTTGTAGCCATCGGAAATACTTGACAGAGGCGTGCATCTTCCATTATTCATAAAATAGTCCGATTCTCTTGGTAACGCCTGTAATATCGCCTGAACACCGACAATTCCTCCAAAGCTAATTTTGAATGCATTTCGAGAATAAAATCATTAACAATGTTTTTAATATATAATAGCGCTCCTTTGTGTCAATAATGCTTGTAATAATTGCTATCCACTGATAATCCCTTTATGATTTTCAGTTTTCAGAAGAAA
>OZ038507.1:85716239-85746239 GCA_964036315.1 Acanthosepion esculentum
GCGGAGGTGATTGTATGAGAAAGAAGGAGAGGCTTGTTGACGACCACTGGGGAGGTTAGTGTGAGATACCAATATGAGAAAGGAAGAGTTTAGGAGGATAATTCTCCTCCGACCTCTCCTCACAGAAGGGGGAGAACCCCTCTAAAACAGACTTCCAAAAATGGGAAGTGATAAATTTTCCTGTCCGAAGACAAAGAGAATCCTTATTGGGGATTTGGAATTATCGAAGAACCCAAACCACGTCCGGGCCCCACACCGGGTTTTGGTCGACGTCCATATAAACGAACGTCCCCGGGCGTTCAGTGAAGTTCCAGTTAAGTTTGAGTTAAGCTCCAGTTCAGGAGTAGAGTTGGAGACCGTGCCCCGCAGAAGCTGACCGAAGATTTCCACGTCTTTTCGACTTTAGACTTCCCACCAAGATCGACTTAGATTTTTAACCAGAAGCAAGTTTTACTGAATATCAACCAGAAGCAAGTTTTACTGAATATCAACCAGAAGCAAGTTTTACTGAATATCAACCAGAAGCAAGTTTTACTGAATATCAACCAGAAGCAAGTTTTACTGAATATCAAACTTAGATACCAAAAGCAGTTTATTGGAAAACAACTTAAGAAAAGCAAAAAGTGTCACAAATCCATAGAAGCGGGCTGGGAGAGAGAGACGCACTCCTGTATTCAACAGACAGACATAAAGATAATTGTTATTTCTCAACACATTTGAACCTCTTGAGTTTGTATCATTTTTCTTTTACATACACTTGTGCGGTATCACCTTCACTCCGGATTCAGCTTGCACTACGGCCCGACGCCTGATTGATTTCGTCTACCTAAGATCAAGTCACAACGTGAGTAGATTAGACTAGAGATCAAAGCAGTCACTTCGGTGACCAGACGTTGGAGGCGAGCTGAGAACGACAAAGTTGATACCGAATCTAACCAAACACAGGGAGGTCAGTGTCACACATTGGGGCAGTGATCGGCGCTCGAGTGGTTGTGGGTGTCACACAATTGGTGCTGCGACCAAGACATCGACCGCGACCACCCGAACCATCCAGGAGTTAGTGTCACACATTCCACGAAGTTGTTCCTTGCAGATTGAACACAGATTCGCAGACAATAGCCTTAAGACAACTAATCGACAAAATATATACATAAAAAAGGACGCTTGTGAGATGATGTGCCTAAACTCTTGACCGATGTTTATCAGCGAAAAATATTTCCACAGACCAATCAAAATTAAACAGCCGGTCCATTCATCACCAAACTGCTATCAAAAAGCACTATTGTTTCACTCCGACACCCATATATATATATATATATATATATATATATATATATATATATATTATGTATATATTTTTCTTCTCGAACAAATGCAAAAAGGAAGTGACGTTTCACATACGGCTTGCCTACAAGCAGGATTGTTCATAACCAATTTCTACTCTCACCCGTCGAAGTGCAGTTGAAATGCACTGAAACCAAGTTGCATCTTTGTAGTGAGTAAAATGGTTTTGTCTATATGATAATATATATATATATATATATATATATATATATATATATATATATATATATTCACCATTTGGTAATTATATAATTGGAGATTGGTTTCTTCGGTCTTTTCTTCTCCGATGATCACTCAATGCGTGAAGTCACAGAAAAGTAGAGTCTTTGAATAATTCCGGGTTATTTCCATATTCTGGCGATGGAGGCTTTTTTTTTCGGCGTTGGATTTACTTTTCTAGGTTATTGAGCTCTTTGTTCCATTTCAAGATCATTTCTTCTCTGTTTGACTTTTTATAGTTCGCCCAAGTTGCTTTTCTTTTAGTTTTATTTTTAGTTCGGTGATTTTGATTTTGATGTGTATATGCACACACACACACACACACACACACACACACACATATATATATATATATATATATATATATATATATATATATATATATGTTTCTGTGTCTGTGTTGTCGATTAATTTCTTTAAAATCAATATCCTAATAGCTTTTCTCGATAAAATGACATTTTCTTACTGCTATTCCTTTCCAATGTCTCTTCAAGGAGCAATATTTTTTTAAGCCAACAGTTGGTTATTGCATTTCGGTTAAAAGCTAATCACGATTTTTCCTACTTTAGAAATGAAAGTTGGAAGAGATCGCATTTGATTGTCACTTGTCATTGAAAAGGACGTACAATACAATTTGCTTTGCTTTGCTTTGCGGCTTTCCATGACGAATAAACTTTAACGATTCCAAATCCCCGTTCAGTAATTTTTTGTAGGGCGGTTCGATTTATCTGAATATAAAAGCGATATAAATTGACACCATTTTGGAATTGCAAGAAAACGCGACATTTATTTTGTTTTTAATAGGTTTTTGCAAATGGATTCAGTTTTGCAGTCGGCCATATATCCGTTGCGTCCTTGTGGCGTATCAGTTAGCATCACGTCAAATAAAATTGTCGTGCAAGGTTCAAATTCGCCAAAGGGGGGAATTCCTCCATTTTTTGTTGTATGTGGCCTTACTTTGGCATAAACATTTTTCTATTGACGATCGCAGGCCGCTTTTCAACTAAAGCATTACGGACATGTTTCAGCTGCTGGAAGTAAAAATGTGCATGTAGTGTTTCATTGTGTTTTATGAACTCTAAATGAATAATGCCCCCCACGATCCAACCAACAAAATTGCCATTCTTACATGGAGTTCAACTTTGAGGATCGATTGTAGAAATTTATTCTTGTCAATCTACAGACGTTTACACTAAATATTATCGGATGTTAATGCCCTAATTAGTAGTTAAGATGACACGATCGCCATTACAAATGGATCTCAAAAACAGAAATTATTCATGACTCAAATTTTTAAGCTGTAGTTAAGAGGAGCCCGATAAGAAATGAATTCGTCTCATGGGTTTTTAGATGTGCTTGTTTACCATCACACGTGATAAGAGCTTACAAATCCTTTAATTTTCCCGATAAGCTCAAAAGAAGCATACGTCCATATCACGTTGAAACACCAGTTCTGACACGATCAACAAAGTTAAGCAACATTGATCCTGGTCAGTACCTAGTGGGGGCGTTGTAATGGATAATAGATCGGAATTGGAGAGCCGAGTTCGAATTCAAATCGGATCCGTTTTATCCACTTGTATCAGTAAATCATTATTATTTCCAAAAAATTCTTAAAATCTAAAATTATTTTCTGGCTTTATATAACCTGAAATGGGTTGGTTTGATGCGTTTTACAGCATATCAACCTCAATGGGTTATTTAATGCTGGCAAGATTTTTATTGCTGGTAATATTTTTTATCTATCTATCTATCTATCTATCTATCTATCTATCTATCTATCTATCTATCTCAGTATATATTGGTTTGGTTTGTTTTGTTTTACGGCGTATCAACCTCAATGGGTTATTCAATGCCGACAAGATTTTTATTGATGGTAATATTTTTTTGTTTTTCAAAAATGTTTTGTTGGTTTGGTTCATTTTGTTTTATGGCATATCAACACCTCAATGGGTTATTTAATGCTGACATTGGTAATATTTTTGTTTAAAAATGTATTGCTGGTAATACTTTTTTTCCTCAAAGATATATTGCTGGTAACGTTTTTTTCAAAAATGTATTGCTGGTAATATTTTTATTCTTCAAAAATTTATTGCTGGTATTAAAACTTATTTTTACACTTTCGTAACGTTTTGATCCCAGTTTGGGGGTTAACTATTTGCCTACATCTAGGACCCTGACAGGTGCTACCACCCCGGGTCAGGGTGGACCTGGTAACACCAGCAATTAAGCGGTTGTTCCACGTTCCTCAAAACATCGTGATGAGAAGCCTTTTGTTGGATGTATTACGTCATCCCATAAGTTCTGTCCGAATTTTAACTTTTTGTTAAAATGAACAAAATTTAAAGAGTATTTTATAATGTCTAATGGAGCTGAACATTATTTTTATGTTTAGATGCATTTAAACTGATCAAATTTTATTTCAGAGAACAATAAAATTACATTTTGTTTGATTAAAACCCTGCTAACATGGAAGTACCCAAGAATCATTTGAGGCACATAATGCTTTATGAGTTCAAGAAAAGAAACTCAGCAGCCGAAGCGGCTAGAAACATTCACTCAGTTTATGGAGAGGAATGTGTGAATGAAAGAACTTGCAGAAGATGGTTTGCAAAATTCAGAGGTGGAGATTTCACCCTTGAAAATGAAGATCGAACCGGACTTCCAGTTGAGTTTGATGAAAAGCTTCTTGAAGCAGCCCTTGAAGAAAATCCTGCTTTATCAGTTGAGGAATTGGCAGTGGTTCTCAGTTCAAACCATACAATTGTTTATCGTCATCTTCAACAACTTGGAAAAGTTCCTAAACTTGGAAAATGATTCCTCATGAATTGTCTGAAAACAACCTCAAATCCCGAGTTGACATCTGCTCTTCTCTCCATTCTCGCCAACTTGTTTCAGCTTTTTTGGATAGACTTGTGACTGGCGACGAAAAATGGATCTTTTATCGAAATGTTAAGCGTCGTAGACAGTGGCTTGGTAAAGGGGAAGGACCCCAGCCACAGCCGAGAAGGGAACTTCATGGGCAAAAGATTCTTCTTTCAATCTGATGGGATTGCCAAGGAATAATCCACTTTGAATTCTTACCACCTAATGCAACAATTAATGCTCAAATATACTGTCAGCAATTAGAGCGTTTGAACCAAGCTTTGAGGAAAAAAAAGACCTGCTCTAGTGAATCGAAAACGGGTGATGTTTCATCAGGACAATGCGCGACCACACACAGCAAGAATCACGTCACAAAAGATCGAAGAACTTGGTTGGGAGAAAATTCCTCATCCACCTTATTCTCCCGACCTTGCTCCTTCAGACTACTATTTGTTGCGTAGCTTACGGAATCATTTGGAAGAAACGGCTTTTGTAACACAGGAAGAGGTTAAAACTGACATTTGTGAGTTCTTCGAATCAAAGTCAAAAGAATTTTACAGTAATGGAATTAGTAAACTTGTTAATAGATGGAAGGAAGTCATAGATAATCAGGGAAAATACATTGTTGATTGAATCTGTAATTAAATGTAACATTTGGTCACTTGTTTTCTTTATTCAAAATTCGGACAGAACTTATGGGATGACCTGATAGTTTATCGTCTTACCCAGGAAAGCACTGATTAATGCAACAATCTATCAAGCCAAAGATACTTTATTAACTACTGTTAATAAAAAAAATAAAAGGATATCCGTATTTCAGTGGGCCATAAACATTCCATTTGATGTAATGTCCAATTAGTCTTCTGGCTAATATTCGTCTCGTTAAATTTCTAATTCTCTGGTCATCCCTCTGGGAGCCAAGTGCTACTTGTTTGATGAGGATCAGAGAGTGCATAGATATAAACTGAACAAAATAGTTCTTTTTATTTAACTTTGTATCTCTCTGGTCATATATCTCTATTTATGAAGAGATAGATAGATAGATAGATAGATAGATAGATAGATAGATAGATAGATAGATAGATAGATAGATAGATAGATATGAACAGGCCTGGATAGATAGATAGATAGATAGATAGATAGATAGATAGATAGATAGATAGATAGATAGATATGAACAGGACTGGATAGATAGATAGATAGATAGATAGATAGATAGATAGATAGATAGATAGATAGATATGAACAGACTTGCATAGATAGATAGATAGATAGATAGATAGATAGATAGATAGATAGATAGATAGATAGATAGATAGATAGATATGAACAGGCTTGCATAGATAGATAGATAGATAGATAGATAGATAGATAGATAGATAGATAGATAGATAGATATGATCAGGCTTGGACAGATAGATAGATAGATAGATAGATAGATAGATAGATAGATAGATAGATAGATAGATAGATAGACAGATAGATAGGTAGATAGATAGATAGATAGATATGAACAGGCTTGCATAGATAGATAGATAGATAGATAGATAGATAGATAGATAGATAGATAGATAGATAGATAGATATGAACAGGCTTGCATAGATAGATAGATAGATAGATAGATAGATAGATAGATAGATAGATAGATAGATAGATAGATAGATATGAACAGGCTTGCATAGATAGATAGATAGATAGATAGATAGATAGATAGATAGATAGATAGATAGATAGATAGATAGATATGAACAGGTTTGGATAGATAGATGCATTAATTGATTGATTTGTTCATCAAAGCTCTTACAAGCAAAATTTTATCTATACTCGATATTAAATATAATAAACTCCTCGAATTAATATCTATCGGCATTTGATCGGTATAAAATGATCTTTTTTCTTTGGGATGTACAAAAAAAAAGCCAGTATCGATCTCTTGCAGATATTAGATGTTACAAGATAATTACAACAAGAATGTAATATTATACATGGACCCGTAATTTACTAAGGCAGTGAGCGGATTTGAGACATGATGGCATTTCAACACCGGGTTTATTTTACTTGTGAAACGAGGCGATTCTAAGGGATTTAGAGGACCTACACGGTTTTCTTATGACCATAGCAACATTCGCTACACAAATTCAGAAGAGAAAACTGGAAGAATTATAAAATGAAATATTCAAGGAAAGCAAGAAGAAAGGACTAACTATTAATTATAAGAAGACACAATGCATGGTTGTTCGCTCAGCTACAATCCGAGGTTTGAGTTTTAATACGCAGAATTCACGCAATACAAGGCTGGAGCAAGATAGATGCCGTCCTGTGTAAGACGATAAACTACATCCTCTAATCAGGAGGTTTTGAAGATCGAAGAACCGCCTCTTAATTGCCGGTGTTCCCAGGTCCACCCTGACCCGGGGTGGTAGAGACTGTTAGAGTGACAGCTATGGGTAAATAGTTGACCACCAAACTCTAGTCAAAGCACCATGAAAGTGTAAAAATAGGCTTTAATACCAGCAATACATTTTTGTAAAAGCTAATTACCAGTAATTAATATTTGAAGAAAAAAAATTATTGCCAGCAAAACAGTTTAAAAAATATATATATATTACCAGCAATAAAAATCTTGTTGGCATTAAATAACGCATTGAGATTGATATGCCGAAAACCAAACCAAACCAAACTATACAAATATATACTTAGATAGATAGATAGATAGATAGATAGATAGATAGATAGATAAAAAAAATTACCAGCAATAAAAATCTTGTCGGCATTAAATAACCCATTGAGGTGTTGATATGCCATAAAACAAAACAAACCAAAAACACATCAAGGAAACCAGACTCTGTTGACGGAAAATGGTTGAAAGAAATCTGGAATAGTGTCTGATCGATTGATCTGTTTTACGGCACATCGACACAGGTGACTCATTTAATGCCAAAGAAAGTTTCCAGGTGAATAATTTCAGTTATTTTCTTTTGGAAGCAGTGGATTGTATGGGGGGGGGGAGGAAATGCCTTTGATTTTTTTTTTCTTGGGAATTATAGGTTGAATAAAATTGGTTGTAAATCAATGTAAATAAGCCGGTTTGGTAAAGAGTTTTTATTATTTTTTTTATATTTTTCCTGTAGATATATTTTTTTTTAAATATTAAAGAAAATGGGCTCTACAGAAAAATATTAAAAAAAAATCTCTTTACCAAATCTTACCTACATTGTTTTGTAAACTATTTTTGAAGGAAATTAAACATGAAATTTATGATATTACTTGGATTGATATTTTCAAATAGATCCTGTAAGTTATCTGATTTGTAGGGTTTTGATTCGGGTTTGCTGGAAGCTACAGAAATTTAGCAGAATGAAATCAAATTCTTGGTCTGTTTTCATTAGTCGTAATGTTATCAGAAAACAATATATAAATTTATACTGTTGTTATTTTAAACAGTAGAATTAATATCAACCGGCATAGAGATGAAGGAAGGAATTAAAACTCTATACCCTTTCTCCATTAGGAGAAATCATTTCTGTAGCTGAAGTGTCTCTTGCCAATTAGGCCATGCGTCATCATCATAATAAAACAAGACCTAATTACCAACTTAAAGAATGCGCACCTCTTTTTGGGGATTCTTTGAAGTCTATATCTGCTATCTTTATTTTGATCCCCTCAAATCTAAACAAAACAATGAGATATATAAAATTAAGTGAATCTTGTTGTGGACTGGACATTGTGTAACCAATCAATAAATAAAAATCTCAATCACATTCTTGGTTTACTTTATTTAGTTTAACGGCATATCAAAACCTCTAAGGCTTATTTAATGCTGACAAGATTTTTCTCTTAGGTTTATATGAATAAAGTATATATTCTTTGTAAGGAATCATTTTGCAGATCAGATTTCATTGATATATTTTATAAAGAGAGATTTTGTCGAGAGTCCAATGTATTGCTGATAATAATTTTTCCTTCAAAAATAGGTTACAAAACAATATAGGTAAGCAGATTTGGTAAAGAGGGGTTTTTTTAATATTTTTCTGTAGAGCCTAATTTCTTTAATGAAATTTATGATGTTACTTGGATTAATATTTTCAAAAAGATCCTTTAAGTTATCCAATTTGTAGAGTTTAATTCAGGTTTGCTGGAATTTACAGCAATTTAGTAGAATGTGTTTGACTGTATATGGTTCCTGGCATGGGACACGTATTGGCGGTTCCTCATTTTTAGTAGATGTTGGTGCCTTATATATGTGTGTCTAATACAAAGTCTGACCAGAACTACCTCCTCTTTCCTTATCTTTCTGAAATTTGGCCATCTTTCTGTTATGGGTCCTTACCTATAACTACAGACTGAACTCTACCTAACACTATGTATACTACGCCTCTCAAGAGAGAGGGACGAATCGAGTCGAGCCGATAGTAGTTCACTCCAAACCAGACTGACAGTCATACTAACACCTTCCACATCTTGTATTATTATTCCGTGTAATATATCTTCGTTATTTCTACTCTTGTGTTCGTGTTGTTCTTCCTTGGTCCTAACCTGGACCATAACACTTTCACCAATGATTGGTTGGATGTTGAGAAGTTTATTGTTTACAAAGTTGTTCCATAATTGGTGCCATTTTTTCTTTAATGGTCCAGTTTATGGTGGGGCCGAAGTTAGTGTGTGGCACTTTTATATTTTACGTTGCAAATGGCGGGTAAAATCTACGGTACACGGTTAGAGTACCCGAAATTAATTCTTAACTACCACGTATGATTAGCAGTCGGAAGAAACCATTCATCATTACAACTTGGCTCCCAAAATGTAAAATTACTTAAAACTCAACCTGATAGATAGATAGATAGATAGATAGGAACAGGTATAGATAAATAGATATGAAAAGACTTGGATAGATAGATAGATAGATAGATAGATAGATAGATAGATAGATAGATAGATAGATAGATAGATAGATAGATAGATAGGAACAGGTATAGATAAATAGATATGAAAAGACTTGGATAGATAGATAGATAGATAGATAGATAGATAGATAGATAGATAGATAGATAGATAGATAGATAGATAGATAGGAACAGGTATAGATAGATAGGAACAGGTATAGATAAATAGATATGAAAAGACTTGAGATAGATAGATAGAAAGATAGATAGATATGAAAAGACTTAGATAGATAGATAGATAGATAGATAGATAGATAGATAGATAGATATGAAAAGACTTAGATAGATAGATAGATAGATAGATAGATAGATAGATAGATAGATAGATAGATAGATAGATAGATAGGAACAGGTATAGATAGATAGGAACAGGTATAGATAAATAGATATGAAAAGACTTGAGATAGATCGATAGAAAGATAGATAGATAGATATGAAAAGACTTGGATAGATAGATAGAAAGATAGATAGATAGATATGAAAAGACTTAGATAGATAGATAGATAGATAGATAGATAGATAGATAGATAGATAGATAGATAGATAGATATGAGATGCATATGTCCCTTTTGGATCAAATTAATACAATATCGATCTCTGGCAGATCAAATGATCTTGGCGTCGTGCCTCTGACAATGTCTTCGATAACTATTACGCTGTGATCCCCCTAATAAACTATTGATCTTTGTTTAAAGGAGAATCTCTTGCCCATCTTTCCTCAATGAAAATCGATATATCCGTTTGCCATACGCAATCTAAACATGGGCGCTTCTTGAGTGGTTTTTCTTGAAGATTGTCTCGCATTACTGACTGAATCGTAAAATAGAACGTCGAATATCAGGGGAGATAATAGTGTGAAAAGACCTCTTCCTGACCGCGAAAGAATAACAAACTGATGTTTTGACTGAATATAGGCACTTTGAACACACACCCACCTACATATGATGGCTGACACATCGTTGTTGCGTGTGACCATCGCAAGATACCAATACAAGATTCAATTGTGACTTACGATATCAAGCAATGTCTGCGTATAAAATGTTTATAGTCGAGAAAAACATTTAACTGGATCAGTCCCACTCTGTGCAAGAACAACATGTAGCCAAAAAAAGAACCAGTCAACATCATGGGATCCTGTAATGAACAGAGTTTTCCTTCTTTTACTTGGATACCTTTTTTTGATGAGTGTCTAGCCACAATCCTCAACGAAAAAAGTTTGTTGGTAGTACGAGCCTCTTGCATGCACGAGTTTGTCGCTGTTTGGAAATCTTCCATGTAAACAGTAACAGACAATCATTATTGTTTGTCCGTGTTTTGCTTAATATATTGCAATGTAATTGTCAGCTTTGATGATGGCTTATGTAAGCCGAAAGCTTAGATAGGATTAAAAAATATGTATCAATATTGTGATTTTCTTTCTTCATTTAATGATAATGTTATTAAGCTTATCAGCCGATATGAAAAGAATTTACATGAAATAAATAGACAAAACTTGTCCATATTATTTAATCAAACATACATCAATAAATATATATATATATATATATATATATATATACACATATACATACATATATATATATATATATATATATATATATATATATACATACATACATATATATATATATATATATATATATATATATATACATATATATATATATATATATATATATATATATATATATATATATATATATATATATATGTACAAAATATCATCTTTGATGGTGAATATCTTAGGTTAAATGCCCGTATAACCACTCTGAAGATGGTTTATGTGAGCCAAAAGCATAGATCAAGGAACGGCTAAATAAAAAAATATTCAAATGTTGGACAATTTTTGTCTTTATTTTCACCCGAAATTAAATGAATTTTAGAACGGCTCATGATCAAACACACACACACACAGACACACACACACACACACATATATATATATATATATATATATATATATATATTCCTGAACGTTTGGTGAGTTTCATGCACGGAACAGGCTTGAGAAACTGGTGATTTTCTAAGCGTAGCTAAGACGGGGCGCAAAGCCAAAAATATGTGGCACCCAGTGAGGATCGAACTCACTACTCAGTCGTAATTGTTCTAGTGAGTCACGTGAGTCAAGCTTGCTAGCCATTACAATTCGTAGAGGCACTGATTGAAAACTGACAGTTGTAAAAATTTAAATATTATTGTTAATAACCTACTGCTAAAACAATAGAACAGTCCATTTATTTTTAAAATAGACTTCGCCATTGTTGTAACAGTAGGTTACTAATATTTAAATTTTAAAATTTAAATTTTATAACGGTCTGTTTTCATTCAGTACTTGAAATTCTTGTGTACATGAAAGTCAAAGTTGTACCAAACGGTGAAGATAAATGTATATTCATTATTAATGGTAGACATTTTAGCTTTGTGGTTTTACATCGAGTACTTTTATTACCACCAGCATTCATCGTGCAATATTTTATAATTATCTTTGCGTTGCAACTCAGACCAAACATCAGGGGGCAGTTTCTTCCTGTCAAAAGATTGTGGCTTAAAAAATACCCCTCGGTCTGTAGACTAGATTTTGTAAGTATATAAAGGGTGAATATGCGGACTGTTCCGTGAGCTCAAATCGCTACCGAATATGACAGAAGGTCAGTTTAAAGCGAGTTTAATGGCAATGACGTGAAAAAATTGTTCAAGCCCCCTCAGAATTTTGCCTTTTGGGGACGACTTAGATGCAGAGTAATGACCCCAGCACCATTCCGAAGGAGAGGTACTGCCTTAATATTATGCAAAAAAAGTAAGGTACGTTACTTTTGAAACTACTTCCTGTAATTGTTAGTGTCATAAGATATGCGAGGAATTTCGGTACTCACTGAGACATATCCGTGTAAGTCTTGTACGATACAAAACTAATATATATATAAATTATGATTAAGCTCATCATATATTATAATAGGTAGAAATGTCAAACCCAATTATAATAATAAACAAGTTAAACACATCATATATTACAAAAAAAAACTTTTAAAAATTTGACCTCATAGTCTCTAATAACCTTACAACCAAACAACTAAATCCTCTACAAAAAAAAACAGTCACTTTACATGCACGTTCAGAGATTGTATCTCTGATGCTAATAATAATCCCGCTACATATATTGGTTTTACTACAACCACACTCTCCCGTAGACTTACCTGTCACCTTTCTGATCTTAGTTCTATTAAACAAAATTTCTTAGAAAAACATCGCCATGTACATAATATTAGACAGATATTAGTTCATGACACAACAATACTCACACATACACAGAGTAAAAACAAACCTTCATTTATTGGAGGCCATCTACATTAAAACAAAGCAACCCACACTCAACAAAATTACATTTCAAACTAGTCACAACATATTATATCGCATCTAGACATATGGTTCTGTTGTTAATATTTCGTTCGCTCACGTGGTATGACGTCATAGAACCGCATCACGAATTTACGACCTGCGTCTACTATTCTGCGACCGTTATCGTCACATAGCAATCTTCTATGCCAACATAACAGAATATCTTTGATAGTGAATATCTTTCTTTAAATGTCCGTATAACCGCTCTGAAGATGGCTGACATGTGCCGAAAGCTTTGATCAAGAAACAGATTAATAAAAAAATATCCAAATGTTGGACAATTGTTTCATTATTTTCACCCGAAATTAAAGAAACTATACGAAGTTTAGAACGGCTCATGGTCAAACTTAATAGACATTCATTGTCTGTAATATTTAACAATATATGCTTAAACCAAGATTACTGCATAAATATATATATATTTAAGTGTGTGTGTGAGTGTGTGTGTGTATGTGTGTGTGTGTGTCTGCGTCGGTGTGTAATATGACGATATATAATTTGTATTATTTTATATATCAACGAACAGTATTTTTAAAAAATGTGACAAACTGATAAGTTTTTTTTTTTTTTTTTTTGTCACGCATTTCATCAGTTAGGATTTTATCGGACTTTGATGACACATGCGCACGAAAAGAAAAAAAATGCAGATGATTTCGGCTATATTGAGAAAAATTATTTCAAAAAACTTTGAAACTAGCTGCGTCCCTCGCTTCGTGCGCATGTGTCGACGGGGCATGAAATCCTAACAAGTGAAACGCTTCACAAAAAAAAAAATGTCCAGTTTGTCATATTAATATATGTATGTATGTATGTATGTATGTATGTATGTATGTCTGTATGTATGTATGTATATAATTTTAAAAGCAAGGAAGAACCAAATTTGCAAAGGAGAAATTAATAATACGAATGTGAAGAAAAAATTGTGAAGTTAGAGAAAAGAGAAAGAATATTAAAAGAATGAAAGAGTAAAGAATGAATGTCTGAGAAAGAAAAGAAAAGGAAAGAATAGCGAGTAAAGAAAGAATGAAAAAAGAAAGTAAACTAAGAAACTATAACAAGAAAGAAAAAAGAAAGAAAGATTAACGTGTAAAGAAAGAAAGAAACAAGCAAAGAAATAAACAAAGGAAGAAGCTATAACAAGAAAGAAAGAAAGACTGAAATAAAGAAACAATGAAAGGAAGAAAGAGGCTATAACAAGAAAGAAAAAAAGATTGAAACAAGGTAACAAAGAAAGAAGGAAACTATAACAGGAAAGAAAGACTGAAAGAAAGAAAGAAAGAAAGAAAGAAAGGGAGAAAGACCCTATAACAAGAAAGAAAGAAAGAAAGAAAGACTGAAACAAAGAAAGGAAGAAAGGAAGAATGACACTATAACAAGAAAGAAACAAAGAAAGAAAGAAAGGAAGAAAGACGTTATAACAAGAAAGAAAGAAAGACTGAAACACAGAAACAAAGAAAGGAAGAAGGAAACGATAACAAGAAAGAAAGACTGAAACACAGAAAGAAAGTAAAGAAAAAAGACCCTATAACAAGAAAGAAAGAAAGAAAGAAAGAAAGAAAGACTGAAAGAAAGAAACAAAGAAAGGAAGAAAGACGCTATAACAGGAAAGAAAGACTGAAACAAAGAAAGAAAGAGAGGAAGAAAGGCGCTATAACAAGAAACAAAGAATGAAAGAAAGAAAGAAAAAAGAAAGAAAGAAAGAAAGACTGAAACAAAGAAAGAAAGAGAGGAAGAAAGGCGCTATAACAAGAAACAAAGAATGAAAGAAAGAAAGAAAAAAGAAAGAAAGAAAGACTGAAACAAAGAAAGAAAGAGAGGAAGAAAGGCGCTATAACAAGAAACAAAGAATGAAAGAAAGAAAGAAAAAAAAGAAAGAAAGACTGAAACAAAGAAAGAAAGAGAGGAAGAAAGGCGCTATAACAAGAAACAAAGAATGAAAGAAAGAAAGAAAAAAAAGAAAGAAAGAAAGAAAGACTGAAACAAAGAAAGGGAGAAAGGAAGAATGACACTATAACAAGAGGGAAAGAAAGAACGACTGAAACAAAGAACCAGAGAAAGGAAGAAAGGCGCTCCAACAAGAAAGAAAGAAACAAACAAAGCCTGAAACAAAGAACCAAAGAAAGGGAGAAAGACGCTATAACAAGAAAGAACGAACGAAAGACAGAAAGAAAGAAAGAAAGAAAGGGAGAAAACGCTATAACAATAAAGAAAGAAAGAATCAAACAAAGAAACAAAGAAATGAAGAAAGAGAAACGAATAAAGAAGGAAAAAAAGAAATGATAAAAGTAAGATTGAAGAATTACAGGCAGAAAAGAAAGAAAGACGGATGGAAACTAAATACTTAGAATTATTCAAAAGAAAAAATGTATAAACCCCATATTTGTTTCACATTTCTTTGCGAATGAAAAAAAATGATGAATTCTTTTAAAAACCAATCATCCAGAATAGATCGTTTTGTAGAACCGAAATTTTCTTTTATTTTCATTTAAAAAAAAAAATAATGAAAAATAAGTTTGGAAAAAAACGTTATTGTCGTTTTGCCGATTCGTTACAAGTAAATTGTTTTTTGCTGAGTTTTGTGGGTGGAACGAAATGGTGCGATTGTCACAATAAGGAAATGCAATTAGTCGTCGAAAAACTGGTTCACTTTTTCTTTTTTTTTCACTTTTCTGATTCCCGCGACAGCCAGACGTCAACTGAAGTAAGTTCTTTTCAAATTCTTGTCTATTTTCTTCTGGTGTGCATAATATCTTACAGATGACATACCTCCTCACAAGTAAGGAGGCAAAGAAAATATCACTCATCAAAACATTAGGAAAATCTCTTTTAAAAAATGTCACATTTTGAGGTGTTCAATAAGCATCGATCAAAAATAAAGGCCAAGTACGCAGTGGAATTTGAACTCATTACCGGAGTGTTTAAGATACCAGATCGCTAATCACTACATTTATTTTGTTCGTTCGATCTTTACATCCATTTATACGTGTTTATCATTATTCATTAATCTTAATTAGTCTGGCACAAGGCCTCAGATAGAAGCACCCGAGCAATACATATCACAGTCTATAGTCACGGTGGTATGGCGGGAACAAAATATATTTACTGATTACTTTTTGGCTAATTAATTCTCAGACATCCTGTAGGTGCAGAAGTCTTAAAAAAGCGAGATGTTTCTTTTTCTAGATGCCAAATATACAGGGTTTTGCAGCAAAATCCGACACTTGACAAACAGAAAACGAAATAGGGACTAAAAACAATAGTTGTATATGCAGAGACCCGACAGTTTATTGAGCAACAGTTAGAGGTTCATACTACATTATTTTTCAACGGCGGCGACGACCATCTCAAGGCGCGCGCGAAATGAGTCACACGCTTTGGCAACAATGTCCATAGCAGCGTGTTGTGGGCGTGCTTGTTGCTCTTGAACTCGATCACGCCCCAGAAATAATAGTCAATGGGGTTTCAGAGTTTAGGCGGAGAGGTTAGAAGTATGCAGTTGAAGAAAGCTTTAGACGGAATATGAAATCCATTCCTACAGAGGAAACAAGGGATAAACCTCTACTCCTGTTTAAAAGACCGGATTGTAGTGTGGACCGGATGATGGGAGAACCTATCTGCTCCTATTGTTTATTTGGGTAATATTCAATGGCGGCACTCTCGAGGATTTTCCTTCTGAGTGAGATATTTTCTTTTTTTAAGAGTGTAGCATTTTTAAAATTAAAATTGTGGTTGAATTTATTTCTATGTATGACTAGTGCATTAGCTAAGTTGTTTTTTTGTTTTTTAAGTTTTTTTTTTTTAATCTACTATTTCACCGCTCTTAACAGAATTACTTCTCTCCCAAACAAGCGTACAGAACAGTATCAAGAAATCAAAAGAAAATAGTTGAATCAGTCAACACAGCAATAAAAACAATATCTCCACGCGTGACAGTAATTGACGTAATTTCAGTTAACAGTATGAAAATAGTGTTCTCTAAATTCTTCCAGTTGTTAAGGACATTTTGTTTTGTTATTATTAGTTACTTTGTTTAAGAAATTCATTTCGTTTTGCCTTGAGAAAGTCCACATTGAACGAAACGCGTCGGCAACTATTACAGTTTTCCTATTGTCTTTTACATTTATAAATATTGTCTTTTCCTACAGGTTAACTCTGAGAAATTTTTCATATATATATATATATATATATATATATATATATATATATATATATATATAAATGTAAAAGATAATAGGAGAACTGTAATGGTAGCCGACGCGTTTCGTCCAATGTGGACTTATTCAAGGCAAAACAAAAAAACGAAAAATAAAAAACGATATGAATTTATTAAACAAAGTAACTAATAATAACAAAACAAGATGTCCTTAGCATCAGGAAGAATTTAGAGAACGCTATTTTTTCAGTTAACAGTATGAAAATAGCGTTCTCTAAATTCTTTCAGGTGCTAAGAACATCTTGTTTTGTTATTATAAGTTACTTTGTTTAAATAAATTCATTTCGATGTTTTTGACTTGAAAACGTCCACATTGGACGAAACGCGTCTCAAATATAAAGTACCAATATTTATCTATTCACGAACTAATTAAAGGCTTATAGCTATTTACTAAGAGTAGCTGAGATGCGACACAATGCAGCCTAGATCGTGAAGACTTTCAATGAAGTAACTGCCAGTAAGTGACAACATCTGAACCTCAAATCTGCTCGAGATAAGAAAATGCCTAATATTTTCACTTCGATAGTCGGACATCTTAGATTTTAGAAAAAGCTCCTTCTGGGGAACTCTTCTTAATACAGCGGACGGAGAACCCAGTGAGGATCGAACTCACGACTCAATTGTAATTGATCTATGGAGACAATCTTACTAACCATTGCGCCACGCCCTGTCGGTTGGTGTAATGATAACGACTCAGAAGAAGAAATCAGAGATCCTTGTTCAAATTTCAGTCGATTTCATTGTATTTACTAACGTGCAAATACCCCCGTGAAAGGTATCCACCTCTTCTCCCCCAGCTATGAGTTAAATAGTAAAGAAGACTGGACTGTTTAAATTTTACCAGTCTAGGAGTAGAACAACTCTGAATTCAAAACCAGTTGGGCATGGGGCTGACAACTCCTTTACGTAAAATCCTACTACCAGCAATACCCAGCGTGCTGAGAGCTATGGATCCCATTCATCTCAGAGAATCTACGGGACTTGAATGAGACATAAGTCATTCCGGTTTTCGGGAAAAAACAGTTCTAATGCCCTATATGTCATCTGAACTAAGCGCTCCTTAAAGATAACAAGGTGATGAAAAATACGTTATACACGACAATGTCCAAAGCAAAAAAGCAATGAATTGACAAAGATAGATCTCCACTACCGCTACCCAAAACTTAGCTCCATGGAAGAGAGGTGATGCTGGGCGTGTAGCAGGATAGTTGGGGTATTATTCATTTGGGGTTCTTAAAGAAAACGCTATCAAATACAAAATGGACATTTATACGCCCATCAACTGCAAAGTGTTCATTAAAGTTTGGGTCCCTGCGTTCGACAACAGGAAAAATGTTATTCTCCTCCCTGACAAGGCGGCAGAGATGAAAATATAACACACACACACACACACACACACACTCACACACACACACACACACACACACACTCACACACACACACACACACACACTCACACACACACACACACACTCACACACACACTCACACACACACACACACACACACACACACACACACACTTGGTTCGAAGAACATAATATTTTTGTCCCGTGGGTGCATTGTGAAGTACGGAATCAATTTAAAATCGTCAATCCGAGTTCGAATTTGTTTAAAGCTACTAGTGCACAATTTCCGATTTTACAAAGGCACGGGTGCTCACAGTCCTCATAACAAGATATTTAATCATCAGCAAAAGCCTCATCGATAATATGACATCATAGTGGAGCGGGTCGGTGAGTATTCTGGCCGACCAATCAATTATAGCTCTCCCACTTTACCAGAGAGAAGTAAAACTATGAAGCTTTTACACTCCTTTTCAACCTAGACAGGGAACCGAGCTGTATTGGATCTTGCTCACAATGTGTGCCTCGTTCCGGTCACGTGATACCAATTCATGGTTGAGTGTGATATTTGATCTAACTGCTTTGGAATCCCGTCATATACGCCTATTCATTCATCTACTCACAGAAACACCCAAGACTGATTTAATTCTCTCTAAAATAAAAAGGAACGCCTTTATGTCAAGAGCTACGCCATTCAGTAAATCATCAATCCTCCAATATTGCAAACATAACGATACCTGAATTGTTTAAGAGTTTATCTTTCAGATAAGACTTTAACTGATAAAATGTTTATAGTTTGGTTTGGTTTGCTTTGGTTTGGTTTACGGCATATCAACACCTCAATGGGTTATTTAATGCCAAGATTTTTATTGCAGGTAATATTTTTTCTTCAAAAATGAATTGTTTGTAATAAGTTTTCTTCAAAAATTTATTGCCGGTAATATTTTTTTACAAAAACCTATTGCTGGAAGAAAAAAACTATTTTTACACTTTGTGGTTAACTATTTTCCCAAGCGGGGACCCTAACAGACGCTACCACCTCCGGGTAGACCTGGGAACACCAGCAATTAAGAGGTGGTTCCACGCTTCTCAAAACCTCCTGATCAGAGGCCTTGCTGTTCGATAAAGTTTATTTTCCTACCCAGGGCGCGAATGTAGTTTATTGTCATACTAAGAACGGAAAAGAGTTTACGTCGGTTTATAAAAAAAAAGCCAGATTTATTATTATTCAATCATGTTGTGACCAAGTAAATGGTGAAGAAATAACAAAACAAGAGGTTGAGGATAAATAATGTATTGAGCAGTAAATACAACAGAAGAGTGTTACACGAGTTGGGAGTGTGTGTCGGTTGACTAGCGTTCAGTTTATATCACTGTTCCTCCCGAGGCTTACTTTCCTACTAATTTTATTGTAGGCGGAAGAGTCCACAATAGACTCATTAGAGGGAGGACACCACAACAACTCATCAACGTATTCTCCTGACTTTCAATGACCTTTCGGCATAAATGAGCTAAATTGTATATTGTGCATTATCTAAGCTACTCTTTAAAAATCAACATATTAGGCTGAGGTTTGAGCACTTAGGCGCGGTATAATGGTTAACGAGCTTGTCTCGCTAGATTGATTACAACTTCGATACTCACTATGTGCTGAATGCGTTCGGATTTGTGCCACAAGTAAGCCACGCTTACTAAATCGCCATATTAAGTTAAGGTGACTCCATTACATCAACCTAATGGATAGGCGGGCAATGGCTAGAAAAGAGAAATCGATGAGCTGGGTTCAAATTCCGACCGCGTTCATTGCTTTCACTTTCGGACAAAATATCCTTGGGAAAGATATGAAGTCATCTCTTATCCCAGATATTATTTAAATAACAGACTAGAATGGGCTTCTCGCCTTGCTTGACAACCAGTTTAGGAAAAGGAAAAATTCCAAGCCGGTCTTCAGTCTTGATTGGCAATTTTTCTACAGTGATCGATCGGTTCATTCTTTATGATTTTTAATACTATTGAAAGCCGAAATATATTTTTGGATTGTAAAGAATATTTTTCGAGATAATGATTTTTGATACATGTTCTACTATTTAACCCCTAACTGGGGGGAGAAGCGGGGAATTCACACTTCTCCCAACTGAAATTCGAACTCGGCTTTCAGATTTCCAGTTCCGAGCCGTTATCCGTTACACCACCCGCACATCCAAGCTTACAGCAACTGATATTTCCGAGCTACCACCCATCTACGTACTGGCCAGACACAACGCCGCTTAACTTCGGTAATCGAACGAGAACCGCTCTTTAAACTTGATATGGCCGTAAGTCCCGGCAATCTGTTTAGAGTTGGGGACTCGATAAAACCATCCATCATTCAGCTGACCGGGTCAATCGCAGGGGGGGGCGTCAAAAAAGAATGCCCAATAACTGAAATGCTTATGTCACGTTATTTGCACAATCCGCCACTAGCGGGAGACAACGAGTTGGGGTTTTTTGGGGGGGGTGTTCTTTTTTAATTTTGATGCAAAGTTGTCCTGCTTGACAAATGTTTTATTCATATCAATTCGTAGCCTCATTATTCAGCACGGTTAATATTTTAATTCGATGGATTCTCCGATATCTTGAATTGCTGAAAACAACAGGACCAGTGGCCATTCGAAAGGCCGAGAGCTGGAAATTACACCGATTGTAGAACTTCATATCCCAAACTTAAGGATCATTTCTTGCGTCGCATTTGTAAAATGAGGACGCGCGTTATTATACAACACAATCACGGTTCGACTTCCAGAATGTCATTCACACGAACCAGATGCTCACAATAATTATTTGCACTATTTACATTATTCGGACTATTGTCCTCATCTTTGTCGCCATGTTTATCACAACGTTTCGACCAGCCTTCTTCAGGTGGTTGGCCTTTATCCACTGAGGACATCTGTGTATGAACTTCTGGGTATTATAAACCTAATGTCTTCAGCAAACATTTTTTTATCAGTGCTCATTAATTCCCCTCTGAAAGTTCTCCACTTAACCAGGTATTGAACTTACACTCTTTGCGTCCTTGAGGACACATGGCAGTGACAGGACCCAAAGAGTGTGAGTTCAATACCTGGTTAAGGTAGTGGAGAACTTTCAGAGAGGAATTAACAGGAGATAATTGACATCCATTAGATAACTCACGTGGAACTAGAATAGTCTACATCAGTGAGCGACTATACTCGACATTCCAACCACTTGAAGAATGCCGGAGCGTACAACGGCCGAAACGTTGTGATAAACATGGCGACAAAGTTGAGGACAATAGTCCGAATAATGTAAATAGTGTACATAATACCTCATCTCAGAAATATAGACAGATACTGAAAGGCCGAAACGTTGTAATAAATATGGCGACAAAGATGAGGACAATAGTCCGAATAATGTAAATAGTGTACTTAATACCTCATCTCAAAAATATAGACAGATACTGAAAGGCCGAAACGTTGTAATAAATATGGCGACAAAGATGAGGACAATAGTCCGAATAATGTAAATAGTGTACATAATACCTCATCTCAGAAATATAGACAGATACTGAAAGGCCGAAACGTTGTAATAAATATGGTGACAAAGATGAGGACAATAATCCGAATAATGTAAATAGTGTACATAATACCTCATCTCAGAAATATAGACAGATACTGAAAGGCCGAAACGTTGTAATAAATATGGCAACAAAGATGAGTACAATAGTCCGAATAATGTAAATAGTGTACTTAATACCTCATCTCAAAAATATAGACAGATACTGAAAGGCCGAAACGTTGTAATAAATATGGCGACAAAGATGAGGACAATAGTCCGAATAATGTAAATAGTGTACATAATACCTCATCTCAGAAATATAGACAGATACTGAAAGGCCGAAACGTTGTAATAAATATGGCGACAAAGATGAGGACAATAATCCGAATAATGTAAATAGTGTACATAATACCTCATCTCAGAAATATAGACAGATACTGAAAGGCCGAAACGTTGTAATAAATATGGCAACAAAAATGAGTACAATAGTCCGAATAATGTAAATAGTGTACTTAATACCTCATCTCAGAAATATAGACAGATACTGAAAGGCCGAAACGTTGTAATAAATATGGTGACAAAGATGAGGACAATAGTCGGAATAATGTAAATAGTGTACATAATACCTCATCTCAGAAATATAGACAGATACTGAAAGGCCGAAACGTTGTAATAAATATGGCGACAAAGATGAGGACAATAATCCGAATAATGTAAATAGTGTACATAATACCTCATCTCAGAAATATAGACAGATACTGAAAGGCCGAAACGTTGTAATAAATATGGCAACAAAGATGAGTACAATAGTCCGAATAATGTAAATAGTGTACTTAATACCTCATCTCAAAAATATAGACAGATACTGAAAGGCCGAAACGTTGTAATAAATATGGCGACAAAGATGACGACAATAGTCTGAGTAATGTAAATAATATACATAATACCTCATCTCAGAAATATAGACAAATAACTATTCGCTATAACTGTTTGTTTTGTTTTCACTATTTCGTAATAACGAAATATCCCCAATAAAACGTTCAAAATATACTTTTTAAAAATGTTCTAATCATTTTGAACACATCTTTGCAAATACTGCATCATTACCATAAGTTTCAGCAATCCGTTGCCTAGTTTCCACGGTACTCTTCTATCTATATTAAACAGGAGTAGATAGGTTCCCCTTTCGTCCGGTTCACACTCCTCCCCGGTTACCGCAGGAATAGAGGATTATCCTTTGTCTCCTCTTTAGGATTGGGTTTCCGGTTCCCTCTAAATCTTTCCTTTCTCTTTTATTTCCGGTGACCCACTGCGTCTTGGTGGCATTATTATCCTGCTTGGGGTGATGCCTCTTACTCTGTAACCGCTCTATCTCGAGTGGCTCTTAGGCCTTTTACAAGGTTATCATAATGGTAAAAAGAAAAAAATGAACAGCGTCAGTTGGATTATTAATCTTTAAGCGACATTGGTGAAAAGTCAAATTTATAAATATTTTTAAAACATTTTAATCATTTACATTAAATTCGGAAATAATGCCCTCATCCGTCGTTGGTATTTTCACAACGTTTCAACCGTTGTTCCTTCCGGTATCTGTCGATTCGGGTAACCGTCAGGATATATATAGTCATGTCCTGATTTAGCACGGCTCTATCCAGGAATTTAACTCACAATTGCTATATTACCAAATTCACGAACCAAAACTTTAATCCACTCAACTAGTTTCCAGTAGAACAATCCAACCCCTAGAATTTGAATCCTTAAAGCTAATATTCTTTTATCCTGCCTGCTGCTAACTCTGTTGTTGCTGTTGATCTCACACTTGACTGCCTTTACCGCCGCTTCTATTTTTGGCACTCATAGGATATATTGAGGGTAAGATAACAGCGATGATAACAGCGAGTGACCCACATAACAAGCTTGTGTACATGGACGCCAGAATAGAGACGGGGGGAAACAATGAGGAGACAAATATTGCTTACAACTACGAATGATAGGAAGTTGTGGAGAGCCATGATTACCTACCTAACGAGCTTGTGTACATGGACACCAGAATAGAGACGGGAGGGAAATAATAAGGAGACAAATATTGCTTAGAACTACGAATGATAGGAAGTTGTGGAGAGCCATGATCACCTACATAAGGAGCGTGTGTAAATGAACGGCAGAATAGAGACGGGGGGACAATAAGGAGATAAATATTACTTAAAACTACGAATGATAGGAAGTTGTGGAGCGCCATGATCTCTTGCATAACGAGTTTATGTAATGGATGGCTAACTTGAGACTGGAGTGGATAGTAATGAGAGAAATATGGTTTGAACTACGAATGATAGGAAGTTGTGGAGAGCCATGATCAACCATGTTCTTAAGGGACACAGTGATTAAAATAAGAATAAAGAGCTACATAATGGCGAAATATAATCATTTATTAAAGAGTAATTAAAAATAAAATAAAAAAGAATTTGTAAAATTATTTGAAAGAGATTCTTTTCCATTTTGAATGTCTTTCACTGATACGGTTGTATATTGACAGAATATGGTGGAAGCTATCCTTCATGGGCAACTCATGGCTTCTGCCATTCACGTACGTCCCGACATTCTCCTGCTCCTGGCCTTTTCAAGCTCGTAACAATATCCATCTCCGACACTACTGTCTCCTTACAGCCTTTCAATTTCGTTAATGATAAAATCTAACTTGTTCTATCAATGTGAGGCTTCCAGCAGATGGCGCTGCCAAGCATGAGAAAATAGATTAGGGTCGGAAAAATGTCATTAGAATCTGGACACCTGCAGGAAAATTTAGAAATAAACGAAACTGATTGATTCGAATAGATATTCATGATATAGATTCTGGTTAGGGGAAGCCAAGTATTTTCGAGCTGAATGCGTTATCTTTGCCTTGGGAAGAGTTTTACTGTTTTTTTATCTTGTTCTTCCTAAATAGGTTATTTTGAACATAACTATTCAGAAATGGAGACAGATTTAAATTTAGTATGTTACATACCTCTGTTGATACCAAAATAAATTTTACGCTCAATGTCCATCAGAGAGGTCAGGTGCATCAGCGGATTGATCTGAGAGATAAACTCTTACACGCCAGAAGCAGAGCCCCGTCCTCACTAGATGTCAGTAGCTTCTACGACATATGAACACGTAGTCGATCCAGCTTCGTTTAGCCTGTGATCACGTGGGATAAATATGACATGTCTAACAGGTAGATATATAAGCATCCACCTGAGAGTGAAAATGAATCGTCTTTTATATCCTCGCTAGAATGTAGATTCTATGTTCGGAGAAGATACCAAAGCTACACACCCATGCGCCAACAGTAACTTATGAATTTCGGAGTAAATAAACTATTATATATATATATATATATATATATATATATATATATATATATATATATATATATATATATATATATATATATATATATATATAGCTATATATATATATATATAGCACCTTGAAAGATGAAATTAGTTGTCTAACTGGTATCTTTGTGAACAATGGTTATCCGTTAGACGTTGTTCAATTGGTTATTCGGGATAAGACATGTTTAATAAAATTAAGCCTGCTATGGTTGGTAAATGCCCGGTCTATCTCCGTTTACCGTGGTTGGGTAGGATTAGTGAGTCCTTCGCCAAGCAGATTTCATGTAGTTCACGGGAATGTTATTTTGCAGCGAACGTCCGTGTTGTTTTTCAAACTAGGTCTGTCCTTTCATCTGTGTGTAAAGATGTTCTACCCCCCCATATTAATTCTGTTATTTATTATTTCAAATGTAGTTGTGGATGCGACTACATAGGTAGAACGACACAGCGTTTGGACGCTAGAATTAAACAGCACGTGCCGGCGAAAATATTGAATAAAAATTTTTCGTTGGGTGATTCCATTCGGAATACGTATGGGTCGTCGATTACGGATCATCTAATAAATAATCCTACTTGCGCGTTGGATTTCAGTGTGACCTGGTTTTCTGTTTTGGCCAGGGCACACTCAGTATTCCATCTCAGGGTGTTGGAGACTTTGTACATCAGGTCCAGGCGACCGTCTCTTTGCAAACAAAGGGACTGTTTGCTTGGGCTTGCTGTGCTGGGTCTCTAGCATCTTTGGTGGTATTACTTTGATTATATACACTTTTTTTCTTTTTTCTTTTTTATTTATCTCTTTCTTCCCTGCCCATTCATTCATGTCATCCATAACAGATATTTTCCTCATAATTTCTATTCCCCGTTAACAGTTCTGATGAGAGGGGACGAAACTGGTTAGCTGGTGTTTTTATTTTAAATCTATCATAGCCTTTAATAAAAAATTTGTTTTTTATGCCTTGATACGCTTCTGTACCGTTGCAAATATATTTAAATATATATATATATATATATATATATATATATATATATATATATATATATATATATATATATATATTGAATCAATCAGTACATCTACCTCAAGGAAAGTTGTTTCTCTGGGTCGCGCCAGAAGGTTTTTATCATTTGAGTCCATCCTCCACATCCACACATCTACCATTCGTTCATACATTGAATACTGTTGCCATATATGGTCTAGTCCCACCGTTGTTCATCTCGAGGTTCTCAACAAAATCCAAGAACTGATATGCGATGTGATTGGTCCTGACTTGGGGTCTCGACCTCATTCATTTTCTCACCGACATAATGTGTCTTCCCTCTGTCTTTACTACAAGTATTTCCATGGCATCTGCTCTGACGAGCTATTTTCACTGGTGCACGCACCGACTGCATGAATTTAAGCGTTATACTAGCTTGACATCTCGGTCCCACCGTTTCGCTGTCCAAAAAGTTAAATGTAACCGCCTCTTTACTCCAACGGCGTCTTCTCTCGCACTTCCCGACAGTGGAACTCCCTTCCTCTTACTTGCCTCCCTGATAGCTATAATCTTCAAAAATTTAAATGTAATGTCAATCGACATCTTCTGATGCCTTGATCCATGTTCTTCTTTTTATCCTTTCCTCACCCCCTCCTATACCCAGATGTTTTTCCCTTACTTACACACTCTGTAGCCCCTTGCGGAGTTCGTAGCATTTATTTTTAAAAAAGAGTGCTCAATGCAAAATAACAAAAATGTTATGATAATTTTATTATCATAAATTACAATAAAAGCATTTTACATCGCTACACAAAATTATTCATGTTTCGGCACGAAGATGGTAATAAATATGGCGACAACGAAGAGGACAATAGTCTGAATAATGTAAATAATGTACATAATACCTCATCTCAGAAATATAGACAGATACTGAAAGGCCGAAACGTTGTAATAAATATGGCGACAAAGCTGAGGACAATAGTCCGAATAATGTAAATAGTGTACATAATACCTCATCTCAGAAATTTAGACAGATATTGAATTTTGTCTGTCGACCCAATGATGATTGAAATCACTACTCTGTATTAACCCTTACCTCGCTAAGCCCGATTTAGGTTGGTTGATTTTTGACATGTTAATCTTTTCCGGGATTATTTAAAATCGAATTTTGATAGGAGGCACCAAGGGAGAAATATACGCACTACTCAGACGTAATTGTCAACCAGACTAGGCACGTTAACCATTACCCGACTGTGTTGTAATATCAAGTGAAAAAACAACAATTTGATACTTTCTATTGTATTCCCAACTTTACAATCGAGGGCCATGATCCAAAAAAAAGAAAGGTTAATTCAGTGTTTTTAGATTTGAATTAAATGTGCAATATCTTTTTTCAGGAGTGAACCCTGATGACAAATCTGGAACCGGGGTCCCAAAGACAGTCTGATTTTTTTTTTAAGCGTTTCACCCCAAGCAAAGCCAGTAGCACGCAAGTGGTTACAAAGAGTTGGAGTGAGAGCAAATAGGAGTGATAGAGGAAAGGATGAAGAGAAGGATAGGGGATAGATCAGGGAATCTGGAGACGTCGATTGACATTACATTTGAATAGTTGTAGATTATAGCTATCAGGGAAACAGGAAGAGGGGAGGAAGTTCCACAGGCGAGAGGTGCGAGACATGAAGCTATTGGAGTAGACGAGACGGCTACAGTTAACAGTTTCGGCAGGGAAAGGGTGTGAGCGAGATGCCAGCCTAGTAGAACGCTTAAATTCATGAAGTCTGGGAACCAGCGAAAGACAGAGGGAGGCGACGGCACGTCTGTGAGAGAGCGACTGCAGACGAGATGCCAGATCAGGGCCAATTACATTGCATATCCGTCTCTGGATCTTATCAAGAACCTTGAGGCAAAAAAGGGGCACCAGATATGGCAGCAATACTCCATGCAAGGGCGAATGGTTGATTTGTAGATTTGAAGGATCGACTCAGGCGAGAAAAATTTCCTGGCATGGCACAGGGAGCCAACTTTTTTTTGCGGTGGACGAAGCTATTGACTCAATGCATTTGTTACATCTCAGATCACCAGACAATGTGAGATCGAGCAGTCGTAAAGAGGAGCTCTCGAGAAGTTGAGCGTCGGACATTCTAATGGGGGGGAGGGGCAGGGATGCTTCTCTCTGGTGAGTAATAGAGAGCTGTTTTGTTTTTGAGGCATTAAAGTTAACCAGACAATTCCTTCCCCAGTTTACAACTGATTGGAGGTCCTTTTCGAGACAGACGGCCAGGTTATTTTTGTCAGCAAAACTAGATTTGTTTTTGAGACAGGAGTAAATTGTAGTGTATGTGTAACTTCATTCTGGCAATTCTCGCGATGACACTAGTGCTAAGCTGTATTGGCCACTGCCTTTCCCTTGGACAACGTTAGTGGCGTGGAGTGGGGAGACGTGCTGAAAAGGCGGGCAACAGCTGATCTCTCATCAAACCCTGCCGAGGCCTGCGCTCTGAAAACGACACTCCAATGTCTCCTCAATCAGCAGCTAAGGCATAACTCTTTGGGCACAGATCCAAATTTTCTCGAGGCCGAAGGATGTCAGACACATCTTTTTTTTTAATTACAAAACGTACAGCAAAGTCTGACGAGGAAACTTTGGTTGATGTATTTTATGACATATCAACACTTTTTGGATTACATAATGTTGACGTCCTGGGTATGAAGATAAACTGCATCCGCGTCCAGGGTAAGACGATAAACTATGTCCAACAGCAAGGCCTCTGATCAGGAGGTTTTGAGGAGCGTGGAACCACCTCTTAATTGCTGGTGTTCCCAGGTCCACCATGACCCGGGGTGGTAGCACCTGTTAGGGTCTCAGCTATGGGAAAATAGTTAACCCGGAAACTGAGGTAAAAATTATTATGAAAGTGTAAAAATAGGTTTTAATACCAGAAATACTTTGTAAAAAAATTATTACCAGAAATAAATTTTTGAAGAAGAAAAAAATATTACCAGCAATACGTTTTAGAAAAAATAATATTACCAGCTATACGTTTTCGAGGAAAAAAATATCAACAGAAATAGATTTTTGACAAAACAAAAATATTATCAGGAAATAAAAGTTGTAGGCATTAAATGACCCACATTGAGGTTGATATGCCGTAAAACAAAACAAACCAAACCAATATATACTGAGATAGATAGATAGATAGATAGATAGATAGATAGATAGATAGATAGATAGATAGATAAAAAAATATTAGCAGCAATAAAAATCTTGTCGGCATTAAATAACCCATTGAGGTTGATATGCCGTAAAACAAAACAAACCAAACCAATATATACTGAGATAGATAGATAGATAGATAGATAGATAGATAGATAGATAGATAGATAGATAGATAGATAGATAGATAAAAAATATTGCCAGCAATAAAAATCGTGTCGGCATTAAATAACCCATTGAGGTTGATATGCCGTAAAACAAAACAAAGCAAACCAATATACACTGAGATAGATAGATAGATAGATAGATAGATAGATAGATAGATAGATAGATAGATAAAAAATATTGCCAGCAATAAAAATCGTGTCGGCATTAAATAAGCCATTGAGGTTGATATGCCGTAAAACAAAACAAACCAAACCAATATATACTGAGATAGATAGATAGATAGATAGATAGATAGATAGATAGATAGATAGATAGATAGATAGATAGATAAAAAATATTAGCAGCAATAAAAATCTTGTCGGCATTAAATAACCCATTG
>OZ038507.1:85751239-85851239 GCA_964036315.1 Acanthosepion esculentum
CAAAAAATCTAACAATATTAGAAAAACTAAATAAAAAAACTCATCAAATTTTCTTTGTCTGTCATATTCAACGTGACATGTTTCGAAGAAATGTTGCTACCCAAATATACATTACACACGCGCACACACACACACACGCACACACACATACACACGCACACACACACACACACACACGCACACACATACATATATATGCATTTAGGCCATATGGGTTGTGTTTGGCATGACTATTTATATATGCTAGTTAATGGTGCATTATGTGTAGCACGGTCTAAATATTTTAGCTGTTTAACTGAATCAGAAAAATAATTTTATTAAGAATTTTAATGTTTATAGTTTTTATTCTATAGATTACCAATATATTTATTTATATATTTTTCATAAGTAAATAGACTGATCCTCTATGTTAGCAGTAGCTTGTAAATGTTGATATTTAGATACTACAATAGTTTTTTTTTTCAATTTGTGCCTGACGATTGCTATGCGCATGATAATATGGTGCGATGGGTAAATTGTCGCCGTTTTATTCTTTATTTTTTTATTTGTATTTGATTTTGCTGACTGCACGTTGGACCTCCGGATCAAACAAAGCCGGAATAGTACTCTTGGACACATATCTTACCGAGTCTTGAAATATTACATATCTTCTTTGTTTCGTATCCTCGTAGAAACAAAGAGATTTTTTATAAATAGGATTAAATCCGGCATAATTTTCAATTTATTTTTTTAAACGTTATTTTTTATTTTTTATTTGTTGAAGCAATATTCTAATTATTTATAAACAGCTAACCTTATCAGTATCTGTCTATATTTCTGAGATGAGATATTATGTACACTATTTACATTGTTCAGACTATTGTCCTCATCTTTGTCGCCATATTTATTACAATGTTTCGGCCGTTGTACGCTCCGGCCTTCTTCAGGTGGCTGGAATGTCGAACGGAACCCTTTATTTCACTCACTGGGGTAGACTGTTCTAGTTCCACGTGCCATGTTTTAATGGATGTCAGTTATCAGTTATCTCCTGTTAATTCCCTTCTTACCCTTAACCGGGTATTGAACTCACACTCTTTGGGTCCTGTCACTGGATCCAACTAACACCTTTATCTATTGTGCCATGTGTCCTTGAGGGCATCTGTGTATGAATTTCTGGGAACTAGAACAGTCTACCCCAGTGAGCGAAATAAAGGGTTCAATTCGACATTCCAACCACATGAAGAAGGCCGGAAACGTTGTAATAAATATGGCGATATGAAGACAATAGTCTGAATAATGTAAATAGTATATATATATATATATATATATATATATATATATATATATATTACGAAATGGACAAAGTCCATTTTTTATGTTTAACATTCTTTTTATAGATACAAATATTTAAGTAAATGCTCTGTTTATAATAAACAGTATTAACAACATTTACCGGCCTGAATGTCCGAGAAATTTGCAGAGAAAATATTCGTCTTCCGACATTCAGGCCGGTAAATGTTGTTAATACTGTTTATTATAAACAGAGCATTTACTTAAGTATTTGTATCAATAAAAAGAATGTTAAACATAAAAATGGCTTAAAATGTTAAACATAAAAATGTCTTAAAATAATTGTCAGACTTTGTCCATAATGTGTGACGTCATTTGTTTACATTTGGATACGCTTTGAGCAGATATGAATGTACGTGAGAGATTCATGGAAGATTGAAGTTTAAAGACAGTAAAATCGACTTTTCTAACCGAGCGCTCCTCTGTGGCCCAATCGGTTACAAGCACGCCAGGCTAAATGACGGTTCTGTGTAGGGTACAGGTTCGATTCCTGTCGGAGCACGACTATTTCCTACGTAAATTTCTCGGACATTCAGGCCGGTAAATGTTGTTTAATACTGTTTATTATAAACAGAGAATTTACTTAAATATTTGTATCTATAAAAAGAATGTATAAACATAAAAAATGTCATTACATATATATATATTAATATGTGTATGTCAGTTCATTAAAATTTTATATATATAATATTCGCTATTGTATAAACTACGACGAGTCAGTTTTTTTCTTAATTAATCTCCGGATGTAATTAGGTTCGAGGTTTGCTCCGAAAGTAATGCATTCTATTATTACTGGCCATCCATTTTCACGACGCTCATTTTGTCAGTCTACGGCTGTACAGGATTGCCTGTAACGTGTATGGTTGCCTAACCGTGCATAACTGTGCTCACATCCACTACTTGGTTTCCGTAGACATTCAGCAAACGTGAATTATTGTATTTTTTCCGCATAAAATAATACAATGACACATTCTTCTCATGCAAGTTCATCTCAGCTACAATTTCACCACATTGCTCTTTAAGGCAAAGAAACTGACAAAGCAGCAACGTGCTGATGTCATGTGCCGACATAGCAAAATAGAAGACATTATTTTCGGGGACCTTGTATATATGTATATATATTCATAGGGTGTGAGAATTAACTCATTACACATACGAGTGCGCGCGCGCACACAAAGATACGTTTGTGGCGTGGACGTGTAAAGGCCACTCTTAATGCTCCCGAAAATCTTCATCGCCTTGAGATGAGAATAATGGCTGAAAAGTTCCCCAACTTCTGGACGAGAGAAGCTAAAATGTCGCAAATACATGGGTATTCTTTCGTAATCGTCACGTTCTTTTCTGACATCTGAAGCGAAAACGGCGGCGTCTCAAGAGAGATTCGTTGAGCTGACAGCACCAGCACCGCAGTTGAAGACGACAGCTGCTGAGAATTACGGCTCGTTAGATGATTTTTACCTAATACCTTCAGCATTTCACTTACCGTCTAATGCTAAGTGACCGTCACTCTCTTCAGAGTGCGCATTAAGACGACCGGTCTTACCTCACCCAAACTCCTCTTCACATAATTTAACGGTTGCATAGAAAGACCACAAATTATCGGCGCAATCAAGTGAAAATAGAAGGCTACGGTTCAGAATGACCAGACATTCAATTTATATGCAAGCATCTCCGGCTCTCTAGGGTACTTGAATAAACTGTGTGGACAGATTGTTAAATTTTATAATCTGTTGCTAACAAAGTTAAAGAATAGAAGTTATTACTATATATTGTATACTAGTTTCAGAGTCTTGTTCCGGCATCGTTAGGATTTTTCAAGTTCTCACTAAAAATTCATTCTGGTTGTTATGTACTGTTGGAGTTTTTGGGTACCCTGGACTCATTTTATAGTTCACCAATAGAAGATTTTAACGAATCACAAGGCTCAAAATATTCAATTCGACGTGTATAAAAGGCGGCCATGATTTTTTCCGGAATATTCACTGCCAGCCTTTGATATCGAAGACTGGTATTGGCGATATAGTCAGATTCAGTAAAGTGTCTGACACGGGAGTGTTTTTCTTTAACGTTGTTTCATTGAACAGATTACGTACTGCGCTAGGTTCTATATTCATAGACTATGGTGAATATGGTCAACATGTACGAGGTCTATTTCTGTAAATTTCTCTCTGAAGTGGCCTATCAGCTGTCTCATCGTGATAATCTTACCGCTCTGTTTTCGACGGGTCTGAGAAAACATTGTCGGGTTGATTGATTAATTAATTAATTAATTGATTCGTTTTTTACGACTTATCGACCCTTTGCTTCTAACTAATGATTCTTTCCAGTCGAATCCATTACATTCACTTACGTGCTAATATCCTTGGAAAAGGTATGAATCCTCTTCTTCTCCCCCCCCCCCCACCAGCTATGACAGATCAGGTTCTGTAGCTCTGGGAAGCAACCAGTCTAGGAGAAGGACAACTCTGAATTCAAAACCGATCTTTCAGGTTGGGGCTTGTTATAGAAACCGCAATGATATCTTGCGGACCTAGGTTCCTCAAGGAAATGAAAGGCATAATATATAGGGTGTCCATAAAGTTCGTGTGCACTTTAAAAAATTTATAACTATATTTGGAAATTGGCGATAGAAATAATCTGTAAAAAATGTTATAAAGTTTAATGTACCTAGTTTGAAGTATAGCTAAAATAACTAATGTGATTTCAGGCATTACTGTAAATCAGTTGGCAAATGTTTTCCGTGAACTGCAAAATCGTATTACCCTTTGTATTGCTAATGATGGAGGACATGTGGAAACTTAAATAAAATTTCAATAAAACCTTAAAAAATATAGATTTACTTCTTTCTAATCGTTTTTATAAATTATTTCTATCGCAGATACAAATAAAGTTAGAAATTTTTTAAAGTGCATACGAACTTTATGGACACCCTGTATATATATATATATATATATATATATATATATATATATATATATATATATATATATATATATATATATATCGAGAGAGAGAGAGATGATAATACTACCTAGTTGTATTTTTACTAACGTTCACCCAATACAATGCACGAAAGCCAATTGAACTAGAATGTTACCGTATGCTGTTGTGGGAAAGTAAGAGAAGGCAGAATGTTCAGTTTATGAGATTATGTAAGAAAGATAATGGTTAACCCTAGACTTGAAGAGGTTAAGAGTGCAATAATTGAGATAACACCCTGTCGAGAGTCAGTTCCAGAAAGCAGCAGTTCTTCAGAAGGCGCTGTCCTAGTGGAACTTGCTTCTTACTCATGATTCATCCCCGTGTACGTGACATGACCGATCCCAGCTTCGAGGGTCCTATAGAGTAGAGCGAGAAGCGTAAACACTGCCGGCAAAAACAAAGAGAAGGATCCAAGTGTTTGAGGACAAATGCATGAGAAAACTCCTTGGCATCTTCTATTGGAAACATAAGACCAATGAGTTTGTGTGGAAAAGGGTTTTGTGGGCCACCAGAAACCTCTTCTCGCCATCGGTCAAATGGAGGTAAATGGCGTGGTTTGGGCACATTTCAAGGTTCGGCAGCCTGTGTAAGACGATCATGCAAGGCACCGTTGAAGGTCAACGTAGGAGAGGACGCCAACGCAAAAAACTGGTTGGACAATGTCAAACAATGGACACGTATGACTGTACCAGAATTGCTGATGGCCGCTGTTGATAGACTGTTGTGGAGGAGATTTAATATGGCTTCTGCATTCGGATCCCCCACCCTACGATTACGAAAGTCAAGGGGGATGTTGAGCGAGAGGCCTGCTACGTTTCGACTGTGGAAAAGTGACTGTAGATTGGAAAATAATTCATCACCCACAAAGCTACGTAAACGCTTTTGAACTCTACCAAGAAAAGCAAATGAGAGTTGGGCAGGTCCAGCCCCAATATGCTAGCAATACCCCATTTTTAATTCAGTCCTGGCTCTTGTTAGTATACGAAGTGGAAAACAATCTGAAATTACGATAAAAGTAATCTTTGCCAAAAATTAATGGGTTTCGTACGTTTCGTTGTCGTCACTGATTCGGCGTCAGAAAAATAATGGGACTAATCGGTACAGGCACTGAGGTGTCAGACTGTTTCGACGACACTGTCTTCAACCGGAAGCACCCCGCGAAAAAAAAGGATATGTGTCACAGAAATTTCAACTTTCTGATTATCAATAAATTTGTTCGCTTTTCCTTAAAACTTCTGTATTACTCACATGTTCTATCCATGATATTCTCAGCATCCTTCTGTAGAATCATATCTCTATTGCCTCTTTTTCGCCTGTGAGGAAATTGTTCAGCATTCACTGTTATATATATATATATATGTATATATATATATATATATATATATATATATATATATATATATATATATATATATATATATATATAATTAATTATACTCGTCTGGAAAAACCTTAGGTGTTTTGGCTTGTAAATGAACAAACCAATACCCAAGGAAAAATAAGGGATAAAAAAAAGAAAGAACTAAGAACATGGAATTGAGGCGAAAACAATCGTCCAGAATCCAAGCTCAGAGTCCAAAGGAAAAAAACCTCCAAAACGAGTAAAGCAAAAGTAACTAAGTAAAGTGCTCAATACACTAAGTAGAGCAAATCTAACTATGAACCTAAAGAGCCAGGTAAATCTACCTAGGTTTCACATGACGCAGATCGTCAGGGTGCACCCTAACGATCCCCGTAGGTGAAACCTAGGTAGGTTCACCTGGCTCTTTAGGTTCATAGTTATATATATATATATATATATATATATATATATATATATATATATATATATATATGGTGGGATTGGTAAATTGTCGCCATTTTATATTTTTAATTTTGCGCATGCGCGTTGTTTGTTTTTATTTTGTCGGCTGCCCAACATAGTAGGGTCAATTGGACACCGTTTGTAAGGAAAAAAAAGCACCACCACGCAATTCACTCTGACAGAAATTTGGAAAATGCATGCTTTACTGCTTGGCATTCGTGTCGGAAGCTCCTCTATGAAGATTTTAGTGTGCTTAGATGTCAATCTGAAGATAGTGCAGAGGATTCGGAAAGAGTTGGATGATATCCAATCAACATCATGGTGTTTGGAGTGATGGCGACGTTATGCCTCCATTCATCTTTCCACAGAGCCTCAGACTCAACACTGAGGCCAGCATCAAGGGCCTTGACAGGGTAATGCTGACCTGGGTCAAGATGGTCACTGCTGGAAGACCCCGTGTCTGGCAACAGGATTCGACATCATGCCACACAAGCAAAAAAACGCAGTCATAACTGTCAGGAAACTTCTTCGACCACATTACACAAACAAGGAGACTGCCCAGAAGAGTTGCAGAAGATTCCGAAGTCTAGAGAACGTGGTTGAAAACAATTGCGATTTTATTGAATAAATTTTCTCTTTAGTATTTCAAGATATTTTTGTGTAATCTTGGTAAATATATCTGTTAAAGTTAGATGTCAGTGTTATTTTTAGTTTTGTGTAATTTATACAAGTCATCCATCGCACCCTGTATATATATGTGTGTGTGTGTGTCTGTGTCTGTGTGTGTGTGTCTGTGTGTGTGTGTGTGTGTAAACAGCATATAGAATCCAGACAATATTTGTTCATTTTTGACAAATGGAAAACTGCTTTATTGACTGGATTATGCGTTTCTCCATCTTTAGATAAGCATCCTCAGATCAGAAAGAAAGCGATACATGTGTGTGTGTGTGTGTGTGTGTGTGTGTGTGTGTGTGTGTGTGTGTGTGTGTGTGTGCTTGCTTCAATATTAAATTGTTAATACTTTTTCCATTAAGCTGGCGTCCCTCGATCGGGATGAAAGAACGAAATTGTGTGACTTTTGTAGAAATACCGTTATTTTAATTTATGCTGTTTTGTTTTTGTTTGTTTGTCTCAGTTCCCTTGTTTTGTCGAAATTTGTTCATAATATTGTCCCACTTCTACTGATAAATCACTATCCAATATATTTTAGCTATGTCTTTGTTTTCCCTGTCAACAATATATATATATATAAATAAATATATATATATATATATATATATATATATATATATATATATATATATATATATATATATATTTCACTAGTTAAACAAAAAGGTTTTGTTAGATATAGTTAAAGAAAAATTTTAAACAACATCTAAAATATTACTACAGTTAGATTTACGTTAGAAATATTCAAACAGAGTTGCATTCCATATCACGTGACGTCCGCGTCTCGCGACGGATGCTACTTAATGTAAACAAACTTCTGAAAACAGCCATTTCTGAAGAAAGATCGGGGCCGATCTGAAATATCAAATATATATATATATATAAATATAAATAAATACTTTCACAAAAAAAAAAGAATTCAATTTTTTTTAATTTGCAACCTTTTCAGTTGTTTTTTCTATATTATATACATATTAAGAAAGTATACGTGGCTTCTCATTATGCTATATATATATATATATATATATGTATATAGATAGATAGATAGATAGATAGATAGATAGATAGATAGATATACGAGTATGAATTCGACGTTTTGAAGGGCCGAATACAGAGACTTGGTGAACTACGTGCCACAGGGTCCCCGAACGACCCTGCGCAGGTTTTGAATTCAGAGTTGTCCTTCTCCTAGACGAGTTGCCATCCAAGGCTATAGAACCCAGTCTGTCCTGGAGGGAGAAGAGGATTCACACCTTTCCCAAGGGTATTAGCACGTAAGTGAATGTAATGGATTCGACTGGAATTCGAACTCGGCTCTCCGATTCCTCAATCCAATCCGCTATCCATCTTTCATACAAGTTCCATTAACGAAGACTGACAAGGTACTGCTGTTAGCTTTTTATTTCATTTTTCTTCTGTTCGCATAAGTTTTTCTTTTCTTTTCTGCACATAAAGCGTGTAAAAAGTGTGTTCCAGAAGCCTCTTATCGCTTTGACTTTTGGTAGCAATGTGGATCAGGAATTCTTTGCAGTATATACATTGAAATATAATGTGTTATTCGCCCTGTATAATGTTCACGTTCTATTATCAGAATTTACCACTTAATTAAGTGGCTTTTGGCAAAATGAAATGCGAGGATAAACTAAATGCTGTTTTCATTAAGCGAAACTTGCTGATGCATGTCTGCCTCGTAGCCGCATCAGTATGGCTCTGTCTGGGAAGCCGTTCAACGTATGACGTCACTCGTCGATTAAATGACTGCTCAAAGTTGAAATGGTGTGCTGCTAAAATGACAGGACGAATCTAAGAATAACTACACGCAGAACAATCCTTGAAAACGAATGAAGACACATTCGAAAGGACTCGGGAGTAATATGAATTTTGGCAAATTTAACGATAATTTTACACACACACACACACACACACGCACACACACACACACACACACACACACACATATACAGTGCTGTTCGATAAAAGTGACTCACCTGATTTTTTTACTTAAAAATTATTTCGCCTATTGTTTTTTTGGGGGGAGGGTCAAACTAATTTTTAATCTTACTAATATAAAGACCCCATTCCCGACCACCTAGTAAAAAAGTTTACGCACCCTACAGTATTCTATTGATAATTATAACTTTGGATATAAATGAGATTTAGGGAAAAACTCTGTGCCAAAAAAGTGACTCACTTATTTCCTGCAACTTGTAATCAATAGAAACATAACCGAACAGCTTTAAATAAAGAATAATAGAGGTATAATTTATTCATAATAGGTAATATAGTTCGAAAGACTTAATAATCTATGGGTCCTTCTTTATTTTGAATAACCTTTTCAAACCTGTTTGGCATTGACTTGATTAGGTTCTGGCAAATCTCATCTCCAAACATTGAATTCCATTCGGATATAAAATTCACAATCAAATCATATTTGTTGCTCAACTGCTTTCTCGAGAGCCTGTACTTTATAATGCTCCATAAGTTTTCTATGGGGTTGAGGTCAGGAGATTAGGGCGGGCATGTCATAACACTCACCTGCTTCTCATCAAAGTATTCCTTCATCAATTTTGATTTGTGACAGGGAGCATTATCCTGCATAAAAATGAGCTTGGTGGGGTCGATTTGCACCCTTTCAGCAGAAGGGAGCAGACAAGACTCTAAAATTCTCTTGTACTCCTCGCTCCTGTGGGTCTTTTCAATAGGTTTTAAGAAACCAGTTCCATGAAAAGAAAAGCATCCACAGAACATTATACTGAACGGATGCTTGACAGTACTTACTGCTAAATTCAAAGAGCTTTCAAAGCTTCTTCTTTGGATTTTAGATCGCTTATCCTTTGAATTTAGCTCAACTTTCTTTTCTTCAGAGAAGAGAACATTTAGTAAAAAAAATCAGGTGAGTCACTTTTATAGAACAGTACTGTATATATAGATATATATACATATATATATATATATAGTGTGACCCCAAAAAACGGGAATTTTTGAAGTGCGTATTGCTAGACATGAGCAAGTGACAACACTGCGAGACAGTGACCTTGAGCAAGTAAACATTTCGCCATTTTAGTTACGAGAATGAAATTCACAGTATCCCAGCTGAGATGTTGCAGCAGTCAATGAGGAATCTCAACAGCAGATTTCAAGAATGCATTCGTACAGGAGGACGCCATCTACAGGACGTAATTTAAAAAAAAATGAAAATTTCATCATTGTTTCTTAAATGGCATGTTTTAAGGTTTCAATTAATATGAATTAAATATTTTTCTTCCATCACTCTTGGTTTTATTGGATTGTTAAAAAGTTCCCGTTTTTTTGGGGTCACCCTGTATATATATATATATATATATATATATATATATATATATATATATATATATATATATATATATATATATATATAAGTGATAGAAATTATTAGGGGACAGATAAATCATAATGAAGTAATTCATCGAGTCAAGAAGAATCCTCAACAGAATGCAGAAAGCACTGGACGGCCGTTTCGTCCTATATTTGGAACTCATCAGCAGTGGGTGTCCACTACAGAGAATTGAAACACGGACAGTTACGTTATGACGGTTCCGTATATGATACAGGTTCGATTCCTGTCGGAGGACGCATATTTTCTATGAAAATTTCTCGGACATTCAGGCCGGTAAATGTTGTTTAATACTGTTTATTATAAACAGAGCATTTACTTAAATATTTGTATCTATAAAAGGAACGTATAAACATAAAAATGTCTTAAAATAATTATCGGACTTTGTCCATTTCATAATGTGTGACGTCATTTGTTTACATTTGGATACGTTTTGAGCAGATATGAATGTACGTGAGAGATTCATGGAAGATTGTAGTTTAAAAAACAGTAAAATCAACATTGCTAGCCTAAACGCTCTTCCGTGGCTCAATCGGTAAAAGCACGTCAGCCTATTTGACGGTTCTGCATATGGATACAGGTTCGATTCCTGTCGGAGGACGAATATTTTCTATGAAAGATTTCTTGGACATTCAGGCCGTAAATATTATGAATACTGTTTATTATAAAACAGAGCATTTACTTAAATATTTGTATCTATAAAGAAGTATGTATAAACAAAAAATGTCTTTAAAAAAAAAATATATATATATATGAAGAAATATAGTTTTAAGCTATGCTATATTTATGTGAAATAGTGGTCAATACCAGAGATGGAGCGTATGTAAATTTAAAACTGAACTTTGAAATCAACACACAGAGGCGACAGACAGTTTCCTGTGTGGCCTGATGATTGCGTTTAGCATGGAACAGTCTGTCGCCTATGAGTGTTGACTTTAATGTTCACTTTAAAATTTACATATATATATATATATATATATATATATATATATATTATTATTATTATTATTATTATTATTACATATACAAATCCAAATGTAAAAAGAACTACAAGAATATAAATTCAAACGTTCATAACATTAATTTTGAAAAAAGGGCCAAATACATACATATATTCATCACTGCAATTGCACTTGTTTTCGACACTTTTGGTGTCTTATCAAGTGGAGATAATCAATGATAAGACACTTGATTGATCACTTGATAAGACTCCAGAAGTGTTGAAACAAAATTGCAAATTTGTAGTGGTCTTATAGTGATCTTGCAGAAGTTGTAGATTCGAATAAATATTATTAGCTTTACTCGGTATTGAGCACGCTTTTAAGAATAGTGTTTTTGGTTATTGGAATTTTATTCCATGTGTACCAACACTGTACTTGTATTTGTATATATATATATATATATATATATATATATATATATATATATATATATATATATATATAATGTTAATTAATTCTATGCAACGCAGCTTACAATTCCAACAGAAAAATGTATTAACAACGAACCCATTGAAATTGGTGAATGAATTGAATTAGCTGAAAGCGCTTGGGACAATACTCAGTAGAGACAGTTCCTAGACATTTATATGAGAAAACATGTAAGGACACTAGAAGAATGGAATTAAAACGCATATATATATATATATATATATATATATATATATATATATATATATATATATATATATATATATAAGGGAGAGGTTATAGTTGTTCCAATGAGAGAAAAGTGTATATTTGAAAAAGAAGAGAGAAGTCGCAAACGTTTTTGGTTATAATGTGGAAAAAATAAAATATAATATGTATTTAAAATATTCAACATAATCATAAACGTTTACGGCTTCTCTCTTCACTTTAATATATATATATATATATATATATATATATATACATATATATATATATATATATATATATATATATATATATATATATATATATATATATATATATATATATATAATAGATAGGAAAAGACAAATTTATGAGGCATTTTTAAAAGAAAATGCTAAAAAAAAAACAACCGGTTTCGTCCCAGGACTTATCAAGTTTATTTTTCTGGGAATAGAAAATTTAAAAAGCGTGTAAATTAAATTTAAATTAACGAATGGAATGGAATGTAAGAAAAACAAATAATTTCAAGAAACTAGAATCGAATAACATTCAGACCCAGTAAGCATTCCCTCTGTTTACAAAGGGAAGGCTCACGGGATCTGATATACAAGGACTCGAGAAACTTGAGGTGAAATGTGGAGTGGGACCTAGATAAGATCAAAAAACGGTTCACACTACAATTAACCACAAATGTCCTACATTTTATTATATGCTCAGCAATCGCAGAGCCAGATGTATTGGTTAGTTTGCTCTTCCTGGCAGACGGATTCAATTAACTGATTCGTTAATTTTAATTTCATTTACACGCTTTTTAAATTTTCTATTCCCAGAAAAATAAACTTGATATGTCCTTCGATGAAACCGGTTGTTTTTTGGGGGTTTTTTAGCTTTTTCTTTTAAAAATACCTCATAATTTCTTCCAATCAAAATCTGTACCACAAAAACATATATATATATATATATATATATATATATATATATATATATATATATATATATATATATATATATTATATGAATCATTCATACAAAAAGCACATAGTGAAGTTAATGATATAAATGGCAAGAATCACTCTCGCAAACAATTTTTAATAAAATACATTAACCTCGAACCCGTTGATGAATGTTATGATCCCTGTTTATAAATTCCAGTTGTATAAGGTCTTTTTTTACTACAAGCTTTCGATTGTTCATACACTCATCCTCAGGTATAGAAATAGATATGTCTTTTTTACATCCAGCTAATAACAGGACAACGAAAGTTAAGATGCACTCCGAAAAAGTTTTTTTTGGAAAATGTGTCATTGTTAATTGTGAAAAATGTTTTGGAGCGTGCGGTCCCAACGCTGGGGTTAAATTTTTTTTAAATTTTGAATTGTGCGTTTTTGTATAAATATAGTAATATGAGAATTATTTTGTAGAAGTAGGTTTTTTTCCAGACAATATGGCATGAACTAAATTGTTCAATAAATAGAGGAATGCCACCGTTATTATAAGAAATTTGCACATCGGATCAGTTATTTTAATATCAAGTATTGTTTGCGAGAGTGATTCTTGCCATTTATATCATTAACTTCACCATCTGCTTTTGGTATGAATGATTCATGTAATGTAAATTGAACTGCACCACATACTTGATATATATATCTATATATATATATATATATATATATATATATATATATATATATATATATATATATATATATTCACAGTAGATTTAATTGAGAAGGTCGAGTAGAAATAGCAAAGAACTGTTGAATATTAAATTGTCATAAAAATTGGAGCCATATTGAGTCTTGTGATTCTCACGAGAATAATTTTCCCAGAATGCAATAGTTTGTTTGTTTTTCGCTCTCTTGTGTCGTCTTGTCTCTCTTCATTTATTACAGCCTCTCTCTTAACTCCAACCCTGAATTTTATATTCTATTAGCCTAATAGAATGGACGAAACATAAAAGCAATGGCGACGGATTGAGAAATATATATATTTGTTAATGACGTTCTTCACGAATAAAAGGAAAATAAACGTAGTCTTACATTCTGTTTAGGGATTTATTCATTTTCATGAATTCATTCATTTTCGGAGAGCTCATTCACGTTTTCGTGAAAAAAATGATTGCTTTCTTTTCTTGGGTGTTTAATTTGTTTTCCCTTTTCTTATCTTTTTTTTTTCATGTCTTCTCCTCTAGTCGTCTCTTCGTTTTCTTCTTTCTTTTGTTTTTCATTTCGGTCTTTTTCTTAAAACTTTCTTTCATTCTTTCTCTCTAAGACAGGTCCCTTCTTTCGTTGTTTCCCTTTTAATGTTTTTTATTCTTTCTTTTATTGACTATTTCTTTCTTTCTCCCCTCTCTTTCTTTCTTTTTTCTTTCAGTGTTACATTTTCTTTCCTTTTCTTCTTCTCTTTATTTCAGTGAATGCTTTTCTTCTATCTTGCTTTTTCGATTTTTTCGTTCTTTCAATGATATGAGTTAAGTTTTTTATTTTTTTATTATATTTTTCTTTATTTCATTCAATGCGTTTTGTCCTTTCTTTCTCTCTTTCTTTCTCTCTTTCTTTCTTTCTTTCTCTCTTTCTTTCTCTCTTTCTTTCTCTCTTTCTTTCTTTCTTTCTTTCCTTGAGTGCTTCATTTTGTCATTTTCATTCTAATTTATACCACTCATTTTCCTTTCCTATTTACCTTTCTTTCTTTCTTTCTTTCTTTCTTTCTTTCTTTCTTTCTTTCTTTCCCTTAGCGAATTTTCTTTCTTTTTGCCTTTCTTTCCTTTTACCTTTATTTCTTTAGCTGCCATTTTTTCTTCCTTCCTTTCTTTCTTTCTTTTTTCTTTCTTTCTTTCTTTCTTTAGCTGCCATTTTTTTTCTTCCTTTCTTTCTTTCTTTTTACCTTTATTTCTTTGGCTGCCATTTTTTTTCCTTTTCCTTTCTTTCTTTTAACGATTTTTCTTTCTTCCTGTCTTTCTTTCTTTTTACCTGTATTTATATAGCTGTCTTTCTTTTTTCTTTCTTTCTTTTACTACTCCTTTTCCTATTTTCTTTTTCTGCCTTTCGTCCTTTCTTTCTTTCTATTAACAATTTTTTCTTTCTATAATACCTTTCTTTGTTTGGCTGCTTTTTTCTTTTTGTCTTTCCTTTTTGTCTTTCTTTTTTCTTTTATTATTCTTTCTTTCTTTTTAATCGTCTCTCGTCTTTTTCTTCTTTTTTTTTCTTCTTCATTTGGAACCCCCGGCAATAATTTTATTTCTTTTTCATGTTTTGCTACTTTTTTCTTTTCTTGTCATCTCATTTTTTGTTTTTTTAGTCAGCAGCTTTAATCTCTTCTACGCACTTTGTCTCCATTTCCCTCCTATTTCGCCAGTTTTCATTCTTCTTCTTCTTCTTCTTCTTCTTCTTCTTCTTCTTCTTCTTCTTCTTCTCATTCTCCTTCTCCTTCTTCTTCTTCTCATTCTTCTTCTTCTTCTCCTTCTTTTTCTTCTTCTTCTTCTTCTTCTTCTTCTTCTTCTTCTTCTCATTCTCCTTCTTCTTCTTCTTTTCATTCTTCTTCTTCTTCTTCTCCTTCTTTTTCTTCTTCTTCTTCTTCTTCTTCTTCTTCTCCTCCTTCTTCTTCTTCTTCTTCTCATTCTTCTTCTTTTTCTTCTTCTTCTCATTCTCCTTCTTCTTCTTCATCATCTTCTTCTCATTCTCCTTCTTCTTCTTCTTCTTCTTCTTCTCATTCTTCTTCTTCTTCTTCTTCTTTTTCTTCTTCTTCTTCTTCTTTTTCTTCTTCAGTTGACTCCCTTTACTTTTCCCTTCTTACAACACATCCGTCTTTTCCACTTATCTTCTTTTTCTGATTCAATTCAAAATTTCACACGGCGCCGACAGATGAACAAGCGCCAGATATTACTTTTTTTTACCTCCAGTCACGTCCCGGTTTTAGCAGACGATCGAACATCAAGGGGCGTTCTTTATGAAATTCATAGCGTTCTATTGATTTTCTGAGACAACCAAATAACTCTTTTTAAAACCATCACAGCAACGTCTTACGACTATCAAAATGCCACTTGTCTTTTTCCTCCCTTCCAACAGAGCAATAACACAAAAATAGGTACTATTATTGAAAATGTCTTTTCTTTTTACGTTTTTGTAAGATCTGCAGAAGCAATTTTGATCAATTGTCTTATTGCTATGCTACTACCACATTTTATTACTAATCGAGATGCCATGACTGCTTCAGAAGGGTTTCGGAAAAAACAGAAATTTACTTTTCTTGAGATGTTTCGATTGAAACATATTACTCACACCGTCAATGGCGTTGTGGAAAATGGCAAATACAACTTCATATTAAAGATTTCTTATATCTGACTTATTATTTTCATTTTCGGCCTTTTTGGCGTTTTTTTTTTAAATTTCTTGTTGGTGACGTTATGAATTTCTGTTTCTGTTTTTCCTTCCTTCACTAATTTTCCTTTCATATCTGTTTTATACTTTATGACGCATTTTCTGATAACTTTTACAACTCGTTGCTTTCTTAAACATTCTTTCTTTCTTTCTTTCTTTCTGTCTATATTTGTCTTTCTTTCTGTCCGTCTTTCTTTCTTTCTTTCATTCAATATTTCTTTATGTCTGTCTTTCTTTCAGTCTTTCTTTCTTGCTTGCCTTCTTTCTGTCTTTCTCTCTTTCTTTCTTTCTCACATTCTTTTTGCCTTTTTCTTTCTTTCTGTCATTCTTTACTTCTTCCGTTCTGTCTTTTTTCTTCCTTTCATGTTTTCTTTCAGTCATCTTTCTGTCTTTTTTATGTCTTTTCTTCTTTCTTTCAGACTTTCTTTCTTTTTGTCTGTTTTTTTCTTTCTTTCATTCATCCTTTCTGTCTTTCGGTCTTTTTCTGTCTGTCTGTCTTTCTTTCTATTTTTTATTCTTTCCTTTCTGGTTTTTTCTTTCTTTCTGTCATTTTTTCTTTCTGTCATTCTTTCTGTCTTTTTCTTTATTTCTTTCTTTCTTTCTGTTTCTTTCTGTCTTTCTTTCTTTCTGTCTTTTTGTTTCTTTCTGTCTTGCTTTCTATCTTTTTTCTTTCTTGATTTTATTCTTTCTATCTGTCTTTTTTGTTTTGTTCTGTCATTTTTCCTATCTTTTTTCTTTCTGTCATTCTTTCTTCCTGTCATTCTTTCTTTCTCTTATTCTTTCTTTTCTCATTCTTTCTGTCTTTCTTTCTTTCGTTCTTTATTTATTTATTTCTCTCCTTCTTTTTTCTCTTTCTCTTTCTGTCTTTATTTCTCTCTTTCTTTCTTCTTTTTCCACGTTTCTTTATTTGTGTCTTTTATGGAGAAATTTCTACTAATGTTACAGGTTCTACCCCACAGGTTAAAAGTATTATCCCACAAGACACACGAAAATACACACACACACACACACACACACACACACACACACACACACACACACACACACACACACGCACATGTATATATATATATATATATATATATATATATATACCGCCTTCGACCAGGCGTTTCATTACTGGGATTTTTTACCGTTCAATTAGAGCAGTTTAAGTTTAAAGACAGCCCACCTGAAAATCAATATTAGTAACAATAATTGATTGCAACTGATACATGTCCCAAAATGGGGGTTTAACACTTTGAATGGGGAGTGGCCCTGAAAAGGGCCGTTTTGGGTTCTCAATCTTGCAAGGAGGAAACCTCTTCCATGGACAGTCATAATAATAATATACTATAATTTTTATTTATATTATAATTTTTTAAATAATTCTAATAATCTTTTGCGTTAGATTTCAACTCTTTAAATTGATTGGACGCTGTTTTTTACAGACTTTAAATTTTGCGTTTGATTTTTGTGCAAAGTGTAAAAAATCAGTTATTCAAATTTTTCACCTTCGAGATTGTAATTTTTTCCAGACAATTTGAACTCAACACTGGCACTGAAGAATTATCTATCAAACCAAAAAAAAATTTCATCGAAATCGGATGAAAACTGTGGAAACTGTGGAATAAACAACATACGATCATTCAGACACACACACATAGATACACACACATTTTGAGAATTATACATATATATATATATATATATATATATATATATATATATATATATATATATATATATATATATATATATAACACCCTTGAGCGCTTAGCCTTGGAGCGGTAGAATGGAGATCAACGTGTTTTAGCGGACTCTGAATCATCTTCAAGAAGAGAGAGCAAGATCTAAAAGGTCAACCAATCTAACAATGAGCTCATCTTACAATCCTCACTCTTGCTCCATATGTGGCTTCCTTTGTAAATCACTAGAGGGTCTTTAGTGCCACTTAAGATTATCACACAAAATATCATAACTGAATCAATTAAGCTGACAGATCTTCATACGTCGAAACCGACAGAAGACTCCATAATAAATATATATATATATATATATATATATATATATATACATATATATATATATATATATATATATATATATATATATATATATATATATATATATATATAAGAATACAAGGTTGGTATAGATGGAATAAACTTCCAGCAACCAAAAAAATTGCTCAATACAGGGTAGAGCGAATAATATTTATTTAAAAATTGTAACATATGTATGTTATAACAGCACTACGAAAATAGCCATTTTGTTTCAACACCTTGGGTTGTCAAGTGATGGTGTTGCAAATAAAATAAACCATCATTTGACAAGACACTGAAATGGCTATATATATATATATATATATATATCGGACTGAAGTGACAAAAGCAAAAACATGAGCAAAGAGAAAAAGAAACTAAATGAAATCGGCTATACTACATACCCAGAATATATTTTTTTTAAATAAATTTATAATTTCAACGTTCTCTCTTCTTTGGTGTGTTTGTCTAATCATATCATCTCTTTAGTCTAGTGATATCCCGAAGGACAAAACGCACCATACGAAAAGATGTTTCCACTTTGTCATAGACTTTCCTAAAATTGATTTAATATATATAAAATTACTGGTCAATATAGACAAACCAACCAAGGTTTCACCTAAGCGGATCGTCAGGTGAAAACTTGATAGGTTTGTTTGGCTCTCTAGGTTTAACTAGGTTTGCTCTATTTATTGTATTAAGCACTTATTCATTCATTACATTCACTTACTGCTAATACCCTTGAGAAAGGTATGAATCCTCTTCTTTAAATGCTATGGGCAAATAGCAGGGCAGACTGGGTTCTATAGCTTTGGATGACAACTTGTCTACGAGAAGGACAACTCTGAATTCAAACCCTGCGGAGGGTCGTTGGGGACCTTGTGCCACGTGGTGCACCAAGTCTCTGTATTCGACTCTTGAAAAAGTGTGCTTGACTCTGCCCAAAGCCTTCACCGCTATAATCAAATCAAATGCGCGGGTGTTTGGCTGTCGGTTCCTAGGAACTGAGTTGCTTGACCTTCATGCGTCGAAAAAACGACGGGCGTGTCCAGCACATATATATATATATATATTATACACTGTTACATTAGAACATGTAAGTAATTACTACAAAATTGTACATTTCCTTTCGACGTTTAAATAAAACGTCTCTTCAGGTAATTAACAATGATGGTAATAAACGATCTTATTAAAAATAGCAATTTATGAGACATCACTTCATTTTCGTTTTTGGAAAATTTTCCATACAAGGTAAAAATGATTTTTTTTTATGAAAAGGGAAAAGGAAATAAGAAATCAACAACAAGAAAAGGAAGAGAAAAGAAAAGAAAGGCAAAAGAAAGCATAATAAATTAACCCTACTACCAAGAGAACAGAAAGAAAAGGAAGGGAAAAGAAAGAGAGGAGTATATTCAAAAGTACACAAATACAAAGGAAGAGGAAAGTTAAGAAAATAACGTATGAGAAGACGTTGATACGAATTAAGCCAATGAAATTCTATTGAATAAGAGAATTCAAATTTGAACGGAAATGAAACGGTAATAGATACATTGGTTACAATGTCGCATTTCAAATTTTTATGGTATTTTTAATGAAATCACATAGTGAAACAAAATTATCTATAGAACGTAAATAAAGGACATTTTAAGAAGAAACTCACTACTTAACAAAACCAACCTTACATTATAAATTAAAATAAAAAATAAATTTTAAACTTTTAATATTTTGATACTAATTTTAAATTAGAAATTATTATCAACATAACAATAGGAAAAATAATAATCCAATTCATGGATTAGTATCATTATATTTATCATCAAAAGAGGTTTGGATGCAGCTGGGTTCCCTTCCCAAATCGAACGCGTAGGCCTCGACCCTGGTGAGGGAAAATGGGTAAGTCGTTGATTTGGGATGCGACCTGTGCGGATACATTTTCGGCCGGCGGTTTGATCAGGTCCGCGGTTGAGCCGGGGTCCGTTGCCAGAGACGCAGAGATGACAAAATAGTTAAATACTCTTCTCTTGCTGATAGATTTTTTTTTTACTCCTGTGGCAGTGGAGACTTCAGGGGTTATTGGCCCTCGTTCGATGGCGTTCCTTCGGAGGATTGGCGCGATGGCGTCTCGATTAAGGAACGAGCCTCACGAAACTGAGTGGCTCTTGCAGCGTGTCTCACTGGCGATGGTTCGAGGTAATGCTTTTTACATCATTGCGGCCGGCAGAGGATAGAAAAAATTGTTTATAGTTACGTTGTTCTGGAATTGTCATCAATGGTCGACTGAACTTGCTTTGTTTCAATGACTTTTGTTTTGTTATTATTAGTTACTTTGTTCAATAAATGACCTATTTCGACAGATAATCAATCATGTCAACCATTTTTTCCATTTTATAAAAAAAATGAAAATCTCAGGTTGTAATTCTTTTAAAAATCAATTATATTTATTGCTCTGCCCTGTTTTAAATTAATGTTTTGAATGTTGTAATTTTATTCTTCGTTCCTTTACATTTGGAAATATATATATATATATATATATATATATATATATATATATATATATATATATATATATATATATATATATATATATATATTTAGTTGGATTGATGTCAATTTGTGACCCTGGGTTTCACACTATTTGCGAGTCTGACGATCGCAAATGGCGTGAAACCAAGGGTCACACACATCACATTTCGGATATATTCATTTGTATATCAATATTTCTGTCTGAAGCTGTTCATAGCGATAAAATAGAGAGAGGACAGTAGCGGTTTGTCGGTAGGAAAAGGTTTTCTTTTTTTTAATCATTTCACCCCATGCAAGGCAGTAAAGCCACGAAGACACAGGTGGGGGGTATAGAGTGTGGAAGGACAAGAAAAAAGACAAACATTAAGGAGAGAGAACAACAGAAGAGAACACAAGACATTAGATATCAACTGACATTGCATTTAAATTTTTGAAGATCAGAATTGTGAAGAAAAGAATCTGTTAGCACGGAACTTACGATTACATTAAGGGTTAATTTTAAATATCAATTACTTTGGTTTATATATACTATGCGGCCCAGTAAAACTATAAATTTTTAGAATGCGGCCCTTGTACTAAAAAGTTTGCCCCCCCCCTGCATTAAGCCAATTCAACTGTGCATTGATGAGACCTAATCTAGTACTGCGTTTAAATGCATAAAGTCTAGGTACCATAGGGAAGAAGAGTTCATCTGAAGAATTACCATGAAAGTATTTATAGAAAAGGCACAGGAAAGCTATATTACGGTGATGGGAAAGTGACTGAAGCTGAGATGCGAGAACAGGACCAATAATATTGCTGGTCCTTCATTGGATTTTATCAAGAATAGAACAAAAGAGAAAAATTGTCCAGCAAGACACAGTGAACCGACTTTCTTAGCAGAAGACCTAGCAATGGATTCATTATCATATTTCCACTTCATATCAGCCAGGAATACCATGGAGAGAGTATGCGAGAAATGAGGAAGAATTAACGAAAACTGAAACAAAAGGTCGCTTATACTTAGAATCAGAAACAAACAGTTGAAATCTCTGCAACACATAATAAAGTTGTTTGACAAAATTGACACATAACATATTTGATTTGATTAGATTTATTTGCTTAACGGTATATCGACTCTTTATAGGTCATTTAATACCGAAATTTAATTTTGGTTTGGAGTGAACTACTATCGGCTCGACGATTCGTCCCTCTCTCTCTTGAGAGGCGTAGTATACATAGTGTTAGGAAGAGTTCATTCTGTAGTTATAGGTAAAGACCCATAACACTTTCAAATAATAAAAATAAGTTACCATGCTTTTACAATTTCATACATGGTAGATGATACATATATATATATATATATATATATATATATATATATATATATATATATATGTTTGTGTTAAAAATCATTACTAGAGACGGTGATATTTGTGTTTTATGTTGTAGTTTTGTTCAAGACATATTTTGGAATACAGTTAGATTTCTTTAAGAAATTGTAGGATATTATATGGACGAATGTCATGAAAGAGTTCTTTCATGTTGATTCATGTATTGTTGGTAATTTTACTATAAATACGTATTGTGGGCAATTTTGTATATAAAAATTTATTGCTGGTATTTTTACTATTTCTATAATGTTTTGTTTTTGTTTGGGGGTTCACTATTAAGAGGCAGTTCTACGCTTCTCAGAACTGGCATTTTCCCGATCAGAGGCTTTGCTGCCGGATATAGTTTATCGTCATACGCAAGACTACAGAACATACTGAAGACCAGGAGAAAAACATCGAGAAATCTACTTAATGAATCTGCGCAAATGGGTGACAGAACAAGGAGCGGGAAAGATAAAAAGAAGGCAAAAAATTGATGAGAGCTGCAACGTTTTGGAGAGCTATGATCCCTACGTCCCGAAGGAACACGATATCTCTATCTATAAAAGATGTGTTTGTAACGAATGCACGGCCGCAATTTTCGACGGATTTGCACCAAAATTTACATGCACATGCTCCAAGCTAGTGGGAAGGCCAAGACCGACTTTGCATTTCCCAACTCCCATCGATAGTGGAAATAATCGATTTTTTCATGCTTCTACGGCAGTTTTCATGTAGTTTGCGGCCATTTTCTACTGGCCAGAGTGAGAGCCTATAGCTGACTGCCACGAATAGGCAGGAATATTCTATTGGCCAGCGTGAGAGCCAACAGCTGACTGACACGAATGTTAACTAGCATGCTAGCATGCAAAGAAATCGATAGCTGCATTCGTCACAAGTGGGAAAAAATTTAAATCTACATGGCACTTTACTCCAATTGGCTCATTCGCTTGCTTAAACTCAACGTTGATTCTGATTCCGCAGAACTGGGTTGGGTGTGAAAAAGTATTTGTTGTTAACATTCTTTTTTCATTCGGTTTTTCCAGTTACGAGTCCTTTTTTAAAGCTGATAGTTTTGTGTTCATTTTGTTTAGTTCTTTTTTCATAACAGATTTAATGTTTAGTATAGAGCTTAGAAAAGATTCGCGGTGTGAGATAGGCAAGAAGTAAGGCATTTAGCAACATCAGCATGACAAAGGGCACTCCTTTAAAGGCAAGAAAGGGAAAAAATATTTTAAGTCAAGTGATAGCGATTGCTGCATGAGTCGTACGATTTTTTAATCAAGCACGGGCAACGCCGGACCATGCTGCTAGTATAGAATATAAAGCATACATATGTCTACTCTTTTTTATTCTTGTATAAACCGAATCCATTTTTTACAACTAGGTATCAAGTCCACTCCAGATATTAAGTGGAGCTCCTATATACGCTCCATAGTTAAAGATGCTAGGAAAAGAGTTGGCTACTTTGTCGCTCCAGAAAGTAACTGACTCATTCTTTACAATAGATTAGAAAAAAAATGGTGATGCTGCTATATCTGGGTCGGAGCTGCACAATCCACATCTTCCAGCTAGAGTTCAAAAATAGTTTTACGCGATCTTGTGGGGGAAATGTTTATTTACCATTCTACAGTCTTTTGTCCTTAGACACAGCTTTTGAAAGCCTTTCGCTACATTATCGCTCTTAACTTTCTTTGGTTCTACCAGTTCAGACCTTTACAATTAGAAAATAATACTATGCTACATCTACAGTCAAATCACACCCAGTTCCCCCATATTCATATGTAAAGAGAAAGTCCCACCAGGACAGATATTTTTCCCCAAGAACTGCCACTTTGTTGAACAGATGACCGCGTAGATGCTGCGATCGACATTACAATATTAACCTTTTAGGGTCAAATGTCAATCGTTATTTTCGTTATCCACATAACCTTCACTTCCCACCAACTCCTCTTTCATTCATATCACACGCTTTATTCATAATAACCATTTCAGAATTACCCCTTTACTTTGAGTTCCTCTCGAGATTTGTATCGGATTAAATCTATTATAAAAATCTATACATTTGCCAAATGAGTTTACTAACCGTGGCACTACTGTAGGCACCGAGAGGGAAAAGACTGTGCAAGTCACGTGATTTACGAATTTCAGTTTTTCCTTTTTAAGATCCACCACATCCCCCTATATGCTGTCCAAACTGCCGGGGGATGGGTGCTCTTATCGAGTCACCATCTCTAGATAGTTGTCTCTATTTCTCAGATGAGGTATTGTAACTATTTACACTATTTACATTGTTTGGACTGTTGTCCTCATCTTTATTGCCATATTCACCTTCAACATCTGTCTCTATTTCTCAGATGAGGTATTTTAACTCTTTACACTATTTACATTGTTTGGACTGTTGTCCTCATCTTTATTGCCATATTCACCTTCAACATCTGTCTCTATTTCTCAGATGAGGTATTTTAACTCTTTACACTATTTACATTGTTTGGACTGTTGTCCTCATCTTTATTGCCATATTCATCTTCAACATCTGTCTCTATTTCTCAGATGAGGTATTCTAACTATTTACACTATTTACATTGTTCGGACTGTTGTCCTCATCTTTATTGCCATATTCACAACGTTTCGACCGTTGTACGCTCCGACCGTATTCAGATGTTCCACTGGATAAAAGCGTTAGTTTAAGTAATACAAAGGCTGACTTGACCGAAGTTCAATACCCGGGCCACAGCAGAGATGAACAAAAACTCGTTCAGTTACTAAAGGGAAACAACTGATACACAGATATTCGGAAGAGGCATGACACGTGGAACCAGAACAATGTTGTTATACGAAATAAAGGGTTCGGTTGGAAATTGAAATCACCTGAAGAAGGCTGGAGCGTACAACGACCGAAACGTCATGAATATGACAACAAAGATGAGGACAACAATCCGAACAAAGTAAATAGTGTAAATATCTCTAAATGGATTGCTTCTATCTGCTCATTAGCAAGCCAACCGATTTTGAATTCAGAGTTATCTTTCTATTGATCTAGTTGCCAACCAAGACTATAGAACCCAGTGTACCCTGCTATTTAACCCATAATAAACTCGACAGAATTTCTAATTCGCTTCGCGGATTCCTCGATCCAGGGTCAGTTTATTTACTTAATATGACAGAAACCATTTGTTTAGGCTGTAACTCATTACAGTAGTAAATCATTCTCTGTAACGAGCCCGGTTACTTTAAACTAGGCGCTCAAAATTACACTTTAAGTAATCACCTAATAATTTCCAACAGTGTGGCATGCTGTGCTTCTCGTGACGAAAGACTGATCACCCAAAAAGCAAAGAAAGATATCTGTGCCTCTTTTTGCAAAAGGTTACTGTTGGGGCCTTGTTGGGGCCAGAAATAAAGACACGAAGAGCGGAATTGAGTTAAACAAATATGTTAACAGAAAACAATAATACAAACATATACAAACGAGAGAGTTACAGCAAGAATGTTCGGTCCTACTGTCAGAGCTGACTGCAGGAAACTTCCCTCTCCAAAGAGGCAGTACCTGCTTCTATTTATAGCTGGGAGAGTCCATGCTTGCGTGGGTAAATTACCATAACAGTATCTTGACGCACAAGGATCGCCACATCAGCTCCCATACCCTGTTCAAGCACTATAAATCGCCTGTCGTATCCATCGTCCTCCACGGGTGTGAGACTTGGACTCTACTGGTTCGAGAATAAAATGCTTGAGAAAGCTCCTCCGGATATCCTACTGGAAGCACAAAATGACTGACTATGTACGGAGCAAGGTCAAAATTATTATGTCTCTGCTCGCCATTATCAAGATGTCCTGGCTTGGCCACGTCACAAGAGCCACTGCAAGACCATCATGCAAGGCACAGTTGAAGGCGGACGCAAGCGGGGACGGCAACGCAAAAGTTGGTCAGGCAATATCAAAGAGCGGGCGGATATACCAACGCTGGATCACCCTAGAGTCACCGCCAACTGATCATGCTAGATGATATCTGATTCTTCTGCTCCTAAGTCCCACTCACTGGACGATTCAAGCAGTTAAGTGATGATGATTGTTGTGGTAGGATCCACCTAATTTGCATAGTGGAGTACCGACCATATAAATATGGTTGGTACCGGGAAAAGAGGGGAACGAACCAAGAGATTCAACCAGAGACTCTGCCCGACTGCGACTCAGTCAACACATTCTCCAGGAACGGTCTTCCCAGGAATATACAAAAGACTATATGTAAATATTGTGTACACTTTCTTGTTTCAATACATTTTGTTCTAAGTACATTTTGTGTTGCATTATTATTCCATGCATTAGTCAAGTTTCAACAATGATGATGATGATGATGATGATTTGTCGCTTTACATATACCAGACCTGACGGAATCCACGCCAGTATTCCCCGATATGTACTAAGTTGGGTGCGCGTCCTGTCGTCCTTTAATCATGTTATCAAATACGAGAAAAACACTTTGATCACTCTAGCCATCACCGCTTTGCAAATATTACATCATTTGCTGGAACCAGATCAAAATTTTAGAATACCACAACGAACATAATATTAAATCCGTTCGTTAACCTCTACACCACATCGATGGGTTATAAATCGTTTTTTTTTTAATACTAAATAATACTTGGTCTAAATGCAAGTAATCTTGGGCAATTTGGTTAACATGTCAATGTATTTCTTCTTGAATACAATGTCCGATCTTTCTCGAATGAATATTTAGAACTGCTGCATTTTCGTTAATTTCAATGACTCAGTTCATTGCTTGAAAGCGAAATAGGTTTTTGTCAATATTTCCTCTGGGTTAATATTGTGTTCTATTCTTGGATCGTATTAACGTCAACCAGGAAACATTATTTCCATTAATATATTTGGTCTGTTTTAGCATACCATTCATTAGCTAGAGAGGGAATAATAAATTCAGGCTTGAAAAACTCATGTTAGAAACTGTAATTACATTTTACCTACTTGCTTATTTATCTATCTCAGTGGGTTCATAGCTATCTGTTATCTATTTCAGTCTCTTCACGCACACATACAAACACAGACACACACACACACACACACACACATATATACATATATAATTCTATTCATAGATACCTCAACTTCTTTCTTTCTATCTCTCTTAATACTTAGCAAGATATCTTATTCTGTGCATAGATAAATAGATGCATATATATATAAACAGACAAATCAACATTGAATGGTGATAGTTTCACGTCTCAAAGCAAACTTCAAAACCATATATATATGTATATATATATATGTCTGTGTGTGTGTGTGTGTCCTGTTCAGAGTTATATCAACTTGTTTCTGTCTTTACTTATTCATATCTACTATCTATTAATATCATTCTGTTAATCTATCTATCTCTCTATCTCTCTCTCTATCTATCTATCTATCTATCTATCCTCATTCCTATCTATCTATCTATCTATCTATCTATCTATCCTCATTCCTATCTATCTATCTATCTATCGTCATTCCTATCTATCTATCTATCTATATTCATTCCTATCTATCTATTTATCTATGTATCTATACTCATTCCAATCTATCTATCTCTCTCCGTTCACATCTATCAGTTGACCTATCCACGCAGTTTTACTTACATCTCGCACTCCCTTCATTTGCCTCTCTCTCTCTCTCTCTCTCTCTCTCTCTCTCTCTCTCTCCATATATATATATATATATATATATATATATATATATATATATATATAATTATTTATTTGAAAATTATAACAAATATGTTATAAAATCACTACAAAAATAGCCATTTTGTTTCAACACTTCGGGTGTCTTTTCAATTAATGGTGTTGAATACATAATAAAGGGTTTTCCTTTATTCTACATTCAAAACCATGACTTGATAAGACACCAGAAGTGTTTAAACAAAATGGCTATTTTTGTAGTGATTTTGTAACCTATTTATGTTATAATTTTACAATAAATAATTATATTTGCTCTACTCTGTATTGAACACTCATTTAAGAATAGTATTTGTTGGTTATTGGAATTTATTCCGTATACACCAATTCTATACTTTTATACTTGTATATATATATATATATATATATATATATATATATATATATATATATTGAACGATAAAAATTGTTTAAAAAAATAATTAAAATCTTCAGACATAGTGGGTTGTAGATTAATATTCTTATGCTTTTATTATTATTATTTCATTTAGATTCCTCGACTAGTTTCGGCCAACATAGCCATCATCAGGAGAAAAATGTTTCTGCTTGCTGGTAGCAGTAAACTACAGAAATGAATGTCTTGATGGAGAAAATGAACTTTTGTCTGTAGTTTTCATTTGTTTTTTATTTGTTTTTTTATCTTTTTAACATGAGTTTATTAACATTCCTTGTGTTGGTCAAACAGTCTCTTTTAAGTTGTCATTTGAGATAAGAGCTGAATGGATTCATGCTAGTTTGAATTTCCTCGGTCAGTTTGGCTGTTTTATTGGTACCTGAAGAGGGGATGGTAAGTGTGTGTCTGTGTGTGTGTTATTTAGTTTAGTGTGTGTGTGTTATTTAGTTATTTAGTCTCTGGTAAGTGTGTGTGTGTGTGTGTGTGTGTGTGTGTGTGTGTGTGTGTGTGTGTGTGTGTGTGTGTGTGTTATTTAGTTTTTAGGGAGTGAGTGAGTATGATATGTGTTAGCTTGTATATTGCTATGGGTGTGTGTTATCATTTGGCTCATTAGGAAAGTGAGTGAGTATGATGTGTGTAAATGTGTATATTCGTGTGGGTGTGTGTATAAGTGTGAGGCCTCAACACCTCCGTAAGCATGTCTGTTTTGTATGTGTGTGAAATGTGGGTAGGTTTTGATTTGTAGGGTTATGTGTTACTACTATCTATATTGTTAAATTTATGGTTTAGCCCAGCTGGATACAGCGTTTGTAAACGTCGTATCCACTTATTTTCATGGAACTTTAAAATCTTTCTAATGTTATCTGCTTTGGGCTTTTCTATTCTCTCAATTATAGTGAATTTGGCATGGGTTTTGAAGTCGTGTTTTTCTATGCGGAAATGTTGTTCTACAGTTAATACTTTTTCATGGAGAGTCGACTTAATTCGATTGTGATAATTATTGATTCTGTAGTGAAAGGGCCATTCAGATTTTCCTACATATTGTTTCTGGCATAGTGTGCATTCTAGGAGGTAAATTATGTTATGACTTCTACAGTTAGAGTCGTGGTAGATTTTGAAAGTAGATTTAGTGAATGAGCTAGTAAATGAATTCGTGTGTCTAACGTGGTTGCAGCATAAACTTCTTTTGTTGTTACATGGCTGGGAAAATCCTGTTGTTTTTGTTGTTAGTTTATCACGGATTACCTTGTCCCCTAAAATGTGGTTACTACCTATGATTTCTTTTAGGTTCTTAGGTCTACGATATGCTAGAAGGCCGGGTTCATTAAATAGTTTTTTTAGGTCTGGTTTGAGATCTATTATTTACCAGCGACTTTTGATTATTTGGTATAGTGGAGGCAAAGTGGGGTTGAAAGTGTTTACTAGAGGAATGCGGCTAGATTTAGTTTTAATCTTGTATATTAGGGTGCTTTCTCTAGGTGTGGAAACTGCTTTATTTATTTGTTCCCTGATTAGGTGTTGTTTATAGCCCCGTGTTGTGAATTGATGCTCCAGATTTTCAATGTGTTTGTTTAATTCTTCATTGTGGGAACATATCCTTCTGAGTCTAAGTGCTTGTGAATAGGGAAGGTTCTCTTTGAGGTGTTTAAGGTGGGAAGACTTAAAGTGTAGATAGTTGTGGGTGTCGGTGATTTTAGTGTGTAGTGTCGTTTGTAGTTTCCTGTTTTCATCTATGTAAATGCGGGTGTCTAAAAATGTTACTGATGTTTGGGATTTTTCATAGTCAAACGTAATTGAGTCGTTCACTGTGTTAATGGCCATGAGGAATTTGGTGAGTTTGTCGTCACTGCCCGCAGTCAATACCAATGAGGGGATAGATATGGGTCTCCTCAAATTCCCCCAAGAATATTGTAGCATATGAAGGAGCTGCAATGGTGCCCATGGCACAACCTCTTATTTGAAGGTAGTGTGCTCCATTGAAGTTGAAAGTATTAAATGTAAGAATATGCTCCATGAGTTTTATGATAACTTCTGTGGGAGGTTCTTGTTTTCTTCTTTTAGTAAGTGCTTCCTGAAGGGCGGTTAGCCTTTCGATGTGTTTAATGTTTGAATAGAGTCACCTTACGTCCATAGTCACTAGAATTGCATTTTCTGGAACTGTTTGTTTGTGATTAATTTTGTTTAGTAGATCTGTTGTAGGATTTTACTTCCTTAGCTAGGGGTTGTATGTAATGGTCTACGTATTTTGAAATTTTTGTCGTATGTCAGTTGAATGATGAAATGACGGGCCTTCCTGGGTTGTTGCTTTTGTGTATTTTAGGAAGGAGATAGAAACGAGCAGGTGTAATGTTTGTGGGTGTAAGTGTTGTGCATGTTTCTTTGTCGATTAGGTTGTTGGGAAGCATTATGTTTAGTGAGCTGGTTAATTCTTTTTGGTATTCGGGAAGGGGATCTGTAGGTAAGCTTTTATAGGTTTCTTTGCCGGCTAGCTGATTGTTGGCCTCTTTAATGTATTCTTTGATTCCCCAGATCACTGTGACACCCCCTTTGTCAGCCTGTGTTATGATTAGGTCATCTCTATGTGTCAGCGTGTCGAGGGCTATACGTTCCCCTTCAGAAATATTGTTACATGGCAGCTTACGTGCTATTGTTTTCTTTATGTCATTTGCTACGGCTATTTCAAATGTTTGTATCGTAATGTCTGTGTTTTGTGGGATGTATGTAGTATTCTTCTCTTTTAATGTATCAAGTATGGAAGGTGTGTGATCATTGTTCCCGTAGTGGGCTTTTAGCCGTATTCTTCTGAAGAAGGATTTCAGGTCCTTTGCCAAGGTGTCTTTATCAAACCTTGGGGGACTAAGGCAAAAGCTTAGTCCTTTATTTAGTAACATGAATGTGTTGAGTGAAAATTTATTGTTACTTAAATTTATAACTCGACCGTATGGGTGAAGTTTGAATTTGCAAGCATGGAAAGCTTGCATCATGTCTCCTATTACGGATGCTATACCCTCATCCAGGCGTCCTGGTTGGGGGCTTATTCCGTTTTTTTGAAGATTGAGTGTATTTGCTGTTGATTGTTTACTAGGGGCTAATCTGGGTGGTCTGGGATATCTAATGGGGCTGTGCGTTCTGTAGAAGGGCTGCTGTGTTTTGGTGTGTGTATGTTTGTGCGGCACCCTATATATATATATATATATATATATATATATATATATATATATATATATAAAGATTATTAAATAAATAAAAATTATTAAATAAAAGATCCGAGCTCAATTCAAAATGCAGACATGAAAACAAATTTTTACTACGTTACTTAAAAATCGAAAACGGAAAAAATAAATAAATACATAAACTAACAAAATGACAATAAAATAAGCAAAATAAATTAATCCAAACAAATTACCAAATCACACCTGTTAGAATAGACGAAATAGAATAAAAAAATAAGAAACAAAAGCAATAAATAAAGTAAATAATAAACAAATTAGCAAACTATTATGACCAAAATATTAGTTAGACTATAAAAATCAAAACAAAAATCGGAGGAAAAATTTGCTTAATAATCGAAAACCAAAAAGAGAAAATATACAGTGTAACAAATAAATAACAACAAGTAAAATAAATTGATCTAAATACATCCAAATATATAAATAAAGTAACAACCGATACCGATAAACTAGCCGTTAGAAAAAAACAAATAAAGATAATCAATCCAAATAAATAAATGAAGTAATAAACAAATTAAAAACTGTTCCCGCCAAAATAATAGTTAGAACAAACTACAACAATCAACCCCAAAATTGAAGAAATAGCTTTATCTTCCCAAACAAAAACAAAACTATTAAATAAGCTATATAAACAAAGTTTTACTACGTTAATAAAAACACCGATCAAAATAAAAATTAAAAAATAAATAAATATATAAGATAAAAAATAAAAATAAAAATAAAAAATAAAAACAAGCAAAATAATTTAACACAAATAAATAAATAAACAGATAAACGACTTCCGGTAAAATAACCACCAAAATAGACTACCCACAATGCACCACTGACCCGTATATATAAATAGCCAAGAAAAATAACAACATTCGATTGCATCTAGCATGAAACAGACTGTCGCCTCTAAGTGTTGACTTCCATGTTCACCTTTATATATATATATATATATATATATATATATATATATATATATATATATATATATATATGTATATATATATATATATATTATGAGCTGGAGAATAACATCATAGTAACACACATTCTATACAAATTTCAATGATAATTGATATCGACTGAATCAGGCCATCGTCCAAAGAACCTGAATAATCTGACAATGAAACTAATTATCTATCTATATATCTATCCTCATTCCTATCTATCTATCTAGCTATCTATCTATCTATCTATCTATCTCAGTTCCCATCTATCAGTTGACTTATCCATGCAGTTTTATTTACATCTCGGAGTCTCCCTTCATTTGTCCCCCCTCTCTGTTTTATAGCTTATCACTTTTTCTTTTCTCTCTTCGTTCTATCTCTCCCTCTTTCTCTTTCACTCTCTTTTACTCTCTTTCTCTCTCTCTATTTATACACATTATAAGCTGGACAAGATGAAATCATAGTAACACACATTCTATACAAATTCCAATGATAATTGATATCGACTGAATCAGGCCTTCGTCCAAAGACCCTGAATAATGTGACAATGCAACTAATTGCACTGAACAATATGTAGACATACCTCGGGTTAGCACCTCGACATACGTTCTTAAAAATATAGCGTCGAACGAAACAGCGATATCTGGAGTTAAGATAACATACCATAAAAAGATATACGAACTTGAGCTTCTATATACCGTGTTCCTTCAAGACATACGCGATTATGACTCTCCACAACTTCCTACCCTTTGTAACTCTTAGTAAAGTTTGTCTTTTTACCATCAGTCCTACTCCCGTTTTCCAATACATTCACACAACCTCTTCAGGGAGGTGACCCACTGCCTTTCCCTATCCCCTTTGGCTTCGATACATCATATGAGTGTCAAATTTTCCAAGCCCTCTTTCTTCACTATATCTCCCAAAAATTACAACTGTCACTTTCTCGATTGATATACAGGGCGCGATGGGTAAATTGTCGCCATTTTTTTATTTCGCGCATGCGCGTTGTCGTTTTTATTTTGTCGACTGAACAGTATATTAGGGTCAGTTGGGTACCGTCTGTGAGAAAAAGAGCACTATGACGCATTTCACTCCGCCAGAAATTTAGAAACGGAATGCTGTACTACTTGGCATTCGCACCGGAAGCTCCAATACGAACAGGGTGTTTGGGTGTCAGTCTGAGGACAATGGAGAGTATTAGGAAAGAGTTGGATAAGTCTAATGGGGATTACGAAGGTACGGCAGCTCGTAAAACTCACTCTGATCGTTCTCCCGAATTTGTGATCGAGGTCCCAGACTCCTGCTACGCAGTTGAGCAAGATACAAACAAAACTCCCTGTAACACCAAAGATGAACTGAAGGCAAGGATTATGGCAGCATTCACCAATTTAAAAAAAAAAAGAGACCGCCCAGAAGAGATGCAGGAGATTCTGAAGTCGTCCGGAGGCCGTGGTTGAAGCCAATGGCGATTTTATTGGATAAATTTACTCTTTAGTATTTCAAAATAATTTTATGTAACTTTGGTAAATATATCTGTTGAAATGAGATGCCAGTGTTATTTTCATTTTTGCGTCATGTAAACGACAATTTATCCATCGCACCCGGTATCTCTGTTAAACTGAGATGCCAGTTTTATTTTCATTTCGGCGTCATTTAGACGACAATTTATCCATCGCACCCTGAATATCTGTTAAAATGGCATGTCAGTTTTATTTTCATTTCGGCGTCATTCAGACGACAATTTACTCATCGCACCCTGAATATCTGTTAAAATGATATGTCAGTTTTATTTTTATTTCGGCGTCATTTAGACGACAGTTTATCCGTCGCCCCCTGTATAAGTGCCACTTTTATTTCCATTTTCCTTAAAATTACCTAACTGGTTCCGTCTCCCGTACATGCCATTGTTATCATTCTTCTGCCAAAGTCTACCATTCGTCCGTGCATTGAATCTGAAGCTCTTACTACATACCACGAGATTCTGTGACAAAATTCAAATAAGGGTCTGTAATGGCATCTCGACTTCAGTGACTTCTCCTACGGACGTCATGTTGCATTCCTCGGTCTTTTCTACAAATATTTTAAATGAAATTATCTTGCTGATCTGTTCTCATGAATGTAAGCATGCTACTACATTAGCAACAAGGTCTGACCAGTTTCCGAGCTAGATGCAACCGTGTGTTCTATTCTAATAGGTTCTTTTCTCTCACGTATCATCTGTGTAAAAGTTTTCTTGATTCCCTGCCACTTACAAACTTCAAAATTTAAATTCAACATCTCTATTTTGATTTCCTGAATAATGCTTCTTTATTGTACTTTCTTGTCTTCACCTCCCAAAAGACTTCTCATTCTCTTTCACTTCCAGCAACCCCTTACGTCTGAATGGCATTATCGCCATCTTCTGTCTTCCTGAAGCCTGTTCTTTTATTGTCTTTTCTCCTCCCTAAATCCTTCTCATTCTCTTTCACTTCCAGCAACCCCTTACGTCTGAATGGCATTATCGCCATCTTCTGTCTTCCTGAAGCCTGTTCTTTTATTGTCTTTTCTCCTCCCTAAATCCTTCTCATTCTGTTTCACTTTCAGCAACCCCTTACGTCTTAATGGCATTATCGCCATCTTCTGTCTTCCTAAACCCTGTTCTTTTATTGTTCTTTCTCCTCCCTAAAGACTTCTCATTCTCGTTTACTGCCAGCAACCCCTTTCGTCTTATTGGCATTATCGCCATCTTCTGTCTCCCTGGAGACTGTTCTTTTATTGTCCTTTCTCCTCCCTAAAGACTTCTCATTCTCTTTCATTCCCAGTAATCCCCAGTATCCTAGTGTCATTATCGCTTTCACAGAGACGCAATGATTAAAAAAAAATTCTCTTTCCCGCCGTTTCCTCTTCACTTGTGAAGGAATTGTCCAGTATTCGCTGCCATGTAGGAGGATTACATTGCTGTTCAATATTCTTTTCTTTGTTTTTAACGAATTCTTTCAGTGTCTTTTGACTTTTGCAGACTTTGGCACTTTCTGATTTCGGTGTTTTATTTTCTTTCACCGGCTAAAAAACTTCCCGGATATTTAACTTCGTTTTATGATTGGTTTTGACATTTCCACTTTCGTCATTCACATGGTGGACGATTGTTTTTGCTGAGAACCGGAGATCAAACAAAGATAAGAACACAAGCCAAATTGACAGACGCCGAGAAACTACCAATGTGTAAAAAAAGATTGTGTGAACGTGTGTATAGAAAATTTGGCAAAAACTTTTAGTTTTGGTGAAGGTCTTCCTCGGTGTGAATCATAGTTTCTTTCATTTTAGTATTTCTTCTACCCAAATTAAAATATTATTATGACAATCATTTTAAAATATTTCGGCGTATGTGGGGTCTGCATCAGTGTAAATCATAGTTTCTTTCATTTTAGTATTAATGAACCCAACTGAAAATATTGTGCTAGCAATCATTTTTTTAGTTGACAATAACAACGAATGTATACCTCCAAGCTATAAATGAAATTAGTCTTTTCAGTTCAGTAAGCTAATAAAAGAATGTGTAGCGTCAAACGTAAATTAAAGTAGTTTTTAAATCCTTCTGATCCAAGAACGCATATGTACTCCAAAATATATATAAACATAGCTTTTATTAAGTCGAATGATCTAATAATGAATGTATAGCGCCAAAATATAAATGTAAATATTCTTTTCCTTCCAGTGATCTAATAAAGAATGTGTAGTGTCAAAATGTAGATAAATGTATTTTTTACAGCCCACTTAGTCAAGGATGCATACGTTTCCCAAGATATAAGTAAATGTAAGTTTTTTTCAATGGGATCATCAAAAAACGAATGTATATCGCCAAGATATAAATAGAAATAGCTTTTTCAAAGCAGTGATTTAATAAAGATTGTGTAGCGTCAAACTTATATAAAGGTAGTTTTTACAGCCCACTGATCTACGGACGGGTGTATGAACCAAAATATAAACAGATGTAGCTTTTGTCAGTCCAAAGATCAAATAACGAATGTATAGCACCAAACTATAAAGAATGCTTTTCAATTCAGTGATGCAACCAAGGTATATGTGGAACAAAAACTGAAAGTAATGCAAGTAACTGTTTAAAGTTCAATGATTTTGCTACGAATATGTAGCGCCAGAATAAAAATTTAACTATACAACATAAAGGAATATAATCTGACCTCATGAAAAGTGATCGTAGGTATTTTTTTTTTTTCATTCTCGTTGTGATGATGAAGCCAGAAGCCGGGGAAGTGTTAACAACTTTCAAAATACACCGAAAGGTAAAAAAAAAAAATAAAATCAATATCTGTGTTGTATATGCCTTCTACTAAGCAGACGCAAAGCATTTCTAGGTGTGAACCTCTAAAAAATCAATAATCGTAACATTTTCTGGGTTTCTGCAATGTAAGAATCATTTCAAAAACTTGGCAATTCTATGAGCAAGGTTAGGAAACGTTGCCTGGAAGAATTAAGGTTGAGTTTCGGCCTTCGATTTTCTATGATTTGAATATTAAACCAAACTTTGATCTATCCAAGCGTTTTTCAGACGTGTGCTGCTTTCTAGGATTGTTACCACAAAGTTTTGGTTGATCCACTCTCCGGCCTAATTCCTAAACCAAACTTTGATCTATCCAAGCGTTTTTCAGAAGTGTGCTGCTTTCTGGGATTGTTACCAAAACGTTTTGGTTGATCCATTCTACTGCCTTCTTCCTAAACCAATATTTGATTTATCCAAGTGTTTTTCAGACGTGTGCTGCTTTCTGGGATTGTTACCACAACGTTTTATTTGATTCACTCTCTGGCCTTCTTCCTAAACCAATCTTTGATCTATCCAACCGTAGTTCGGACGTGTGCTGCTTTCTGGGATACCACAAACCACAAAGTTTTGGCTGATCCATTCTCCGACCTTCTTCCTAAACTAACCTTTTATCTACCCAAGAGTTTTTTCAGACGTGTGCTGCTTTCTGGAATTGTTACCACAAAGTTTTGGTTGATCCATTCTCCAGTCTTCTTCCTAAACCAACCTTTGATCTATCCCAGCGTTTCTCAGACGTGTGCTGCTTTCTGGGATTGTTACCATAAAGTTTTGGTTGATCCATTCTCCAGTCTTCTTCCTAAACCAACCTTTGATCTATCCCAGCGTTTCTCAGACGTGTGCTGCTTTCTGGCATTGTTATCACAATGTTGTGGCTGATCCATTCTCCAGTCTTCTTCCTAAACCAACCTTTGATCTATCCCAGCGTTTCTCAGACGTGTGCTGCTTTCTGGGATTGTTACCATAAAGTTTTGGTTGATCCATTCTCCAGTCTTCTTCCTAAACCAACCTTTGATCTATCCCAGCGTTTCTCAGACGTGTGCTGCTTTCTGGGATTGTTACGATAAAGTTTTGGTTGATCCATTCTCCAGTCTTCTTCCTAAACCAACCTTTGATCTATCCCAGCGTTTCTCAGACGTGTGCTGCTTTCTGGGATTGTTACCATAAAGTTTTGGTTGATCCATTCTCCAGTCTTCTTCCTAAACCAACCTTTGATCTATCCCAGCGTTTCTCAGACGTGTGCTGCTTTCTGGGATTGTTACCATAAAGTTTTGGTTGATCCATTCTCCAGTCTTCTTCCTAAACCAACCTTTGATCTATCCCAGCGTTTCTCAGACGTGTGCTGCTTTCTGGGATTGTTACCATAAAGTTTTGGTTGATCCATTCTCCAGTCTTCTTCCTAAACCAACCTTTGATCTATCCCAGCGTTTCTCAGACGTGTGCTGCTTTCTGGGATTGTTACCATAAAGTTTTGGTTGATCCATTCTCCAGTCTTCTTCCTAAACCAACCTTTGATCTATCCCAGCGTTTCTCAGACGTGTGATGCTTTCTGGGATTGTTACCATAAAGTTTTGGTTGATCCATTCTCCAGCCTTCTTCGAGTATGCAAGCGAAACTTTTATTATTTCAAAAAAATAATAATAATTTTATTTTCAAGATGTGTCCGCACTTGTGCGCTCGTTCATTGTGATTCTTTCTTTCATTACGAAGGCGAATGTATTGCAACTTTTTACATCCTTCCAACTATCGACCTCACCTTCATTGCCATATTTGCGATGCATCGGCTGTTGTACGCTCCAGCCTTCTTCATGATCTTTCTATATTTCTGAGATGAGGTATTGCAACTATTTACACTATTTGCATCGCTCGATATGTTGTTCTCATCTTTACTGTCATATTCACGACGTTTCGGCCGTTGTATGCTCCGGCCTTCTTCAGGTGATATGTGTTGGGAATCTTTTCTTTACTCCGCCGGGGGTAGATTGTTCTAGTTCCACGTGCCATGCCTTTTCTGACTGTCTCAGTTTCAGTTAATCCCCTTTAGTAAATCAACTGAGCATGGTTTTGTTCCTGCCAAAAATGTGACCTGACCCAAAGAGTTGTGAGTTCAATATCTAACCACAGCAGAGGACACACCGACCGTAAAGATGCGTTGAAAATAAACTAAGTTAATTATCTTCTTTTATGTGCTATTTTCTTCCCACGACGTTGACTTTAATGGCTCTCCACAACTTCCTGTCTTTTGTTGCTCGAAATAGCTTTTGACCCATTAACAATCCTTTTTTTGTCGTTGTTCTACTAACCAACATAGAAAACCTGTTAAGGAGTTTACTTGCTGCTTCCTCCCTGCTTTTTTTGTCTTTAATATGTCCTGTGATTTAAATCCCCTGGTCCTTCTCCTCTCACTATGTATGTCAAAAACAAGTTGAGGATACTCTACTCCACATAGCTGAATCGATATAGTGCTACAAAAACGGATGGATAGAGAAGCTGGGAAAACAGCCAGCAGCCGATTTGAGGAATTTTTAATATATGAGCAAGAATTGAAAACAATAAAAGACAGAAAGCTTTTTTCAAACGAAACGCTACAACGAGAGAGAAAGAGAGAAAAAAAACTCCGAATCTTTTATAACTCCTTGAACATGTTGGCTAAAGGGAATAAAACGTTATAGATCAGTATTTTAAAATTAGTTGATAATAAAAAAAAAAAAAATCTCGTACTGAAAATTGGGCAAAGATTTCTCATAAAGAATTTTGCCAAGGAATTTATATGATCCGTTCGATTCTTTCGAGATTATTGGCTTTGCATTCGATTATGTCTTGATCGAATTGGAAATAGATTGGATTGTTTCACACTTTCTGCCATTTTAATTGGAAAGAATAAAGACAGGGAAAAAAATAAAACGGTAATTCCAAACTCCCCACCCTCAAAAAGATTCAAATCGGTGCGTGGATATGTACATTGCGGATTATAGAGTGACACAAACAGACCAGCGCGCAGACAGGCAGACACACACAAATTGGATATACACTCAAAATGCAGCATGCACATTTGAATGCACGCTATGATACTGCACTGAGCGCCCGAACATGCCAACGTGCAGAGGCGTAGAACTTCGATTGCACAAATATAATAAAACAATTTTCTAAAAAAGATATGCTAAAAATTTACACTTTTTTTTGTTTTTTAATATCTAATTTAAATTTTTTTTTCCGTTATATAATTTTATGTTCAATAAAAAAAAGTAACTAATAATAACAAAACAAAAGTCATTGAAACAAAGCAAGTTCAGTCGACCAATGACGAAAATTCCAGAACAGCGTAACTATAAACAATTTGCTAATTTGCAACGTCAATTTCGACGACACAGGCTGGAGGCAGGCAAAGCTCCCTTTGAGTTTCGGAGGCCTGGGCCTTCGATCAGCGGTAGATTTGGCCCTTCCAGCATATCTTTCTTCACTTTCGTCCAGTCGCGAATTAATTGATGAGATACTCAGTGGATCGTCTCAGTGTTTCTCGGATAGTTCTTTCGAACAAGCTTGCAGCGTCTGGACCCAAGAATTACTTTCTATCCCACTAGACACATCAAAACAAAAAAGCTGGGATAAAATAAAATGCGAGGCCAATTTTACTAATTTGAGGCTCTCTCTGGATCAGCATCGCCTCGCCTGTCTACTATCTGATTCACAACCGAGTAGTGGCCCCTGGCTCAACGCAGTGCTCTCTTCATCTACCGGTACCCTTCTAGATGATGAGTGCACTCGGGTCGGAGTCGCGATCCTTCTTGAACTCAAATTATGTGAGCGTCACAGGTGCAGATGAGTTTGGTTTGCATCCTCTCTCCTGTCGTCGTAGTGCCGGCCACTTTCCACGGCTTGCAGCAATTAACGACATCATCAAAAGAGGTTTGGATGCAGCTGGGTTCCCTTCCCAAATCGAACCCGTAGGCCTCGACCGTGGTGATGGAAAGCGACCGGATGGCATTACCATCTTCCCTTTTAAAATGGGTAAGTCGTTGATTTGGGATGCGACCTGTGCGGATACATTTTCGGCCGGTAATTTGATCAAGTCCGCGGTTGAGCCGGGGTTCGTCGCCCGAGACGCAGAGATAAAAAAAAAATAGCTAAATATTCTTCTCTTGCTGATAGATTTTTTTTTTTACTCCTGTGGCAGTGGAGACTTCAAGGGTTATTGGCCCTCGTTCGATGGCGTTCCTTCGGAGGATTGGCGCGATTGCGTCTCGATTAAGGAACGAGACTCGCGAAACGGATTGGCTCTTGCAGCGTGTCTCATTGGCGATGGTTGGAGGTAATGCTTTCTCCACCAAAATTTACACTAAAGACGATATCGAACGATTGTATGCAGAACATACGCCCAATTTGACTAACATACATTTTTGTTTGCCATGGGTACTTTTAGCTAAATTCTTACTTTATTCCCTGTTGTAATTTATATATAAATTGGAGTCATTATCTCTTACTAAACTTCATAACTCAATAATCACTCCTCTTATGTTATATTATCTTTATATAAACATTTTAAAGTTAACATCAGTGATTTATTCTAGCTTTAGACATTGGTTAGTATTCGTAAATTACTCGTAATATGCTTAGTCATAAATTGGCTTATGATTTTTATTTTTTTCTCTTGTATTGTTAATAATTTCTAATTTAAAATTAATATAAAAATATTAAAAGTTTAAAATTTATTTTTTATTTTAATTTATAATGTAAGGTTGGTTTTGTTAAGTAGTGAGTTGCTTCTTAAAATGTCCTTTATTTACGTTCTATAGATAATTTTGTTTCGATATGTGATTTCATTAAAAATACCATAAAAATTTGAAATGGGACATCGTAACCAATGTATTACTATCTGTTGGCGTTTCATTTCCGTTCAAATTTGAATTCTCTTATTCAATAGAATTTCATTGGCTTAATTCGCATCAACATCTTCTCATACAAAGATATTCACCATCAAAGATGATATTCTGTTATGTTGCCATAGAAGATTGCTATGCGACGATAACGGTCGCGGAATAGCAGACGCAGGTCGTAAATTTATGATGTGGTTCTATGACGTCGTACGGCGTGAGAAACCCAAATATTAACAACAGAACCATATGTCTAAATGCAATGTAATGTGTTGTGACTAGTTTGAAATGTAATTTTGTTGAGTGTGGGTTGCTTTGTTTTAATATATATATATATATATATATATATATATATATATATATATATATATATATATATATATATATATATATATATATAGTGTATTGGGATAGTAGATCATTATTCAAACATATATTGTTAAATATAACAGACAACGAATGTCTATTATGTTTGATCATGAGCCGTTCTAAGCTTTGTATTTTGTAATGTCCATATAACCACACTGATGATAGCTTATGTGAGCCAAAAGAATACATCGAAGAACATCATAATAAAAATATCCAAACGTTGGACAGATTTCGTCTTTATTTTCTCCCGAAACCACAGCCACTATACGAAACTTACAACGGCTCATGATCAAACATAATAGACATTCGTTGTCTGTTATATTTAACAATATATCTTTCAATATATATATATATATATATATATATATATATATATATATATTACGTAAACCCTAACACCGTGTTGTTGTGTTTTTACTATGTTTTTTTGTTGTTTGTTTTGTCACGTGGTCATAGTTGTTTTTGGTTTAAGCTATATATTCTGTCCAGTATTTTCCGTTTTATCCAGTTTTACCCTGATGATCCGTTTGGGTGAAACCTAGGTAGGTTTACCTGGCTCTTTAGGTTCATAGTTAGATTTGTTCTACTTAGTGTATTGGGCACTTTACTTAGTTAATTTTGCTTTACTCGTTTTGGAGGGGTTTTTTTTACTCTGAGCTTGGATTCTGGACGATTGTTTTCGCCTCAATTTCATGTTCTTGGTTCTTTCTTTTTTATCCCTTATTTTTCCTTTGATAATTGGTTTGTTCTACTACAAGCCGAAATACCCAAGGTTTTTCCAAGCGAGTACCACCATTTATATATATATATATATATATATATTAAAGAAATGATGGATTATTTAAATTATTAATCCGACAGATTTTTATAGCTTTAAATGTTACTCTTAGTGGATACTCATATTTGAGTAGACGTTCTGTTTATTTATTAAACAGTATATGTTCGTCTACCAGCCTGAATATACGAGAAATCTCATTTAAGAAAAATATGCACTCTCCAGCACGATTCGAACCTGCTTCTCCATGGGCAGAGGAAACCGTCGTTATATCCGATGCTTGAACCAACTCGGATACGTAATTGAGCAGATATGATAATTTCCAGTAATCTATGACGAAAAGGATTTCGCTGTCCAGACCTGGGTTAATCAATAAAACCTCTGCGTACATATATATATATATATATATATATATATATATATATATATATATATATATATATATATATATATATATATATATATATATATATATATATATATATATATATATATATATATATATATAAATTGAACATAGAAGTCAACACTTAGAGGCGACACTCTGCTTCATGCTAGATGCAATCGTCAGGCCTGGTCATTGCATCTAGCATGAAACAGACTGTCGCTTTTAAGTGTTGACTTCTATGTTCACTTTTATATTTACACACGCTCTATCTCTGATATTGAGCACTTTATCCCATAAATATAGCACACTTTAAGACTATATTTCTTCATATATATATATATATATATATATATATATATATATATATATATATATATATATATATATATATATATATATATATATATATATATATTTAACCAGGTAAGATGAGAACGAATAGAGTACAATTCCGACGATCGTAATATTTTATTGAAAATAATAGATACAAAATAGACCAATATTCTTTCTTTTATTATATTACATCGAAAACATGTCAAAATCAATCAATTTACAATCGCCTTATGAGTTACATTGATAAGCATGGAAATACAACTGCAGTTGTGTAGTGATTTTGACATGTTTTCGATATAATATCCTAAAATAAAAAGTATATATATATATATACATACATACATACATATATATATATATATATATATATATATATATATATATATATATATATATATATATATATATATATATACACACACACATATATATATATATATATATATATATATACACACACATATATATATATATATATATATATATATATATATATATATATATATATATATATATATATATATATACAGGGTGTCTCAAAAATGTACTCACACTTTTCCCTTGGTGCACGTTATCAGCGTTGTCTGGACAATAATGGTCATCAATTTGAACATTTGCTAACATGATTCTTCAATTACATTTTTCTTCTGTATTCGAAGCTATTCCATTTCACTCTATGTTCAGAAATAAAGGTTTTCTCGTCATTCAAAGTGTGAGCACATTCTTTTAGACACCCTGTGTATATATATATATATGTTTCCAAATAAAATTGAACAAGACTTACTGGAATGGTAATTGGCATGATTCTTGATGGAAAACAGGAGTCGAACGAAACAGTTCAACTATCAAACATTTCAATCATCAGGACATTGAATAAAAATAGTACACATATCTTGAAATATTAGAAGCAAATTCGAAACTTTAAAACATTAAATGAAAATGTAAAATAAATTAAAATATTGCAAACGAAATTCAACGAAATTCGACGAAATTCAACGAAATTCGACGAAATTCAACGAAATTCGACGAAAGTCAACATCAACTGAAAAACGAAGTAAAAGAATTGGACGAGTTATCATATTAAAATTTCATGAAAAAATTCAAATAAAAATGTTGAAATCTCTCCAAAGTACACAGAATTAACAACTAAGTATTTTCAGTCGGAAATAATTGGCAATTTTTCTCCATTGCGAAAAGCAAACAATCAGCTCGTATGTTATCGTAGATGGCAGTAATACAAGACAGTAAATATCGTATTGCCAGCGAGCAAACAGATTTCAGATAAATTTTTATCATTTCAGAGACATAGATTAATTGCTCTGGACATTTATGCCTTCAGGTTGGAAGATACATCAAGTTTGTGTCTGGACTTACAGTGTTGAACCAGGCTTTACAAAGATCGGTTTTTGTCAGTCAATGATTATTCACATGGACAAGACCGAAATGTTTTACATCGAATCAAAGCCAGAATGGCTTCTCTCATAAATGTTCAGAAGATTCTTCTCGAAAACAATTGCTTCGATTAGGAATTTCGTGTTCAGTCATCATTCTCTGTTTTTGGAATTGTCTCAGCTTCATTATGGGATATACATATATATATATATATATATATATATATATATATATATATATATGAAGAAATTGTTAGGAGGATTTGAGATAATCATAATTAAGTAATTTATCGAGTTTTAGAAGAAACCTCAAGAGAATGCAGAAACCACTGGACGGTCGTTTCGTCCTATATTTGGGACTCATCAGCAGTGCGCATCCACTACCAGGAATTGAAACCCGGACAGTTACGTTATTAAGCAAACGTCATACCAACTGACAATTCCTGATTTAAATGCAATCGAGCATCTGCAGTCAATTTGCAAGGAATAACTTCGTGGAATGGACATACGAAGTACTAATCCGAACACTAGGTCATGTTTCATTGGAAAAAATACGAGTAAAAGTAAATAATAATGGAATTATTCGTTTTGTTTTAATTTGCACAAAGATATAGATGGTTACTGAATGAGTCTGTTATATGTAAATAACAGTTGAATTAGAGTTTAAGATCGTAGACCAGCCTTTGGGAAGCATGATCTACAAAGAAGCGGTTCTTGTAAGGAAACAGTTCGAATGGAATTTTCTTATTACCAACGGGATACATAGCAGATGATTCGACACTGTCTACATGGTATATCGATTTTAACTGTAAATTTCGGAAATAATGGAACTCGTCAGAACAGTTTGCATGGTGATAATGATAAGCGAGAAACTAGCAACTTTTTGTCTGTGGGGAAACGGGTTGTAGAGTGGAAAACAATGAATCATTCACAAGGCCTCATTGATGCTTTTGAACTGAAGGCTGGGAAGTGAAGATTGAGCAGCTCCAGTCCAAATATGACAGCCTTACATTTTTTTAAACATTTCACGTCAAGCAAGATGACAACGCCACTAAGAAGGCGGTACTGGATTTTAAAGAATACGAAAATAATATTCGATTAGGAAAAATGACAATAAAAGGGGGAAAAAAAGGCCGAAGATAACGATTGACATTGCATTTCATTTTTTGAAGATCGAAGTTGTCAGGGAAGAAAGAAGCTAGAAGAGAGTTCTACAAGCGAGAAGTGCGAGAAAAGAAACTACTAGCATTGAACTTACGGTTGCATCCAGCCAATTCAACTGCAAAATGATGAGACCTAGCTGCCAATCTAGTACTGCGCTTAAAATTCTTAAAGTCTAGGTATCATAGCGAATAGTTCATCCGAACAAACACAATGAAACTATTTATAGAAAAGGCACAGGGAAGATATATTACCGGGGTTGGAAACGGACTGGAACCGAGATGCCAGGTCAGGACGAATAACATTGCAGATTCTTCTTTGGATTTTATCAAAAATCTCTAAATATATAGCAGAAGCACCAGATGTGGCAGTAATATTCAAAGCGAGGGATAATGGCAGACTTATAAATATGTGAGACAAATTCTAATGAGAAAAATTGTCTAGGTCAACCCAGTGCATCAACTTTCTTAGCTGCAGATTTAGCAACTGATTCAATATAATCTTTCCACTTCATGTCAGTGGAAAACGCCATTTTTGTCTGATCTGACTCTTGTAAAGCATGTCAGGAGGGATCAGATATTTTCTGGAGCGGTACAAGGGGCCGACCATGTTGCCCAGCCTCTTCGCCATTAGATAGATTTGATTACTTCAATTCATTTTATTAACGCTACATCATGATTTGTCTTCAGTTGAATATTTTATGGGACAACAGGAGAAAAAGAGTTTACAAAATCGAATGATATGTTATAATAGACAACTATTCAAATCCATGTTTAAATATAGCATGACGGTTATCGGCGCTAAAATGGAATCGTCAAACCGAGTTCAAATTCCAGTCGAAGCTGTTGCATTCACCTTGCACTGGTGCCCTTAAGAAAGGCATGAATCCATTCTTTCTCTAGATATAAATAATTATCAGAGAAAACTAAGCTCTGTAACCTTGATAAAGCAACTCATCTAGGAAAAGGAAAATTGAGTTCAAGCCTTCAGCCAACACGTCATGAGCACATTGCTTTCCATGACTTACAAAATTTCGTCCGAGTTCTACGACATATTGAGAAAATGAATTTAGATCTACCTTAATTGACTTCTTTTTCAAGACATTGGTGATTATGGATCTCCACAACTTCCTGTCTTTTGATGCTTTAATTAACTTTTGATTCTTTGCTATACTTATTTGTAAAGGTTTTACTAATCCACTTGGATAAAGCAGATAGGTAGGTTACTTGCAGTTTTCTTCTGTTTCTCTTGTCATTCGTATGCCCTGTGAGTGTAAATTCACCAAGCCTTCTTTCCTCATTATATTTCCCAGAAATGTCTTTGTCTAACTGCTACTTTGTGTCCTTCTAGTTCTTATTTTTCCTTAAAGGTTCCTCACATATTTCCATGGGATTCTTAGCATTCATCGGTAGAGCAACATCTCTGTGGGCTTCAAGTCTCTTCTTCATCTGTGAGGGCTTTATTCAACATTCATTAATATAACGGAGATTAGATATTGCATAGCAATTCAGAACTCTTTTCTTTGTTTCTAAGGATATTTGCCTAGAGATTCACCTATCCGCTGATTCAAATCTCCTCTTCTTCTTTGAGGAGTTTATTCAACATTCACTACCATATCAGAGATTAGATATTGCATAACAGTTCAACTTTTCTTTGTAGATAAAATTTACTATCTTAACTCTTTGCTCAGCTTCTGGAAAACATGTTTTGTTATTCCAGTGTAACTTCGGATCTCTGTGTCACATTTTCCGTCACCTATGATTGCGATAACCACATTTGTACTTGTTTGATTTTGAGATTCCCTATGAGTATCTGAAACCTTGGGCTCTTTCTTTTGCTAGACAGCATACAGACTGTCATTTTACAATGAACTGTTCTTTTACCTTTATTTTTACCCCCAACCACTTATTGTTATTCATCTGTGACTACAATCTGACGCAAAAATGAATAGAATAATTTGTAATCTTCTTCTATGCGCTAAGTTCCTTCATGACATTGGCGATCATGGCGCTCCACAATCATTTGTAATCATCCTATCATTTGTAACTCTTAATAAATTTTCACTTTTTATTATTGTTGTGGGGCAGACCTTTTTACACAAGATGGACTCGTCCAAAGTATACTTATACTGACAGAGAGAATACCTGCAGGTTGAGATACGTTGAGTCGGGGTGAGAGATACGGAGACAGTACACAGGGTGTTCACAGAGAGTTATACGAGAGTCCAGCGAGAGAGATAATTACGGCTACACCTACAGAGACTTGTACATATACTTTCTACTAACCCGCATTCCTGGACTACTAATCTTCACTTCAAGTCTGTATTCTTACGTTTAATACACTTATTTTTCTATCTCAATTACTGGCCTTGTTTATTTATTTGTGCAGGATTCCATTCCCGGAATTTATTTGTGCAGGATTCCATTCCCGGAATCCACAACAATTATCTCTCCTAAACTGAAGCTCGCTCGGTAGGGGATGATGCTTTGTTATCCTCTATCCCCTCCTTTGCTTTCAATCTATCCTCTGAGTATCGAATTTTCCAAACCCTCTTTCCTCATTATGTTCCCTAGATATTTCAACTGTCTTTTCTTGATGTTAAGTATGTGTCCTTATTGTTTCCATTTTCTCGTATTTGCGCACATATTCATCCCATTCTATTCCCAGCATCTTTGTGCAAAACCGCTATTCGGTTGCTTCAAGTCTCTTCTTCATCTGTGAGATTTTCCAGCTTTCATTGTCATATAAGAGGACTGATATTACATAATAATTCAGCATTCTTGGCGATGTTTCTAACGAAGTTTTTCTGCTTCTTAATACTTTGCTTAGCTTTTGGAAGACATTTTTCGCTAAACCAATGCACTTTCGAATCTCACTTTCACAATTTCCAATCTCAGTGAAAACACTCCCCAAACCATTCACACTAATTTAAATTAATCTTACCTGGAGGGCTGCAAATGTATGCGGACACAGTGGTGGTAAAGTTGTCCAAAAGCGTTGATGTCCGAGAAATGGACACGGTGCTGGCCCCTAGGGGTCCTAGTGTGGCATTGGTGAGGGAGCCTGCTGCCGCCATTGTCGTTGTCGCCACGGCAGACACTGTACTGGAAACTGTCGTACTGGCATTTAGAGCAGTATGTACACCGGCCAACGCTGCCGCTGCCGCTGCAGCGGCCGCTGCTGCCGTCTCCCCCATAGCGACCCCAGCGAGGGGAAGGGATTCTGTTACTGTGTTGTTTGACAGATGCAGCAGCTGTCGGAGAGTATCATTGGATGCCATCTTGGAAAATATCGCTGTAATTTTTTAAAAGTCGGTTTTAAAATATGTTTTGTTGTTTTTATCCGTTTATTTTTTTTTTGTTTTATTTTGTTTTGTTTTTTTGTTGATAGGTTTAATCCACTCAGGGTCTATTCCACGGGGTAGTTCTTCTTGGGATGGGGCTGGGGGAGTGGCTCAGTCTGCTCTTCTGAAAAACAAGGAAAATGAAAAATATATATATATATATGTGTGTGTTTATAATTAAATAATCTGTTTAAATAATCTGTGGTCTGTACAAAATTTTATTGGGGCTTTAAAACAGACATTTTAAAACTATATATAAATATATACACAAATGTATAAAACAAAAAGTGGGGAAGTCATTGCTCATCGTAAAGTAGTGAATCGAAAAATATAACAACAAAACAGAAACAACGAAAAACGGGCGAACGAGTTATCGCTCCTCGCTCTTCAGAACCAATCGAGGATAAAAAAAAAACAGATTGCATTTAGACCTAGCAGCCTTTCCTTCCGCTTACTGGAGGAGGGCTGCTTAGTCTTAATATAAATGGTCCTAAACACTTTCAAATGAATGTGTTTTGCTGAGAACTATGAACCATTTTCTGGTAAAAGACGAGACACAAGTCGAATTAATAATTAAATGTTCTGCAATCCTAAAACCAGATTATATTAACAAGCGTATACTAAATTTCTGGTAAAAGACGAGACACAAGTCGAATTAATAATTAAATGTTCTGCAATCCTAAAACCAGATTATATTAACAAGCGTATACTAAATTTCTGGTAAAAGACGAGACACAAGTCGAATTAATAATTAAATGTTCTGCAATCCTAAAACCAGATTATATTAACAAGCGTATACTAAATTTCTGCCCTCGAGAGATCATAGCTGGAATGTACGTATTAGTCCTGACCTCCAACCTTTCATTATTTCTGCCTGTATATTCAACATCACACTGACATTTGTAATTCTAAATCATTGAACTAATTTGATGGGTGGGGAAGCATCTAATATATCTATTAAAAAAAGAACAAAAATACAAGATTTTTTAAAATATACGTGACTCCGAAGGCGACAGGTATGATTCTTTTATTCAACAATGAATTAGCCACGAATTGCTTTACAGAGTCAAATATTTGTTTATTCACAGAATACATGGTCATTTAAAAAATGGCATGGAGGGTAAAAGGATGAACCAGAAGTGCGATTTACAGGTTGGGGACACTAAAATCAAGCAGGTAAGTAAATTTATATATCTGGGAATTCTTTTGACAGAAGACGGTAAGAGATGGCTAAAGACGTATTTCAAAAGCTAGACAGAATATTACGAGACAGGTGAATTTCGTTGGTAACAAACAAAAGAGTACTGAACTGTGACGTGGCATCTGTCCTTCTTTACGGCAGCGAATGTTGGATGGTCGCTTTAAAGATGACGAAGAGACTCGAGGCGACGGAGATGTGGTTCTACAGAAGGATGCTAAGGATATCATGGACAGAGCGTGTGAGCAACGATGAGGTTTTGGAGAGGATGGAAACAAGAAGGAAGCTCCTACTTAACATCAGGAAGAGGCAGCTAAAATTTATGCGACGCGTAATGAGAAAGGTGGGTCTGGAGAATCTGATACTCACAGGTCGAATAGAGGGAAAGAAAGACAGGGGAAAGCAACGCATAACATACCTGGCGGGCTTAAGCAAGTGGATGATAGAACATGGTCTGGGAGAAGTAGCAAAGAGAAAAAACTTATTGAGAGCTACAAGGGATAGAAGGAAGTGGAGAGTCATGATCGCCCACGTCTTGAAAGGACACGACACATAAAAGAAAATGGGTCCTAGGCACAATTCGCGCCGAAAACGTCAAGAGAAGCGCAGATCACGTACACGATTATCAATAACGGTAAATTCCATCACGAGTAGTATGCAAACTGTTGTGACCAAGTAAATGGTTAAAGAAATAACAAAACAAGTGTTACAGATATAATATCAGAGTCCATAGGCTCGGACAAAAATATTTCCTTAGAACCTGTATAAACGGGTTCAGGGTCTGTCGACCTACCCGGACGAAACTTTGGCCTTCGGCAAAGACTCGTCCGGGTTCCTCTCTGCCGAGGCAGAGAGTTCGACAGATGAACAATCTGGTTGACTGTTTTATTTAACAGTCCACCCCCAACGAGGGTTGTATGTCGCACAAGGCAGAGTTTACCGTGTGTTCTCAGAGTCCATAGGCTCGGACAAAAATATTTCCTTAGAACCTGTATAAACGGGTTCAGGGTCTGTCGACCTACCCGGACGAAACTTTGGCCTTCGGCAAAGACTCGTCCGGGTTCCTCTCTGCCGAGGCAGAGAGTTCGACAGATGAACAATCTGGTCGACTGTTATATTTAACAGTCCCCACCCCCACGAGGAATGTATGTGGCACAAGGCCGAGTTTACCGTGGATTCTCCGAGCCCGTAGGCTCGGCAAAAATATTCCCTTTGAAGCCGCATAAACGGGTTCAGGGACTCTCTACCTCCCCGGACGAAACTTTGCCCTTCATCTTCATCTTCCCTCGTTTCTTGTTGCTTCTTTCTTTCCTACTTCCTCTTCCCATCTTCATCTTTTTCTCTTGGTTTTTTATTCTTTCCTCTTTTCTCATTTTCTCACTTTTTTCTTTTTCTTTCTGTTGTGACCAAGTAAATGGTTAAAGAAATAACAAAACAAGAGTTAGAGATATATCATATATTAAACAGTAAGTACAACAGAAGAGATTTTACACGACTAGTGAGTGTGTTTTCGGTTGACCCAGCGTTCAATCTATTCGACTGTTAATATATAACAGCCTACCCACAAGATAGGATGTGGCACAAGGCCGAGTTTAATGTGGGACAATCCGAGCCCGTAAGCCGGCCAAAAATTCCCCATAGACCCCGTATAAAACGGGATCCGGTAAATGTTTCCCGAGACGAGAATCTACCCTTCGACATAGCCTCCTCAAGGGACCCTCTCTGCCCGGTGGCAGAGAGTTTGACCAGCACAACTGGAACAGATCTATTCGACTGTTATATTTACCAGCCTCCCCACGAGGTAGAATGTGGTATAAGGCCGAGTTTAATGTGGGGCAATCCGAGCCTGTAGGCTCGGCCAAAAATTCCCCATAGACCCCGTATAAAACGGGGTCGGGTAGCTGTTTCCCGAGTCGAGACTCTGCCCTTCGACATAGCCTTGTCTGGGGATCCTCTCTGCTCGGTTTTTGCCCAGCGCAGCTGGAGCAGCCCTATTCGACTTTTCCCCAAGGCTTTCTCTCCTACTAATCTTATGGTAGGCGGAAGAGTCTAACATAGATTCTTTAGAGGGAGGATACGACAACACATACATCCAACTGCAAAGAAATCGTTTTCATTATGTGACATTCTTTACTTTAGGCTAATATCCTTATTTTTCATCGTAGAGTTTTGGCCAGTATATTTTCCAACTGTCCCAATGTCTGTGACAGGATATCGTTGCATTCCAATAATCATTTCTATTTCTATTGCAGAATTTCGGCCGTTATATTCTGAGGCCTTCTTAATATCGTAGCCGAGTTACTGTTACTAATCACTATTTCGTTCCACTCTCAATGTGTTTAGCTCATGAGACCTTGTGGCAAACTTAGTTTCATGGGTTCCTTTTTATTTTTGAAATAATAAAATAATTTTGAATAAATGTATCAAATGAAATGCATACAGGTTTCTTTTAAACCCTAAAGAATGAACCGTCATCAATAAAAAAAAATAAAACAAATGGAATATTTCCCGCCAAAATGTCGGCCATGTTCACTGGAACGAAGAGACGGTAAGAAAAATAGAAAGAATAAATATTTATATATTAAATACAAATCCCAATCTATTGTCTTCTAGGAAGTCATCAGTGCATGTGAACTTGAAAGATATGCGAACTGAAATTTTGAATTTGTTTTTCCTTGAAAAGAATACTTCGTTCGTTCGTTGCTTGATACTTGACGAAACCTCGCCTCCAGTTGATTTTTCACTGACTCATGTCGATACTTTTCTACCCACAATTCCCTGTTCTTTTCACCATCTTTTATAATTATCGGAAGGGCAGGTAATTACGGCGCAATTCTTCAACGCTTTTTTTATGAAAGTAGTTATTTCGACTGTTTGACAATCCAACTAATATCTTTATCTTTGTTGTTATTATCCCTGTCGTGGTGCCTTCCCCTTGTTCAAATATCTAACATTTTATTTAATCTACAGTGTTAGTTATTTGTTTCCTCGTTTCGCTCTACATGTTTAGGTCTATCTCGTCTCTTCCATTTTAGTTATTGCTCGCCATTTTTCCCCTGAGTCGAAGTCTTTAACCTAGAGCAAGGATTCCCAGCATGGGACGCATGACCCACCGGTGGGGCATGGTAATATTTTGTCAGGGCATGCGAAGTGTGTGCACCCTTTGGCTTACTATACCAATAGAATAAGGGGGGGGGCAATTCGAGAATGAGTTATTAACAGTGAATTGTTTTCTAGTGAGCTCAAATTTCATTTTGCATTATTATTTCATGATTAAAATGATTAAAGTATATTACAGAATAAGATTTTATTCAAATATTTTATATTTCTGTCTTTCAGTTCTCGATTATATGTTTTGAAACTATATATATATATATATATATATATATATATATATATATATATATATATATTTAATTGTTTTGTTTTTTTATTTTTACAACCATTGATGTAAAAGAGGATACATTTATAAAGCAATTGTTAAATTTGATGAAATTTGCTCGAACGATCAACGAAAAATAAGAAAGAAACCAGTAAAAATTGTCATTTTTCGCTATTTACGCAGCTTTTCACTATATGGGTGGATTCAATTATCAAGTTAAATGAGTGTTAAACAAACAACTTATTGTTGGCTACAATTAATGAAGTTTGTATTAGATTGCTTGAAAATTGTGGGGGGTTTTAGTTTAAAATTTGTGTTGAAATTGATTTTTCGTTTTTCGCGGTTTTTTGCTAAACGCAGTGGCGTAGAAATAAATATGAGGTATCATTGAGCTCGTCATGATGTAAGTAACCTACATACCGAGTTTGAACAAAATCAGAGGAAAAAAGTTGAATTTAACGATTTTTTCTCGGCTTTATCAATGATTATTTGTTTTTAAATTATCGATTCTTTTTACGCTAAGAAGCTATCTCTTATACTGTAAAATGTATGTGCTAAGTTCGGTCAAAATCGGTTGGATGGGTCTTGAGTGAAAAGGTATCACACAGACAGACATCCTTTGTTTTAGATAGATAGATAGATAGATAGATAGATAGATAGATAGATAGATAGATAGATATGAATAGACTGAGATAGATAGATAGATAGATATGAATAGACTGAGATAGATAGATAGATATGAATAGACTGAGATAGATAGATAGATAGATATGAATAGACTGAGATAGATAGATAGATATGAATAGACTGAGATAGATAGATAGATAGATAGATAGATAGATAGATAGATAGATAGATAGATAGATAGATAGATAGATAACGCGTGGACATAGAAATAACTAGATTAGTGCCCAGGTGTGCAGTACGCTTGCTGGAAATCATATATTACTAATGTTAATATCTTTGAGGGAAGGTGACCTCACTGAGCCTTGGTTGGCAACCTCCCTAGTGTTTGCCTCGGGAACGGCAGATGTGGAGTACGATCTCTGGCCCCTACTCCTCGTTATCGTCTTACTTCTAAATCACGGCAGTCTAGTATTCCAATGCTTGAAAGGTTTGCGTTGCTTAACACTACAACTATACCGCGAAAGGTGCCATGCCTGAGGTTGTACGACATGATGGAAATAGGCAAAATTCAAGATCTCCGGTTCAGAACCAAAAAAAAAAACGTGCGGCTAATAATAATAATAGTAAACAATTCCATCAGTAATTCCACTCGTAGTTGGAGCACTCGGTTTGATTGGAAAAGAATCCGATAGACTTTTTAAGAGATCCCTTGTAGCTCATGCCTTAAAGAAATACAAAAAAAATATCCTCACAAGTACAGTTTACACTATTTACACTGTTCGGACTCAATTTTATTGGCATATGCCAATTACTTGGTCCAGTGGATAAAGGCGTTGATTTGAGTAATCCAAAAAAGTGATTGACTCAAAGAGTTGTGAGTTCAGTACCTGGCCACAGTAGTGGTGAACAAAAACATGGAAAGTTGAGTTACTAAAAGGGAACTAACTGATACGAAGATATAAAAAAAATGGTTTGCTACGTGCAATTAGAACAATCTGCCCCCGAGGACTAAATAAAGAGTTCGGTTCAAAATTCCAACGTATATCACCTGAAGAAGGTAGGAGCGTAAAACCGTGGAAACATCGTGAATATTGATGAATACAACAGTCCGAACGATGATGATGATGATCATCTAGACAGAATAACCAGAACACTGCTTTTTGAGAATGGTGCCCTGTACCAAAGGTCAAATGTGATACAATTGTACACACCACAAAAAGTAGGTAGAGGACTTATCGGAACTGAAGAGTGTGCAGCCTGTAAACATAGGTCGTTGGACTTGCACCTGGTAAAAAACGAAGAGACAATCCGAAAATAAATGGCGAAATACCAAATCCTTTCAAGAGAGAACTGAAATGTTAGCTTTTTAGACAGAAGAAAATGGGGATGGCGGAGAAGCCGTTTAGGATGAGAGAAGAAGACTGCAACCCACATGATTATTACGTGTGGGGCGCAGTAGAGTGAGAGGCCAACAACACTCCTTGTAACATCAAAGAGGAACTGAAGGCAAGGATTATGGCAGCATTCACCAACTTAAACTAGAAGACCGTCCAGAAGAGTTGCAGGAGATTCCGAAGTCGTCTGGAGGCAGTGCTTGAAGCCAATAGCGACTTTATTGAGTAAATTTACTCTTTAATATTTCAAGATATTTTGTGTAATTTTAGTAAATATATCTGTTATTTTGTGATGTCAGTGTTATTTTCATTTTTGCGTAATTTAGAAGACAATTTTTCCATCGCACCCTCTGTATGTATGTATATATATATATATATATATATATATATATATATATAAGAGTGAACATTGAATTCAACACTCAGAGGCGACAGGCTGTTTCATGCGAGACGCAATCGTCACTTTTATATTTATATGTACATACGCTCTATCTCTGATATTGAGCACTTTATCCCATAAATATAGCACGCCTTAAAACTATACTTCTTCATATATATATATATATATATATATATATATATATATATATATATATATATATATATATATATATATGTATATATATATTTATAGTCTTAAAGTGTGGTATATCTATGGGATAAAGTGCTCAATATCAGAGATAGAGCATGTGTAAATATAAAAGTGAACATAGAAGTCAACATTTAGAGGCGACAGTCTGTTTCATGCTAGATGCAATCGTCAGGTTAGTTGCCTGACGATTGCATCTAGCATGAAACTGGCTGTCGCCTCTAAGTGTTGACTTCTATGTTCACTTTATATATATATATATATATATATATATATATATATATATATATATATATATATATATATGCTATGGCTTGACTTTGTAAAAGGTTTGGAAGTGTTTTAACGTCTATTACAGTTCCATCGACATCGGTTGCAGGAAATATGCCATCAGTTGCAATAGATCAGTGTCTGATAATAATTCCTCATCTCAAAAGTCCAAGCAGATGAAAATATTGTCCTGAAAGTTCTTTAATTGTAAAATACTCAGTAAATAATGCAGGACAAGAAGAGAAAAAGACAAAAGAAAACGAAGGAGAAGAAGAATGTAAAGCTTAGATGACAAGAAAAACGGGAAGGGTGGGGGAAGATAGATGAGGAGGGGGGGCTAAGGATGAGATGACAAGAAGACGACGACGAAAAAGTAATTATTCCTATAGTAATGAATTTGATAAGAACCAAAATAAAATTCTTTACACTCTAAAATTAATGTATGCTTCAAAAACTTCTTGTTTATCGCGTCTATCACACGAAAAAATCTATCATTCTTTTTGTCATATTGCCACAAGAATTTAATGACAGCTAAACACGAAAAAGGAAAAAAATCAAGAAAAAAAAGACAAATAATAACGAAAAACGCTGAAATAATATAAGTTGGGGTATAAAATCATTCATCAGGGAAAAGCAGACAAGATAAAAGTGTTATCGAATGAAATCACAAGTGAGGAATAAATATGAAAAAAAGAACCGTAGCTGAATATATATAGGTAGGTATACATTGAAAGAAAGAAGAGAACGGGTAAAAAGCAAGATTTTGAAGGAAAAAATAAAGATTAAAATGAAGAATTCGATTGAATAAAACAATATGGAAGAATGAAATAACCTCGAACACAAAGAATAAAAAATAAAAGGGAAAAATAATGTGTAAAATAAAAACCAAAGATAAAACAAAAGAAGCGAATCAATATATAAATAAATAAATAAATAAAGTAACAATTAATTACCAAGTAAATAAAAAAAAGGTATGTTTACTAGACAATTCTCAACAACGTGCTCTTGTTTGTCACTTTTCTTCTTGTTAATCATTGTGCTGAATTTTTTTCATTTTATTTTTACTTTTATTTTCGTCGGGATAAATCTCTTTGAAATTTGTAGTCAATAAATTCGTGCGCGCGGACTATCAGTTTTTTGTTAGATAGATGACGTCAGAGCAATGGTGGCTGCAGTGATTATATGACGCATGCGCACAGATGTCGTTTAATGAAGATCTCTGTTCAGGTAGAATTTTTTCCTAAGATAAGTTTTGGACGAAAGTAACAAAGACTTTTTCTAGGATTTAAAAAAAAAAGTAATGCCTTAATTTCATGCTTCTACAATTTTCCTAAGTGAAAAAAAGAATAAAAATGTTAACATCAAGCACTTCCGACATGTTGTCCTATACTTTTCCAGATTAAGAAGTAATTATATATATATATATATATATATATATATATATATATTGAACGATAAAAATTATTAGAAAAATCAATTAAAATCTTCAGACACACTGGGTTGTAGATTAATATTCTTATGCTTTTATTATTATTATTTCATTTATATTCCTCGACTAGTTTCGACCAACATGGCCATCATCGGGAGAGAAAAAAATGTCTCTGCTTGCTATAGCAGTAAACTACAGAAATGAATGTCTTGTTGAAGAAAACGAACGTTTGTCTGTAGTTTTCATTTGTTTTTTTATTGTTTATTTATTTATCTTTTTAACATTCCTTGTGTTGGTCAAACAGTCTCTTTTAAGTTGTCATTTGAGATAAGAGCTATATTCCTTTTTTTTTTTTTTTCCGGTCAGTTCAGCAGTTTAATTGTGTTTGGGGAGGGGATGGTAAGTGTGTTTGTGTGTGTGTGTTTGTGTGTGTGTGTTTGTGTTATTTAGTTTAGTGTGTGTGTTATTTAGTTGTTTAGTCTCTGGTAAGTGTGTGTGTGTGTGTGTGTGTGTGTGTGTGTGTGTGTGTGTGTGTGTGTGTGTGTGTGTGTGTGTGTGTGTGTGTGTGTTATTTGGTTTTTAAGGGAGTGAGTGAGTATATGTGTTAGCTTGTATATTGCTGTGGGTGTGTGTTATCATTTGGCTCATTAGGAAAGTGAGTGAGTATGTTGTGTGTGGGTGTGTGTATAGGTGTGACGTCATCTATCTATATATATATAGCATGTGTGTGTTTGGGCAGCGATCCGTCTTTTATAGAAGTTTCGTTAAAAACGACAGGCAAGTTACTGCGGTTAAGTTTTTAATTTACTTTTTTGGGGTTCTTTTCATTTTTTTTGTTTTCTGGACATAAATTATGTAGAAATTGTCCGAATGTTCTGTATGTCCGACTTTCGTCTATACTTTGAGGTATTATCAAGGATAACGAAAAATTAATAAAACAAATTAACCGATAATATTCAATGGCGGCACTCTCTAGGATTTTTCCTTCTGGGGGAGTTATTTTTTTTTTATAAGTGTGGCATTTTTAAAATCAAACATAGTTTTATCCTATTACCCTGATCGGTTTGAAAATCTTTACAGGTAATCTCAATCTGTAAGGTGAAATGATCATAACTACGAGGTAATTTTAATTCCTTTAGTGTGTGTGTGTGTGTGTGTGTGTTTTTTTATATATATATATATATATATGTTTCTTTTATTCCTTTGCTCTACTTAGCGCATTGAACTTTCTACGTTTTATCTCAGTTACTTGCTTGTTTTTTTTTCTTTGAACTGGAAAATTAGGGCACTGGACAATCTTTTTCGCCCTGTTTGGATGGTTCTAGTTCTTTCCTTTTTCCCAATTTTTTCCTCGGATATCAATTTGTTTTGATATACTTGGGCCACCCGGGGTTTTTACCATCCAAGAATAATTATCAGTATAATACATACATACTCCTTGGTAATTCTACAATTTAAAACTTAATAGAGATTTGATTTAGATTTCTAAATAGGTAATTTTAATTTTTTACTTTTAATTTTAATTTCAAATTTTATAAATCTTTTAATATCTAGATAGCCTTGCTTAGTTGTCAAATTTTTCGAATCATCCTATACCTGTTTTTTGATTGGCCACTCTGGCTTACGTAACAGCGTTTACTCTTAGCTAAGGATCGTTGATTAATTTGAAACTTTTAAAACCATTTATTCTATATTCTATATCATCACTTGACAAGTCACAAGAAGTGTTGAAACAAAATGGCTACTTTTGTCGTGATTTTATAACATATTTATGTTGTAATATTCAAATAAATAATTATATCTGCTCTACTCTGTATTGAGCACTCTTTAAAGAATATTAATTGTTGGTTATTGGATTTCACTCCGTATATACCAATCCTAAACTTGGGTATATATATATATATATATCCATGTGAAATGAGAACGAATCAAATATAAATTCCGATGTTCGTAACATTAATTTCAAAGAGGACTCACTACAATGATAAAGTCATTTACTAACGCTTGATGAGATGTGTTAGTACGCATCGAAACATCATTGCATTTATATGGCGTTTATTCACATGAAGTATATATATATATATATATATATATATATATATATATATATATATATATATATATATATATTGAACAATAAAAATTATTTAAAAAATTAAAATCTTCAGACACACTGGGTTGTAGATTAATATTCTTTCGTTTTTATTATTATTATTTCATTTAGATTCCTCCTCTAGTTTCGGCCAACATGGCCATCATCAGGAGAAAAAATATTTCTGCTTGCTGCTAGCAGTGAACTACAGAAATGAATGTCTTGATGGAGAAAATGAACTTTTGTCTGTAGTTTTCATTTGTTTTTTTTTATTTTTTTAACATTTATTTTTTAACATTCCTTGTGTTGGTCAAACAGTCACTTTTAAGTTGTTATTTGAGATAAGAGTTGGATGGATCCATGCTGCTTTGAATTCCCTTGGCCAGTTTGACACTTTATTGGTTATGGAGAGAGGATGTGTCTCTGTTAAGTGTGTGTGTGTTTGTTATTTGGTTCTTTGGGAGTGAGTGAGTACGATTTTGTGTAAGTGTGTATATTACTATGGGTGTGTGTTATCATTTGGCTCATTAGGGAGTGACTGAGTATGATGTATGTATTTTTCTGTGGGTGGGTGTATAGGTGTGAGGCCTCAACACCTCCGTAAGCATGTCTGTCTTGTGTGGGCGAGAAATGTGGGTAGGTTTTGATTTGTAGGGCTATATATTAATACTATCTATATTGTTAAACTTATGGTTTAGCCCGGCTGGATATATATATATATATATATATATATATATATATATATATATATATATATATATATATATATATATATATAAGTGGACATTGAAATCAACACCAAAAGCACAGTCTGTTTCATGCAAATATGGCCTGTCGATTGCGTTTAGCATGAAACAGACTGTCACCTCTGGGTGTTGACTTCAATATCCACTTTTATATTTACATACGCTGTAGCCCTGATATTGAGCACTTTAACCCATAAATATAGCATACCTTAAAACTCCTGAAATTTTCATTTCGGTTGAGCTTTCTGGGGAGAAAGTGTGGGTTTTGTAAACAGTGACTATTACGGCTAATAATGCAAGACTCCTCGGTAAAGCGAATCGAGTTCTCTCATTCACTGTGTGTTTACCTAAAAATAAATACGCTTAAATTCACCTCCATCCCTGCCTTTCAACGGCTTAGTGGTAGAATCCCCGACTGACGCCAATACAGTTTCAATCCTAGCGAGATGCAGCCGGTCGTCTAGCCACACTGATAATCTGCGAAACAGTTTGTCTGTGGATGACAATATATATATATATATATATATATATATATATATATATATAATAATAATAATAATAATACAATATGGTAATCCGTATGCAATTTCCAGCCAGGAGGATATACATCCAGGGAGAGATCTATGTCAAAAGACAAAGCAAAATTATTACTAATTAAAGAATATCAAATACTTAATATCCCATAGGTAATAATTTTTATTTCATGAGAGCTTAAAAAAAAAAGCAGCTCTCAATCTTTAAGATTTCCAAAAACAAAGTCACAAATGAAATCTTTTTTAGAGCTCTCATGAAAAAAAATTATTATGTATGGGATTTTAAGTGTTTGATATTTGTTAATTAATAATATATATTAATATAGAGTGACCCCAAAAAACGAGAGTTTTTAAATTGCGTATTGCCAGACATGAGCAAGTGGCAACACTGCAAAACAGTGACCTTGAGCAAGTAAACATTTCGCCATTTTAGTAACGAGAATGAAATTCACAGTATCCCAGCTGAGATGTTGCAGCAGTCAATGAGGAATCTCAACAGCAGATTTCAAGAATGCATTCGTACAGGAGGACGCCATCTACAGGACGTAATTTTAAAAAAAATGAAAATTTCATCATTGTTTCTTAAATGGCATGTTTTAAGGTTTCAATTACTATGAATTAAATATTTTTCTTCCATCACTCTTTGTCTTATTGGATTGTTAAAAAGGTCCCGTTTTTTTTTGGTTACCCTGTATATATATATATATATATATATATATATATATGTGTGTGTGTGTGTGTGTGTGTGTGTGTGTGTGTGTGTGTGTGTGTGTGTGTGTGTGTGTGTGTGTGTGTGTGTGTGTGTACGTATATATATATATATATATATATATATATATATATATAAATTCTTTAATTAATAATAAATATTAATATATATATTTATATATATATATATATATATATATATATATATATTAATATGATAGTAATATATATATTAATATGATAAATATGTGTTTAATATATATATGTGTGTGTGTGTGTGTGTGTGTGTGTGTGTGTGTGTGTGTGTGTGTGTGTGTGTGTGTGTGTGTGTGTGTGTGATTAATTTAATGTGGCAGACAAGGAAAATCTTAAAAGTGTCTTGTATTGGTCACATAACTTTCATTGTAGTATTTTGTTGTAATTGTTCTATTTTATTATGAGTCATTGGTGTTAGTCTTTTGTGGTGTTAAATTAGTTGCTCAAAATTGATCAAAGTAGGAAAAAAGTTTTCAACAGAGAAAGAAAACGAAAATTAAAAGGAAGAAAAAATCTTATCACATAGAAAGAAAGAAAGAACGAAAGAAAGAACGAAAGAAAGACAGAAAGAACGAAAGAAAGAAAGAAAGAAAGAACGAAAGAAAGAAAGACAGAAAGAACGAAAGAAAGACAGAAAGAACGAAAGAAAGAACGAAAGAAAGACAGAAAGAACGAAAGAAAGAAAGACAGAAAGAACGAAAGAAAGACAGAAAGAACGAAAGAAAGAACGAAAGAAAGAGAACATAATAGAAAGAAGTATTTTTATGTAGAAATAAAAAGAAGGAAGATAATTGAGTAAAATGAAAGAGTATTAAAACAAAGAAAGAAAGGAAACTAAGTTGAAAAAAAAGTTAATTAAGTAGAGAGAGTGAAAGAAAACAGCTACATGGAAAGAAAGAAAGAAAGAAAGAAAGAAAGAAAGAAAGAAAGAAAGAAAGAAAGTAAGAAAGAAAGAAAGAACGAACTACGTGGAAAGAAAGAAAGAAAGAAAGAAAGAAAGAAAGAAAGAAAGAAAGAAAGAAAGAAAGAAAGAACTACATGGAAAGAAAGAAAGAAAGAAAGAAAGAAAGAAAGAAAGAACTACGTGGAAAGAAAGAAAGAAAGAAAGAAAGAAAGAAAGAAAGAACTGCGTGAAAAGAAAGAAAGAAAGGACTGTGTGAAAAGAAAGAATGAAAGAAAGAACTACGTAGAAAGAAAGAAAGAAAGAAAGAAAGAAAGAAAGAAAGAAAGAAAGAAAGAAAGAATGCATCTGCTCGTTTGTGAGGAAATTTAGAATATATTGATTCACGTATTTCGGAAACAGATGTCACAATCTATTCGGGAATTGTTTCCGGTGCAGTGTCAGAAGCTTTTGGAAGACCCAGACGCATTTCTTGCTGAGAAAATAATAGATTCCACTGAAGAAGAACAAAAAGAGAAAAAGGGACAAGTTGCCTTCTTGAAAAACAATATGGGTTATATGCCAGTCGGTTCTCTTGGCAAAGTTTTAACATTTGCATATCAGAAATCCTCCTTCTTTTAGACAGTACTCAGAAAAAGCCTTAGTCTTTGAGTGCATGTACCACGGGTCACATTGCTGTCACTTGCCAAGGATAGCCAAAGCAAAACTACTAACAACTAACACAAACTAACAATGACCACACATTATGCATACGCTAGTTCGTGTCCAGGCGCGCGCGGTAGGCTCGTGTTTTGCTTGGGTATTTCCTAGAAGAGGTGGCTCTCCGAATTTTGGTTGACAATCCACTTAGTATTAGTGTCACGAATAAAATACACGAAGGAACGAAGAACCTTATTTCAACCAAACATTCGTGCAATTATAGAAATACAGAATGAAATGAAATAATAGACTACCATGGCTGTGAGTCCGTCAAAGGCGGATCTTGGTCTGGGATGACTGGAGGAGTCAAGGTATGATTCGACATCGTTTGAGGGGAAAATGTACTTGAAGTCGATGAGAAATTATATACCGACACTAGCAAAAGGTGTTCGCAAACGACCAATTCAAAATAATGGAAGGCTATCCCGTTGACTTCACAGATTTATTTATGGCGTAAGTAGAGGAACATATATATATATATATATATATATATATATATATATATATATATATATATATATATATATATACTATTTACATTATTCGGACTATTGTCCTCATCTTTGTCGCCATATTTATTACAACGTTTCGGCCATTGTACGCTCCGGCCTTCTTCAGTTGGTTGGAATGTCGAACTGAACCCTTTATTTTGCTCACTGGGATAGACTGTTCTACTTCCACGTGCCATGTTTAATGGATGTCAGTTATCAGTTATCTCCTGTTAATTTCCCTCTGAAAGTTCTGCACTGCCTTAACCGGGTATTGAACTCACACTCTTTGGGTCCTGTCACTGGATCTAACTAACACCTTTATCAACTGTGCCATGTGTTCTTAACGTCCATCACAGACAATGGTCGCAGGAAGACTAATCGACAGTCGAAACAATAGTGACTGGGCGTGATAAAAATCTGATGCAATTACGGATGACGCAATATTTTTCAAGGCCAAACAAATTTCATCATATACCCCGAAAATAGATTCATATTACTGCACACCACTGCAAATGACCTAATCTGAGGAAAAAGTAGAAATCGATTACACCCTCTTACTCTAGTGGGTCTAAAACTGGCCGTATAGTGAAAGAAAGGAAACTAATGCGGTTGTTTCAATTAACTGGCACAAACGTGTAGATAAGATCCAGAGACGGATATGCAATGTGATTGGCCCTGATCTGTCATCTCGTCTGCAGTCGCTCTCTCACAGACGGAATGTTGCATCACTCTGCCTTTTCTACAAGTACTTCCACGGTAATTGCTCTGAGGAGTTGCTCTCACTTGTCCCTAAGCCTCGTGAATTCAAGCGTCCTACGAGGCTGGCATCCCGTTCCCACCCCTTCACCGTAGAAACTGTTAGGTGTAGACGTCTTTTCTACTCCAATAGCTTCATGTCTCGCACATCTCGCCTATGGAACTCCCTTCCCTGTTACTGTTTCCCTGACAAATACAATCTCCAACGGTTTAAGTGTAGCGTCAATCGTCATCTCCAGTTGCCTTGATCTATCCACTTCCTGACATCTTCCATTCCTATCTGCTCTCGCTCTATATCTCCCGTAACCTCCACACCTCGATCGGCCCTCCGTCCTTCTCTTTCTCCACAACCCTTCCTTTACCACTCCTATCTGCTCTTCCTCCAACCCTTCTGTAACCCCTTGCGTGATAGTGGCCACCGGCCTTGCTCGGGGTGATACGCTTAAAAAAAAAAAAAAAAAAAAAAAAAATATTACTGCACACCACTGCAAATGACTTAATCTGAGAAAGAATAGAAATCGATTACACCCTGTCACGCCCGTGGGTCTAAAACTGACCGGACGGTGAGAGAAAGGAAACTAAAGCGGTTGTTTTAATTAATGTGCACAGGGGTGTACTTATGGCATAAATAGAGTAACATTTATCGCCGCGGAAAGTTAAACTTTACTCCACGTGCCGAGTGAGTTTTATTCGCTGAGTACTTATAACTTTGGTAAAGGTATGAATCAACTTTCCTTCTAAGAGCTGACTGTTAAGTAGCAGAACATACTGAGTTCTCTTGCTTGTCACCCATCGGTGGAGAAGTATAACGCCGAATTGATTGCAAATTGCATTGGTTTATTCCTTGCCTTGGAAATAGGCGGCAATGCTTAGAGGCCGATGGAGACGTATCGCTAGGCCAAAGGGTTTCTATAAGCACTTCGCTTGCCTCTCGCCCGCTACGCTACATCATCGTCTACCGAAAACAGATGCTTATCAACAAATAACAAGTGCCCATGATTATTGGAGTACTTGGATCAATCTTGAACGTCTTTGTAAAGAGGTTAAAAAACTGTTAAATCCAAAAACGAAAAAATTATTCGAACCGGCAAAACCCCAAGGGCAGAATGCTGAAGTATAAAAGCAACCCTTTTATCACTTGATATCCTGCATGAGCATTAAATGGTTCATGACTCTCCACAAGTTCCTTTTCTTTATTATATGTTAATGATAATGGAAACGTATCCCGTTGACTTCTCCACGGTTTTGAATTCAGAGTTTCACTTCTCCTAGACTGACTGCAAACCAAGGTCAGAAATATACCCAGATATCTAACAGCTAGGTGAGGGAAAGGAGAAAAAATGGATTCATACCTTTCCCAAGTTTATTAGTGCGAAAGTGAGCGAAACAAACTTAGCCGGAAATCGAACTCTTGAGGTGATGTGCGTACATGAATAGATCAGTGTGGGTGTGGGTGAGTAAGTTGTGATTTGCAGGGTTATATATTAAAACTGTCTATATTGTTAAGTTTATGGCTTGGCCCGGCTAGACAATATGTTTCCGAGCGCCGTCTCCACTTAGTTTCATGGAATCCTAAAATCTTTCTAATGTTATCTTACCTAAACTTTTCCATTATCTCAATTATAGCGAATTTAGCATGGGTTTTGAAATCGGTTTTTCTAGGCGTATGTATGTATATGTATATATATAGAGAGAGATGTGTGCGTGTATGTGTGTGTATGTATGTGTTGTAGGTGTCTGGGCGGGAGTATAAGACTATGGGGTGTGTATGTCGCCAAGAAATGTACACTCTTCCGGTATATCTTCGGACGTTTGAAAATACGTACACTCTCTCACTGAAACCCTTCTTTAAATCTTCTCTGTGCTTAAGCTTAATGCCCCCTTCACCTTTGGACCTCCCTGCCTCTTTCGTCTGTTACCCCTCTATATAGATCCCATGTCCTCCCAAACTCTCACTCATATACTCTTACTAATTTTTTCCCGGAGTTGTTTTTTCTGTTTTCTTTTTGAAAGATGAATTGGATCGTTTTTACGATTCCAATGGAATAAATTATGACCATGGAATATTAGTGTTTAAGTCTTTTTTAAGATATATATATATATATATATATATATATATATATATATATATATATATATATATATATATTAAAATATATATATTAAAAAGAAGAGAGAAAGGTTTTTGGTTGTAATGTGGCTTTTTAAAAAAATATAATATGCTTTAGCTGTTTTATTACACTTTACGCAGAACTTTTTCACTGCCAGTTCAAGTATGACATTTGGGTCGCTAACACACACAAAAAAGTGAATGCCTAATATCAAGAATATGTAACATCGAAAAACATAAGAAAAATTAATTCCTTTTAATTTAATAACATTTTTTATGTTTATACATTCTTTTTATAGATACATATATTTAAGTAAATGCTCTGTTTATAATAAACAGTATTAACAACATTTACCGGCCTTAAATATTTATATCTATAAAAAGAACGTATAAACATAACAAATGTCCTAAATAATTGTCGGACTTTGTCCACTTCATAATGTATAACGTCATTTGTTTACATTTGGATACGCATTGAGCAGATATGAATGAATGAGAGTAAAAGGTGGAGAATTGTGTTTAAAAACAGCAAAATCGACTGCTAACTGAACGCTCCTCTGTGGTCCAGTCGGTTAAGGCACGTCACGCAAAATGACGGTTCCGTATAGGATACAGGTTCGATTCCTGTCGGAAGACGAATATTTTCTATGAAAATTTTTCGTAAATGATCTCGAAAATGTTGTTTAATACTGTTTATTATAAACAGAGCATTTACTTAAATATTTGTATCTATAAATAGAATGTATAAACATAAAAAATGTCTTAAAATAATTGTCGAACTTTGTCCATTTCATAATATATATATATATATATATATATATATACATATATCTGTTACGTTACCAGTAGATTTGAAATGTGAACAGCAGCGAGTAGAAATAATATTTGCCTAGATTATGAAATTGTATTCATAAAAATATATGGTCCACTGTTCTTTATCTGGAAGAATATTTTCCCCTGAAGGTTTCCTATGAATATTCGCACCGTTTCATTTTTTCTAGTGAACAGAATGCAGCTTAAAGTTGAAATCAGAGACACCAGTCTTTTCTGACAAGAAAGGCTGCCAGCAATTCACACTTTACAAAAAAGTAAATAAATATTGGAGGATAATAAAACGGAAAGAACACGTAAATGATCCGCGGTTGATTGGAAATGCCAGGTCTGCCGAAAGGTATTTTAATCAATATTTTACTGATGGCGAGTGAAACGACAATTCATTATCGTAAACTTGGTTGTCTTCCAGTCCACTTGCTTCCCATTCAGCGAAGCGATGCCAAGATGCTTGGAAACGTTTGCCATGCAAAACAGAGAGCAAACAATCGACATTGGGGGAAATGGTTGCTACCGGCACAAAGAATTATTTTATCTTTTTTTTTTATCCCACTGGTCAAATTGTGATGTTGCCAATACAGACAAACAGACAATCTGGACTATAGATGAATGCTTCTTTGATGCCACCCTCGATCTTTATAGGATTTCAAATATCAACACAAAAATGTATGACAAAAAGCTTTATATGATATGTAGACAATATATATACATTACGTGAATCATTCATACAAAAAGCATACATATATATATATATATATATATATATATATAACAAGAAATATAGTCTTAAGGTGTGCTATATTTGTGGGATAAAGAGCTCAATATCAGAGATAGAGATGGTATAAATATAAAAGTAAAAACATAGCTATAACTGTTATATAACGATAAAAAATACTATGTTACTTAAAAATCGAAAACGGTAAATAAAAATATGCAGTATAATAAATAAATAATAAATATAAAATAATAAAAATACAAGTAAAATAAATTAATCTAAATTCATCCAAATAAATAAATAAACTAACAAACCGATCCCGATAAATTAACCGTTAGAAAAAACAAATAAGGACAATCAATCCAAATAAATAAATGATGTAATAAACAAATTAAAAACTGCTCCTGCCAAAATAATATATAAACAAATAAACGACTTCCGGTAAAATAACCGCCAAAATAGACTATCCACAATGCACCACTGACCCGTATATATAAACAGCCGAGAAAAATCGTCGTGGCCTGACGATTGCGTCTAGCATGAAACAGACTGTCGCCTCCAAGTGTTGGCTTCTATGTTCACTTTTATATGTATATATATAATATATATATATATATATATATATATATATATATATATATGAGATGGCGACATATATTTTTTTATCTATGAAGAACAGTATTGGTGAAATTGTATAACAAAATAGAAAATGTTTACTTGTGACGCACCTTCAGGACTTCAAATGTATCAAAAACTTTTCCCACTTTGTCATACAATTTCTACAATATATATATATATATATATATATATATATATATATATATATATATATATATATATATATATATATATATATATAGACAATGTTAGTGGTTAATATACACATACATATGCAATTATATATACACATACATATATGTATAAAAATAATTCCAAGAGGATATGATCCAGGTAGAACTCGATGTCCAGGACAGAGTAAGGATATAATAAAAAGACTTAAACACTAATATTCCATGGTCATAATTTATTCCATTGGAATCGTAAGAACGATCCAATTCATCAGACCTACAGATTCAAAAAGAAATCAGAACAACAACTCCGGGAAAAATTGGTGAGAGTATGTGTGAGAGTGTGGGGGACCTGTGATCTATATAGAAGGGTAACAGACGAGAGAGACTGGGAGGTCCGAAGGTGGAGAGGGCATTAAAATCTAACAGAGGGAAGATTTAAAGAGGGGTTTCAGTGAGAAAAGGGTGCGTATTTTCAAACGTCCGAAGACATACCGGAAGAGTGTACATTTCTTGGCGACACATACACCCCATAGGCGATAAAATCTTATACTCCCGCCCAGACCCCTACAACGCATACATACACACACAATACACACACATCTATATCTATCTATCTATATATCTATACATCTACATCTGCACGCCTAGGACAGCCGATTTCAAACCCAATGCTAAATTTGCTATAATGAGATAAAGGAAAAGTTTAGATAAGATGACATTAGAAAGATTTTAGGATTCCTTGAAGTTAAGTGGAGACGGCGCTCGGAAACATATTGTCTAGCCGGGCCAAGTCATAAACTAACAATATAGATAGTTCTAATATATAACCCTGCAAATTACAACTTACTTACCCTCACCCACACGAATCTATCCACGTACGCACATCATCTCATATACACTCTTTAATGAGTCAAGTGATCACACACACCCACCTCAAGTATACACGCTCACGCATACCCTACTCACTCCCTATTCAAGGACGAAAAACACATGCGCACCCACTCCCACCAGCAGCAGAGGCCCCCATAAAATTATCGGACTGGCCAAACGATTCTCGGGCGGCCTGTTTTCATCCCGCCCTCATCCCAAATAACAACCCAAACGAGACTGTCTGACCAACACGAGGAATTCTGGAGAAATCCCTCTGACAAGATAAAAGACTACAGACAAAAACTACAGACAAAATTCCATTTTCACTCTTCGGACTTCCGGTTGATTATACATACCTGCGTACATCTACATATACAGCTATATGTCAACATATATATCGAAATATGCACACACACACATAACCACATCTGCATATATATCTCTACCTACGTATCCATACGTCCATACATGTAGGTGTACACACACACACATATTTATATTATCGCTCTCCCGTCGAACTCGACGTATGAGGGTCAGACAGATCAGTTCCCAGAAACTGAAAGCCCGACACCCACACAGGATTTGATTATAGTGGTGAAGGCTTTGTGCAGGGCCATCCACACTTTTTGGAGGGACGAATACAGGGACCTAGTGCAACGGATGCCACAAGGTCCCCAAACGACCCTCCGCAGGTTTTGAATTCAGAGTTGTCCTTCTCCTAGACCAGTTGCCATCCAAGGCTATAGAACCCAGTCTGTCCTGCTATTTACCCATAGTTGGAGGGAGAAGAGGATTCACACCTTTCCCAAGGGTATTAGCACGTAAGTGAATGTAATGGAATCGACTGGAATTCGAACTCGGCTCTCCGATTCCTCAATCCATTACTCCACCGTGCCTCCTAAACATATTTATATACTTACCCACATACACATATATATACATATATTTATGCGTATACTTATACATACACATCTACACACACACGCATACACCCATATGAACGCACATATCCATTTCTATATTTAAACCAAATCAAAGGCCAATTAAAAAATATATAATATTCTAAAACCGCTGGGTGAGTAGCGTGTAACTATCCCTAATGTTAGAATGTATACCTAGGTGTCTAACTATTATAATGCTATCTGATTTTGCAAATCAGTTATTAGGGGAAATGTTTACCTACTTAACCACTCACACATTGGCTATGCATGTATATGTGCATATCTTGTATCTTGTCTGTCTTATTCAGCGAAACATCTTTAAAAGAAAAATTGCTGTCCAAATATATATTAAAATATTAATATAATCGTTAATACATAAAGAACTAGTAGGAAACGTTTATCAATCTGATATTTTGCACTTTTATGAAAGGTCCCCCAGGGAAAAATAATATAAATAAAATTTATTACATTGATAAAAGTTTCCTATTTGTCCTTTCATCATCTAACTATCTATCTCCTTCTGCTCATTATCTATCTATCTATCTCATTCTGTTCATTACTATCTATCTATCTATCTATCAGATTCTGTTCATTACTATCTATCTATCTATCTATCTATCTATCTATCTATCTATCTATCTATCCATCTGTCAGTTTCTGTTCATTATCTATCTATCTCCTTCTGTTCGCTATCTATCTATCTATCTATCTATCTATCTATCTATCTATCAGATTCTGTTCATTATTTATCTACCTATGTATCTCATTCTGTTCAATATCTACCTATCTATCTATCTCATTCTGTTCATTATCTATCTATCTATCTATCTATCCCATTCTGTTCATTATCTATCTATCTATCAGATTTTGTTCATTATCTATCTATCTATCTATCTATCAGATTCTGTTCATTATCTATCTATATATCTATCCATCTATATATATATATATCTCATGTTCATTATCTATCTATCTTTATATATATATATATATATATATATATATATATATATATATATATATATATATATATAATGACTGTATAATGATTCTATGACTTCCGACTATAAATAGAAACCTTTGCATCAACCCCATATAATGGAAAACATAACTTAGCTAAAATGTGACGTTAAACAGAATTTGAAAAACATTGAAAATACATATGAAAGAAGTTTTCGACCAAAATAACCATGAAAATTATTGTATCAATCAAATATTTGAATTTCAAGCAGTGAATTGGCTCATGAGAAAACAACACGTCCACTTAATTTATTCTTGATATTTAAGCTGTCATTTGTCACCTGATTTTTGGTCAAATTAATTTTAAGAGGCAAACGAAAACCAAAATGGCAACATTCATTCGTTTTTTTTTTTTATTTCTTTACCCCCATCATATTTGTTTTCTTCTCTTGCTAATTTTATTCTGCACGAAAATCTGTCATTCCGTTTTTCTACCCGCCACCTCCTGCTCTGATCGTCGGTAAATTAAACCACGTGATGTTAACCAGTTTGTTGGAGTGACTCCACTGGCGAAACGACGTTCTGTGTATTTGGGTTGTTAGCGTTTTATTATGAACTGTTCGTTTATTACAAGAACAGATTGGAATTTACGAGGTGGAGGTCTAATCGGAAGACCGAAAGGAGGAAATTTGGGGTTAGACATTTCTCTAAGAGAAATAATCTCTCTGCAAAGAAACATTGGCAGCAGATAAACAAGCAACTTAATCCTGACATTTTTTTGCGTTTTTTTAGTAAAGTGAGATAACCGACATGATGTAAAAAGTTGTACAGATAGATAGATAGATAGATATGAATAGACTTATAGATAGATAGATAGATAGATAGATAGATAGATAGATAGATAGATAGATAGATAGATAGATAGATAGATAGATAGATAGATAAAAACAGGAGATAGATAGATAGATAGATAGATAGATAGATAGATAGATAAAAAAACAATAGATAGATAGATAGATAGATAGATAGATAGATAGATAGATAGATAGATAGATAAAAAAACAATAGATAGATAGATAGATAGATAGATAGATAGATAGATAGATAGATAAAAACAGGAGATAGATAGATAGATAGATAAAAACAGGAGATAGATAGATAGATAGATAGATAGATAGATAGATAGATAGATAGATAGATAAAAAGCAGGAGATAGATAGATAGATAGATAGATAGATAGATAGATAGATAGATAGATAGATAGATAAAAAACAGGAGATAGATAGATAGATAGATAGATAGATATGAATAAACTGATAGATAGATAGATAGATAGATAGATAGATAGATAGATAGATAGATAGATAGATAAAAAACAGGAGATAGATAGATAGATAGATAGATAGATAGATAGATAGATATGAATAAACTGATAGATAGATAGATAGATAGATAGATAGATAGATAGATAGATAGATATGAATAAACTGATAGATAGATAGATAGATAGATAGATAGATAGATAGATAGATAGATAGATAAAAACAGGAGATAGATAGATAGATAGATAGATAGATAGATAGATAGATAGATAGATAGATAGATATGAATAAACTGATAGATAGATAGATTCCATGCACTTATTCTATAAATATTTTCATGGTAATTAATTAATTTCATTGGTAATAACCTTTTCTCTTTGATACCTCTACTTTACGAATTTAATCGCAGTACTACATTGGCGGCTAGGTCTCATCATTTTTCAGTTAAAATGTCTAGATTGTCTATGCTAACAGTTTCTTCTCTCGCACTTTTCTCTTGTGTCGGGCCCCTTGCCTTCCAGTCAACTTTGATGCAATGTCAATCGTTATCTTCTGTCTTCTTAATTCCTCTTTTTTTATTGTTTTTTCTTTTTCTCATATTCTTTCACACTCAGTAACTCCTTACGCCTTACTGGCTCTATTGCCTTGTGCGGGAGGAATTGAATTCAGGAAAGGCGATATAGGATAAACGCTGAGATGAAGAAGTTTACCTAGAAAACTAACATTCGAACCCTTGGCATTTTATCTGAAATCGAACTCTACCGAAACGATTGGTCGAGTAATGTGTTTGTTTTTTGTTTTGTTTTGTTTTTTTTATGAGAGATAGACCCTCTCACAAAACTGAACACATTTCTTGAACAATGGTCTGTTAGTGTGTAGATGACTTCATTTTGATTTTTAAAACATGTCGGCCTTTTGCACGGTAAACGCTCGTACATTTAGTCTTGCGCCTGACAATGCAAAACCTTTTTTGTGCGAATGGCTAAACAGGCCCTGTGTGCCTACTGTAACGCAATGGAAGGCAACATCGTCTGACTGCACAATTTTCCAGTGTAATGTGTTCGATCCTAATTTGTATTCATTTTTTCCCAGAAGATCAGCTGATTTAATAACTTTAAGAATGGCTACAAAAACTCGAGATACAGAGCAGTAAGTAAAAAAATCATCCTCACTGGGTGCCTCACAAGATTTACTGTTTCAAACAAAGCTAAGCTTAGCACACGCACATATATAATCGCATATATCAGTACTTTGTCTCGCTACAATTATGACTGAATAGTGAGTTTCCCCAGTCTGTTGGACTTGTGCCACATCTAAGCTGCACTTAGAAAAACACTATATATAATTGTGTATATGGAAAATCCGACGTGATATAATGGTTAACAACCTTGTCTCGCTAGATCAATTACGACTGAGTAGTAAGTTCGATTCATACTGGGGCTTGTGCCACATGCAAGCTACTCTGAGCAAATACCTATATAATTGCTTGTATTCTATGGAGAAAGAATTTAAAATCCCTTTGAAAAATCATCTTTATACAGCTTATATATATATATATATATATATATATATATATATATATATATATATATATATATATATATATTATGAAATGGACAAAGTCCAACAATTATTTTAAGATTTTTTTATTCCCGGAATCAATCACCCTACACAAAATATTCAACAAAAACACAGTAATAATCAGCTACAGTTGCACCGAGAACATGGCACAAATAATAAAAAATCACAACAGGAAAATTATTAACAAACCACACGAACAAATTAAACCCACGTGCAACTGCAGAATAAAAAACGAATGTCCCTTAAACGGCAATTGTTTACAAAACAACGTAATCTACCAAGCCATGATAAAATCACCAGATAATGAAGAAAAAGTATACATAGGAGTAACTAAAGGACCCTGGAAACAAAGAAATTATGCACACAAAACAACTTTCCCAAATAGTAAATATGCGAACAGCACAATGCTTTCTAAGTATATCTGGGAAATAAAAAACAAAACGCACACCACACCAAAAATATCTTGGAAAATAAGGAAAAAAATATCAGCCTACAACAACATATCAAAAACTTGCAAACTTTGCTTGGAGGAAAAAATAGCTATCATTACCATCCCAGACCAAAATAAATTATTAAATAAAAGATCCGAGCTAATCTCAAAATGCAGACATGAAAACAAATTTTTACTACGTAACTTAAAAATCGAAAACGGAAAAAATAAATAAATACATAAACAAACAAAATGACAATAAAATAAGCAAAATAAATTAATCCAAACAAATTACTAAATCACACCTGTTAGAATAGACGAAATAGAATAAAAAATAAGGAACAAAATCAATAAATAAAGTAAATAATAAGCAAATTACCAAACTATTATGACCAAAAAATTAGACTATAAAAAATCAAAACAAAAAATCGGACGGAAAATATCTATAACTGTTATATAACGATAAAAAAATGAATAAAAATAATATACTGCGTTACTTAAAAATCGAAAACCAAAAAGAGAAAATATACAGTGTAACAAATAAATAACAACAATTATAATAAATTGATCTAAATACATCCAAATTTATAAATAAACTAACAACCGATACCGATAAACTAGCCGTTTAGAAAAAACAAATAAAGATAATCAATCCAAATAAATAAATTAAAAACTGTTCCCACCAAAATAATAGTCAGAATAAACCACAACATTCAACCCCAAAATTCAACAAATAGCTTTAATTATCTTCCCAAACAAAAACAAAACTATTAAATAAGCTATATAAACAAATTTTTATTACGTTAATAAAAACACCGATCAAAATTTAAAAAATCAATAATAAATAAATAAATATATAAGAAAAAAAATAAAAATAAAAATAAATAAAAACAAGGAAAACAATTTGACCCAAATAAATAAGCAAATAAACGACTTCCGGTAATATAACCGCCATAATAGACTACCAACAATAAGCTATATAAACAAATTTTTACTACGTTAATAAAAACACCGGTCAAAATAAAAAAATAAATAAATAAAAAATAAAATCAATAAATAAATAAGATAAAAAATAAAAAATAAATTAAATAAAAACAAGCAAAATAACTTGACACAAATAAATAAATAAACAAATAAACGACTTCCGGTAAAAGTAACCGCCAAAATAGATTACCCACAGTGCACCACTGACCCTTATATATAAATAGCCGAGAAAAATAATAGCACTAGTTGCCTGACGATTGCATCTAGCATGAAACAGACTGACGCCTCTAAGTGTTGACTTCTATGTTCACTTATATATATATATATATATATATATATATATATATAGAGAGAGAGAGAGAGAGAGAGAGAGAGAGAGAGAGAGAGAGAAATATATTGTCCGGTCTTCTTCAGATGGTTGGGCCTAAAGATTAAGGTCAAAGCGTTGGCGAACTTAGAGGCGGGAATTAACTGGAGATAACTGATAACTGACATCCGTTAGACATGGCGCGTGGAACCAGACAAGTCTACCCCAGTGAGCGAAATAAAGGGTTTAATTCGATATTACAACCACCTGAAGAAGGCCGGAACGTACAACGGCCGAAACGTTGTAATAAATATGGCGACAAAGATGAGGACAATAGTCCGAATAATGTAAATGTACAAAATTCAACGTTAAATATTCCAAAAAATAGTGTACCTCATCTCAGAAATATAAAAAATGTATATATTTTTTTCCTCCCGATGATGGCCATGTTGGCCGAAATTAGTCAAGGAATCTAAATGAAATAATTATAAAAACGAAGGAATATTATTATACAACCAGTGTGTCTGAAGATTTTAATTTTTTAATATGTTTTATTGTTCAAAATATATACTTTAGGTATATGACTTATAATGTACGAAGCCACTATGCAAGAAACTCACTAAAAAAAGAACTTTTACAAGGTGATATGGGTTTCTAATGAAAATAGAGCTAAAAAAAAGTAAATGCACTAAGTAAAGGTGATTAATCAGAGATAATCCGACTTGAACTAATCTTCATCGAGAGCCAGTCATAATTGTCTGTCTGACTCAATAAGAGGAGAAAGGTTTTGTTGAAGTCACGTCAGAAATTGAGACAGACGACGAATGGTGAAAAACAATCTTGTCACATCAAGAAAAGCTGACAAAGCCAGGAAAGATTGGTAACGTTAAAAGGTTTGCACTAAATAATATCTTAAATTCAGTAAGAGCTTTAGAAAGACAAATAGTTCATAGACATTGCGCTAAAAGAATTAATTATCTGTGAAAATACTCTGTAAGATTTTATTATACAAGTCAATGTTTTCACATTATAAGTACTGTAATTTCTCGAAAATAATACACATTTTTTTTACTGTAAATTACAGGTGATAGTAGGGGTGCGTATTATAAACAGGCTTAAAGAAAGATATTTTTGACGTTATTGATTTATAATAATAAATACGTACTTATCTTCGTAGTAAACAGACAAACGTTGGGTTATGGATGTTCTGATAGATATATCAAACCGCTTCATAAAAGAAAACACCAGTTTTCTGAATCTATAAGTGTTTCCAGGATCCATGGTTTTCATAAGTTCTTTTTGCCTTCATCCTTATTTCCTCAGTTCATATGGAACAGCCACTTGATCGTCTTTCTTTCACAAATTCAACTAAACTTTGTTCCATATTTGGATATTGAGCTTTTCTTCCTCTACCTATAGCTTTGGCATTTGATTTACACTTTTTTTACTTCATTTTTATTCAATATCTGTCTATATTTCTGAGATGAGGTATTATTTACATTATTCGGACTATTGTCCTCATCTTTGTCGCCATGTTTATTACAACGTTTCGGCCTTTCAGTATCTGTCTATATTTCTGAGATGAGGTATTATGTACACTATTTACATTATTCAAATTATTGTCCTCATCTTTGTCGCCATATTTATTACAACGTTTCGGCCATTGTACGCTCCGGCCTTCTTCAGGTGGTTGGAATGTCGAACTGAACCCGTTATTTCGCTCACTGGGGTAGACTGTTCTAGTTCCACGTGACATGTTTAACGGATGTCGGTTATCAGTTATCTCCTGTTAATTTTTCCCTCTGAAAGTTCTCCACTGCCTTACGGGGATTGAACTCACGCTCTTTGGGTCCTGTCACTGGATCTAACCAATGCCTTTATCCACTGTGCCATGTGAGCGAAATAAAGGGTTCAGTTCGACATTCCAACCACCTGAAGAAGGCCGGAGCGTACAACGGCCGAAACGTTGTAATAAATATGGCGACAAAGATGAGGACAATAGTCCGAATAATGTAAATAGTATACATAATACCTCATCTCAGAAATATAGACAGATACTGAAAGGCCGAAACGTTTTAATAAATATGGCGACAAAGATGAGGACAATAGTCCGAATAATGTGAATAGTGTAAAGCCACTTGATCATCTTTCACAAATTCGACTAAACTTTGATCCACATTTGAAGATTAAATGCAGCGATCAATTTTAAGTTCTTCTGTAATTCATTGATGCCTATTACATCTACTCCCTCCCTAGCGATTGTGATGATGGTCAAACCAAGAGTCTCCCACGGGAGCTAGCTTAAATGCCACCTGATAGGGCAGCTTTTAAGCTAGCTTAAAATTTTAAGCATATATGTAATAATCTTTGAGGTAGAACTTTTAATCAGAGCTTCCTTCTTTAAGAACACATTCAAATTGTTTTTGTTTTTTAAGTAAAATGATTTAGATTTATTTATAATTACTGATCCATAATATAAAAATCACATTTAAAGTATCAACAGCAAATTACTTGAATCTCTAATAAATATCTGAAGAAAGTCAAACATTTTGACTAAAATTTTGCAAAACTGTAATGAAACCACAATAACTGAATCTTTGTAACAAAAATATCAAAAAAACAAATTAGACATATTACTGTAATTTCTTGAAAATAATACGCACTTTTTTACCCTAAATTACAGGTGATAGTAGGGGTGCAAATTATAAATAGGCTTAAACAAAAATATTTTTTCATTATTGATTTATAATAATCAATACATACTCGTTCTAAAATAAGATATCCCAATTTTCATTTTAAATCCAACAATAATTGTAATTTTTTTTGTCAATAAATTTGTTTATCAGTAACTGCATATATTTACTAGACACAACCCCCTCCCAAGGAGTCAGGTTGTGGCACAAGGTCGATTTAACGGGAAGAAGTCGAACGCGTATACTCAGCGTAATGACAAAAATTCCCCGAACCTCAGCAATCGTTGGTTGGGCAGGCCTTGGTGCAAGCACCGATCCTTCTCGCATCTGTTCCCCAGGGTTGGGCACCTCACAGTGTGATTTTGCCTCAGTTGCGCCTCTGTCCCCCGACAAAGCCGCAACTGAGTCGCACTCTGCCCAAAGACAGAAACGCAACTGAGTTTTACTCTGCCTAAAGACAGAAACGCAACTGAGTCGCACTCTGCCCAAAGACAGAAACGCAACTGAGTCGCACTCTGCCCAAAGACAGAGACGCAACTGAGTCGCACTCTGCCCAAAGACAGAAACGCAACTGAGTCGCACTCTGCCCAAAGACAGAAACGCAACTGAGTCGCACTCTGCCCAAAGACAGAGACGCAACTGAGTCGCACTCTGCCCAAAGACAGAGACGCAACTGAGTCGCACTCTGCCCAAAGACAGAGACGCAACTGAGTCGCACTCTGCCCAAAGACAGAGACGCAACTGAGTCGCACTCTGCCCAAAGACAGAGACGCAACTGAGTCTCACTCTGCCCAAAGACAGAGACGCAACTGAGTCTCACTCTGCCCAAAGACAGAGACGCAACTGAATCGCACTCTGCCCAAAGACAGAGATGCAACTGAGTCGAACTCTGCCCAAAGACAGAAACGCAACTGAGTCTTACTCTGCCCAAAGACAGAAACGCAACTGAGTCGCACTCTGCCCAAAGACAGAGACGCAACTGAGTCTCACTCTGCCCAAAGACAGAGACGCAACTGAGTCTCACTCTGCCCAAAGACAGAAAGACAACTGAGTCGCACTCTGCCCAAAGACAGAGACGCAACTGAGTCGCACTCTGCCCAAAGACAGAGACGCAACTGAGTCGCACTCTGCCCAAAGACAGAGACGCAACTGAGTCGCACTCTGCCCAAAGACAGAAACGCAACTGAGTCTTACTCTGCCCAAAGACAGAGACGCAACTGAGTCTCACTATGCCCAAAGACAGAGACGCAACTGAGTCTCACTCTGCCCAAAGACAGAGACGCAACTGAGTCGCAGTCTGCCCAAAGACAGAGACGCAACTGAGTCGCACTCTGCCCAAAGACAGAAACGCAACTGAGTCGCACTCTGCCCAAAGACAGAAACGCAACTGAGTCATACTTTGCCCAAAGACAGAGACGCAACTGAGTCGCACTCTGCCCAAAGACAGAAACGCAACTGAGTCTTACTCTGCCCAAAGACAGAAACGCAACTGAGTCGCACTCTGCCCAAAGACAGAGACGCAACTGAGTCTCACTCTGCCCAAAGACAGAGACGCAACTGAGTCTCACTCTGCCCAAAGACAGAAAGACAACTGAGTCGCACTCTGCCCAAAGACAGAGACGCAACTGAGTCGCACTCTGCCCAAAGACAGAGACGCAACTGAGTCGCACTCTGCCCAAAAACAGAGACGCAACTGAGTCGCACTCTGCCCAAAGACAGAAACGCAACTGAGTCTTACTCTGCCCAAAGACAGAAACGCAACTGAGTCTTACTCTGCCCAAAGACAGAGACGCAACTGAGTCTCACTATGCCTAAAGACAGAGACGCAACTGAGTCTCACTCTGCCCAAAGACAGAGACGCAACTGAGTCGCAGTCTGCCCAAAGACAGAGACGCAACTGAGTCGCACTCTGCCCAAAGACAGAAACGCAACTGAGTCGCACTCTGCCCAAAGACAGAAACGCAACTGAGTCATACTTTGCCCAAAGACAGAGACGCAACTGAGTCGCACTCTGCCCAAAGACAGAGACGCAACTGAGTCGCACTCTGCCCAAAGACAGAAACGCAACTGAGTCGCTCTCTGCCCAAAGACAGAGACGCAACTGAGTCGCACTCTGCCCAAAGACAGAAACGCAACTGAGTCGCACTCAGCCCAAAGACAGAAACGCAACTGAGTCATACTTTGCCCAAAGACAGAAACGCAACTGAGTCTTACTCTGCCCAAAGACAGAAACGCAACTGAGTCGCACTCTGCCCAAAGACAGAAACGCAACTGAGTCGCACTCTGCCCAAAGACAGAAACGCAACTGAGTATCACTCTATCCAAAGACAGAAACGCAACTGAGTCTTACTCTGCCCAAAGACAGAAACGCAACTGAGTCTTACTCTGCCCAAAGACAGAAACGCAACGGAGTCTTACTCTGCCCAAAGACAGAAACGCAACGGAGTCGCACTCTGCCCAAAGACAGAGACGCAACTGAGTCGCACTCTGCCCAAAGACAGAGACGCAACTGAGTCGCACTCTGCCCAAAGACAGACGCAACTGAGTCGCACTCTGCCCAAAGACAGAGACGCAACTGAGTCGCACTCTGCCCAAAGACAGAGACGCAACTGAGTCGCACTCTGCCCAAAGACAGAAACGCAACTGAGTCGCACTCTGCCCAAAGACAGAGACGCAACTGAGTCGCACTCTGCCCAAAGACAGAGACGCAACTGAGTCGCACTCTGCCCAAAGACAGAAACGCAACTGAGTCGCACTCTGCCCAAAGACAGAGACGCAACTGAGTCGCACTCTGCCCAAAGACAGAGACGCAACTGAGTCGCACTCTGCCCAAAGACAGAAACGCAACTGAGTCGCACTCTGCCCAAAGACAGAGACGCAACTGAGTCGCACTCTGCCCAAAGACAGAGACGCAACTGAGTCGCACTCTGCCCAAAGACAGAGACGCAACTGAGTCGAACTCTGCCCAAAGACAGAGACGCAACCGAGTCGCACTCTGCCCAAAGACAGAGACGCAACTGAGAGAGGATCAATAAAACCTACCGGCCTGTGCCAGGTAAGGTATATAAGGAGCAAAACAAAAAGAATGGAAAAGAAAAAACAAAGCGAAAGGCGAAAATATAAGAAAAAGTAAAGAAGAGAGAAGGACAGAGAAAGAAAAGGCGAGAAGGAATATAAAAAGTGAGGAAAAGAAATGAAAAACAATACAGGAGAAAAAGCAGAGAATAAAAAGAAAAAATGAAAATACGAATGAAAATAAAAATACGAATGAAATAATATCAGAAAAAGGCGAAAAAAAAAGATTGCGAATGGCATTTTTTTCAATGAAAACATCTTGCTTTTTTTAATATGAATGACAGACAAACGCTCGGGGATCATGGTGTCTTGGCGGATATGAAAATCTATTGAAAATTGTAACGACATCTAATTCCCCAATTATTTCAAGACGATTGGATTCCGTCCCAGCATGCAGCTCTTCGTCAAATATATAAACAAATGTCAAGTTCGACAACTGTGGGATTCTGTGCGTCTAATCCTGACGAGGAATATTCCATTTTGTCGGTTCCAAAAGTCGCAGAGGGGGGGGGGGGAGAATGAATGCGTTTTAGGGTAAAAGCAATAATCGGTGATACTGCGCAAGCAATTCCCAGTAGTCCTGAATTATTCCGCTCCTATAACAACGGAAACGATTTTGTTTGATATTCCAACGTAATATTCCAACTGATATTCTACAAAGAGCGTGTAGAAAAGAAGATCAATAAATCCTAAGATGCAAGACGAAGCCGAGGACGTATCTATTACCCGATTTTGGGACTGAAATGTTCACTGTATAATATTTTATGTCAGTCAGTCAGTTATGTGCCATGCATGATACACGCTTAGGCGATCATGTATCGAAAGATACATGACTGACGAGGCAGGTTTTTCCCGCAGTAGGTTGCCATTTCTTTCTGCAGTAGACCAGTTGCCATCCAAGTCTATAGAACCCGGTCTGTCCTGCTATTTACCCATGGCTTAGAGGAAAATAAGAGGATTCATACCTTTCCCAAGGGGCAATCAGTTATGTGCCATGCGTGATACACGCTTAGGCGATCATGTATCTTTTGATACATGACTGACAAGGCAGATTTTTTCCTGCAGTGGGTAACTATTTCTTTCTGCGGCAGAACAGTTGCCATCCAAGTCTATAGAACCCGGTCTGTCCTGCACATAGCTGGGGGGGGGAGAAGGGGATTCATACCTTTCCCAAGGGTATTAGCACGTAAATGAATGTAATAGATTCGAGTGGAATTCGAACTCGGCTCTCCGATTCCTTAATCCGAGCCGCTATCCATTACTGCACCGTGCGAACGTTCTCCTTCTTCTATGTGCCGTGTCTCTTCAGATTGTGGGCGATTTTGGCTCTCTACAATTTCCTGTCCTTTTGTCCCGATTATTAAGTTTGTAGCGAGACCACAAGTAGTAGTGTTGTTTTCTGGGCAAGAGCCCGGGGTAGATGGATTCATGCCTTTCCCAAGAGTATTAGTGCTTAAGTGAGAGTAATGAACTCCAATCGCTCTCCATTACTCTACATGTCTCCTTTGTAGCTCTTAGTAAATCTCTCCTAATCCCTTTTTCTGACAACCATTTACACAAGCTTATTTTTCTTCTTTTTATACGTGCCGGGTGATTTCATGACGTTGGCGAACATGGTTCTCCACATCTTCCTGCCCTTTATAACTCTTAGCAATTTTCTCTTTTTTTTTTTCTTTTTTTTTTTAATCATATCACCCCAAGCAAGGCCGGAGGCCACTATCACGCAAGGGGTTAAAGAAGGGTTGGAGGAAGAGCAGATAGGAGTGGCAAGGGAGGGGATGTGGAGAAAGAGAAAGACAGTGGGTCGATCAAGGCAAGGGGGCCACAAAAGATCCGGAGCGAGAGCAGATAGGAATGAAAAATGAAAGGATGTGGAGAAGGGAAGTGGATAGATCAAGGCAACTGGAGATGTCGATTGACGCTACACTTAAACCGTTGGAGATTGTATTTGTCAGGGAAACAGTAATAGGGAAGGGAGTTCCATAGGCGAGATGTGCGAGACATGAAGCTATTGGAGTAGAAGAGACGTCTACATCTCACAGTTTCCACGGTGTAGGGGTGGGAGTGGGATGCCAGGCTGGTGGGGCGTTTAAATTCACGAGGCCTGGGACAAGCGAACGCAACTCCTCAAAGCAATTACCGTGGAAGTACTTGTAAAAAAGGCAGAGCGAGGCAACATCGCGTCTGTGAGAGAGCGACTGCAGACGAGATGACAGATCAGGGCCAATCACGTTGCCTATCCGTCTCTGGATCTTATCAAGAACCCCGAGGCAAACAGCAGGGGCCCCAGACCATATATGGCCATGCAAGGGCGAATGGTTGATTTATAGACTTGAAGGATCGATTCCGGGGAGAAAAATTTCCTGGCTCGGCACAGAGAACCAACTTTCTTTACGGTGGCTACTCCCTATCCTAATCCATGTTCTACCATCTATTGACGCAATCTTGTTTGGTAGGTTAAGCAATGTTTTCCTCTGCCACTCTTGATTTTAATACGCCCTGTCAGTGTCAAATTTTCTAAACCCTCTTTTCTCATCATGGGGCCTAGAAATTTCAGATCTCTCTTTCTGGTGTTAAGTATAAGCGTCCTTTTTGTTTCCATTTTCTCTAAAACTTTGTCGTTACCCACATGTATAACCAATACTGTCCTCAGCATCCTTCTGTAGAACCTCATTTCTATTGCCTCAAGGGTCTTCTTCATCTGTGTGGAGATTATCCAGCATTCACTGGCATATAGAGGGACAGTTATTATATAACAGTTCAGTACTCTTTTCTTCAATTCAAAGGAAATTTTCTTGACTATGTCTAATAGACGTTTAAATATATTTATATACACTTAAAAAAATAAACTGCACAACTTCAAACGCTTTCCTTTACTTTGTTTCATCTGATTTTCTCATGCTCCTGAAGATGACGCACGTGAGTCGAAAGGTTGGACATTGCCTTGACTTCGGATATTTTTGCATCTGCAGTAACCACGTTTGCGAAGTTGATTTGAACTCTTGAAAAGATGGTGGATAAATTCAATAAATATAGAATCTCTATTGCTTACACACAGACACGCACACACAAACATATACACGTACACGCATATACAGACATGGATACACACACACACACACACACACGCGTTATTTTATAGATATAATTTATTTACGTAAATGCTCTGTTTTATTTTTATTTTTATTTTTTATTTTTTTGGCCGGTAAATGTAATTAATACCGTTTAATAAAAAACAGAGCATTTACTGAAATAATTTATATCTATAAAAATAAATTATTAACGGAATATATACATATATATATATATATATATGTGTGTGTGTGTGTGTGTGTGTGTGTGTGTGTGTGTGTGTGTGTGTGTGTGTGTGTATTAATATATATATATATATATATCTGTCGGCTTAATAATATATATATATGTGTTTGTGTGTGTGTGTTTCTTTTTGTCATTTGATTACCTAAGATATATATATATATATATATATAGAGAGAGAGAGAGAGAGAGAGAGGGGGGAGAGAGAGCGGCTCGGATTGAGAAATTGGAGAGCCGAGTTCGAATTCCATAAAAGGTATGAATCCTCCTCTTCTCGTCAGCTATGGCTGGGTAAACAGCAGGACAGACTGTAGCCACCGGTCTAGGAGAAGGACAACTCTGAATTCGAAACCTGCGGAGGTTTCCTTGGGGACGTTGTGTCCCAGTTCTCTGTATTCTGCACAAGCCTTCACTGCTATAAACAACAGACTTGTTCCGGTAGTCAGGCTAGGAACTGAGTCGTTTGACCCTCATAATCGACAGGAGAGGCTAGTAGACATAGGGGTAAACATATTGTCTTTGTAATTTAAAGATGATCTTAGTAAAGTTCCTTGTTGAATTTCATATAAGCACCAAGAAAAGCATCAGTATAAAAATAAGTTGACACAATGTGTCTATATCATTCAAAGAAACATCTTTGAATGAAGGTATGCTACCTAAATGCACACACATACACACGCACACATACATACACACATACACACACGCACATACACACACACTCACACGCACATACACATGTATGGATTCTTCTCCATATTTTATGCCTTTAAAGGAAATATTTTATTAGGCATTTCACTGACATGGCAGCCATGATGGCCTTTCCTGGTACCAAATATCTTCCACGAATGAATATGTTTCGATAGATAGCCGATCTCGAGAGAATAGTTATTGCACACGCTTAAGTGGATTCATTCGGTGTTACTTGCGTTCGACAGAATGATATATATATATATATATATATATATATATATATATATATATATATATATATATTCAGATATTGCAAAAAGGGAAAAATCGATGCTGTGTCTTTATCATCATCTTGCGTTTCTGCCCAACGTCAAAGCCAAGTGATAGTGGCACACGTCATCGAAAGACCATATATATAAACATATATATATATGTTTATATATATATATATATATATATATATATATATATATATTCACAAACAGATATATATATATATTTGCACACACGCACAAATATATGCACAAACAGATATATATATATTTGCACACACACACATATATATCTATATACACAAACAGATATATATATATATGTATATATATATATATATATATATATATATATATATATATATATATATATATATATATTATGAAATGGACAATTATTTAGAGACATTTTTATGTTTAACATTCTTGTATACTTGTATCTATAAAAAGAATGTTAAACATAAAAATGTCTTTAAATATATATACATATATATATATATATATATATATATATATATATATAAACAGATATTTATATATTTGCACACGCATATATATATATAAACAAACAGATATATATATATATATGTATATATATATATATATACATATATATATATGTATATATATATATATATATATATTTGTATATATGTATATATATGTATGGTTATCTATCTATATAGAAAAATAAAAATATAGTTTTAAGGTGTGGTATATTTACCGATAAAAGTCCTCAATATCAAAGCGAGAGTGTATGTAAATATAAAGGTGGACACTAATAGCCAACACTGATACCCACACACACACACACACACATACATATATATATATATATATATATATATATATATATATATATATATATATATATATATATATATATATATATATATGGATGGATGTAAAGAAGTGATGGGTTTTTATATATTAATACGGTTATTATTATTTTTCAGAGAAATTGGCCACCTCGAGGCGGTGTAATGGTTAGCCAGCTTGTCTCGCTATAAGAATTACGACTTAGTGGGTACTCTATACTTTCTACCTTGAAAAATCACTAGATTTATACGATTTCTCGAATATTCCGACCGGTAAACGAGATAAATAAATATACTTTTCAATAAATCAAACGGATCGTCTACTCAATTTTTGACTCCACTAAAAGTAACATATATATATATATATATATATATATATATATATATATATATATATATATATATATTGAAAATACGTCGATACATTTTCATGAAAATAATAAACATAAACTAGAAATTCTTGAAGTTATCTATATAAAAAATTTGAAACCAACATTTAATAAAATGAATTAATTATGAATTCTGCACAAAAGTTTTAAAATGTTTACAGTAGATAGTTTTAATATATCTGTTTTAACTTCTTTTTTTTTATTGGTATAATTGATAAATTGAGATTTATTGGATAACACTGAAATACATTATAGTATAAAAAGAAATGGTAAGTTCAATCTAAGGGAAACAATAAATGAAACAAAGCAAGTTCAGTCGGCCAAGGATGACAATTCCAGGACAACGTAACTATAAACAAAAAAATTTTTCTATCCTCTGCCAGCCGCTATGATGGAGAAAGCATTACCTCGAACCGTCGCCAGTGAGACATGCTGCAAGAGCCACCCGTTTCGCGATGCTCGTTCCTTAATCGAGACACAATCACGCCAATCCTCCGAAGGAACGTCATCGAACGAGGGCCAATATCCCCTGAAGTCTCCACTGCCACAGGAGTAAAAAAAAATCTATCAGCAAGAGAAAAATATTTAGCTATTTTTTTATCTCTGCGTCTCGGGCGACGAACCCCGGCTCAACCGCGGACCTGATCAAATTACTTGCCGAAAATGTATCTGTTTTAACTAATAGCATTATATAGTCTTTTTAAAATAGACATATTTACAACTCAGTTACCTCCCTTGACATTACTGCATATTTATGCTGACACGATAAAAAAAATTTTTCACTTCACGAGTAAAACTTTTAATTTTCAGAACAACACAACAATTTTGTCTTATATAAAACAAGATCCTGAAGATGACATTGTGCTAATGTCGAAAGTACTCGGAATAAAATGAATATGCATCAACATGGTAACTTTCTTTCTTCCTTTAATAAACATATTAAGAATCTTGCCCGTAAATATGACAGGATCCTATAAAGAATAAGTTGACAAAATTTGCCTAAATTATTTAAGGATACATATATATATATATATATATATATATATGGCCCTATGCTGTTTTCATCTTCATGAATGATCTCTCTAATAGTTCTCTACTAGGCAGCTACACCCACACTTTTCTCTCACTTACACCCTAAGTAACCGCCTTGTTTGGGTCGAAACACACACCGGGTGTTACGGCAAAATTGTCCATTTGTTAGATGGATGTATTTTAGAAATGATTAAAGATATCTTACTGGAAATCTCCGAGGTTTTTATAACACTATTAGACTCTACTTTGAGCAATAAGAATGTATAATTACTCTCCAAACTTAACAGAAAACTCGTGAAAAATCGATTCTAAACGAAAATGACATGTTCATCATGAATTAATCATTGCTAAGGATCGGAAGCCCATGAAGGATTGAAATCCACCTCATATATATATATATATATATATATATATATATATATATATATATATATATATATTATTCCAAGATTATTTTTCAACTTATTCAAGATTATCTTCTAACCTTCTAACTTTCTGACCTGGAGTAAAAATTTGCCTCTCACGATTTTATTTTCAATGTTCTTTGAACTGTCATAGCTGAAACTACTCTCTCATGTGTGTGCGTATGTATATATATATATATATATATATATATATATATATATATATATATATATATATATATATATCTTGAGTGGGGGAAGTTCTAAATAAGCCAGGTTCGTCCCCAGAAAGAAACTCTTCAGTTCAATCATCGATGTCGCCAGTCTTTTGTATATGACAGGGGTTCGGCCTCGTGCCACATCTAAGAAACGCTTAGCAAATCATTATATATATCACGCGGTTTTATCTGAAGTACAATAAACATTACATGGAAAACGTTAATGATACAGGGACCCTCAGTATTAAATTTATGTTTTTGATATCCGATGTTAAACCAATTTTGATTTCATTTGGTTTTCTATTGCGTTTGTATTTATTTTATTATTCTCTTATGCCACGAAATGCGTTCATATTGGCAAAGATCGAATTCAAAATAAACAAGCCAATCAATATGACGCTACCATAAGGAAAAATATGTGCTTTGCATTAATTGCTGTCAGTGTTCATCGCTTCAGGGTAGGTCAAGAAATGTTTCAACTCAGAAAGTCTGATTAAGACTAAATTCACTTGTGTATTATTTATAAGGCAACAAACGAACTGTTTTTTTTTTCGTCTTTCTTTTTATAAAATATAACGAGCAATTTTTACGTTGAATAAGTTTTTTATTAGTTTTGTAATAAATTTCATGGTGACCCCAAAAAACGGGAATTTTTGAAGTGCGTATTGCCAGACATGAGCAAGTGGCAACACTGCGAGGCAGTGACCTTGAGCAAGTAAACATTTCGTCATTTTAGTAACGAGAATGAAATTCACAGTATCCCAGCTGAGATGTTGCAGCAGTCAATGAGGAATCTCAACAGCAGATTTCAAGAATGCATTCGTACAGGAGGACGCCATCTACAGGACGTAACTTTAAAAAAATGAAAATTCCATCATTGTTTCTTAAATGGCATGTTTTAAGGTTTCAATTACTATGAATTAAATATTTTTCTTCCATCACTCTTGGTTTTATTGGATTGTTAAAAAGTTCCAGTTTTTTGGGTCACCCTGTACAAATAAAATAGTGGTATTTTGTATAGTTTTAGCGCGCGCGCAACACACACACACACACACACACACACACACACACACACACACACACACACACACACACACATATATATATATATATATATATATATATATATATATATATATATATTAAACTGTTACATTGGAACATACAAGTTACCACGACAAAAATGTGTATTTGTTTCGACGTCTAAAAGAAATCGCATCGGGTGGTTAACGTTGGTGTTAATAAAAGATTTTATTTATTCTCTTCCTTTTTTAGTTTAAACTGCTTTTTTTCTTTCTTTTCCTTTTATGGAAAAATAAATGTTTTTATATATCTTTGTTTCTTTGCCTTCTATGTAAAATTTAAAAAAATGTAAAAATAAGTGATGTTTCATAAATTGTATTTTTAAATAAAATAATTCGAGCATTGTTAATAAATAAGAACAAAAAAACAATACTCAATATCAACTACGAACACGGCCACAATGTGCTGACCGTGTTTGGAAAAGGAAACATTCCTATAACTCTAGTTACATACATAAAACAATTCAATGTATGGGAGAGAGGTTGAAATGTGGAGAATAATTCATCACCCAAAAGGGCTCGGAGACGCTTTAGAACTCTATCAAGGCTGGAGTGTGAGGTATTGGAAGTTCTTGACCATATATGACATTATTTCATTTTTGGCCTGATTTGGCTCTTATAACGGTAGAGGATAGCATGAGGGGTCAGGTACTTGCTAGTGCGGTACAGGGAGCCTACCATTTTGCCTGCATCCTTAGCAATGGATCGCATGTACGGGTTCCACTTCAGGTTGGGTGTGAGTTCGAGGCCCAGTATACTTTCAAGGCACGGGGTTTCCCCGAGAGGACCTCCGTTTATCCTGCTTGGTGGTAGATCGGGGTCACATTGATGATGATAGAAGGTAACCAGCCAGTTTTTACCCCATTTGGGGAGTTTGTGCAAGATCGAAAGAGAGATGAGTCGCCAATCTCTGACCATCGAGTTTTAGAGGGGCGACCGGATATAGTCGTACCATCGGCATAGATGCTTACAAATAACCTGAGTATATTCTTAAGCAGATCCTTTATGTAGACCATAAAGAGCGTTGGCCCGAGGAGTGACCCCTGAGAGACGCATGTATTGAGCGCTAAGGCTCCAGAGGATTGGCCACTAATAACTAACTGCTAGGAAGACCCTTCCAGTAATTCCATAACTGGAGAGCTTGTGTAGTAAGGCTTTGCCACAAGGTGATTTTGTCATTAAGAGCCTCACTCATTCTGTGAGTGATGTTAGGTAGGCCGTAGGCAGTGGATCTGGTGGACCAAAACTCATACTGCTCGTCGCTGAAGAGGTTGCATGGCTGATATATATATATATATATATATATATATATATATATATATATATATACAAGTATAGGATTGGTATATACGGAATAAATTCCAATAACCAACAATTATTATACTTAAAAGAGTGCTCAATACAGAGTAGAGCAAATATAATTATTTATTTAAAAATTATAACATAAATATGTTATAAAATCACTACAAAAATAGCCATTTTGTTTCAACACCTCCTGTGTCTTATCAAGTGATCACTTGATAAGACACAGGAGGTGTTGAAACAAAATGGCTATTTTTGTAGTGATTTTATAACATATTTATGTTATAATTTTTAAATAAATAATTATATATATATATATACATATATATATATATATATATATATATATATATATATATATATATATATATATATATATATATATATATATATATATATATATATATATATATATATATATATATATATATATAATATCTGGATAAAATAAATGAAACAAAATTGGGTGTTTTTTTAACGAAGCCTAAAGTTAGTTCCAGATTCGTTTCAACAACCATAAACAAGACATACGACAAAATAATTCATATTCCCCAGTAGCAGAACACTTCAATAGACCACGACATTCGATAGATAATTGCAAATGTATATTGATAGACTCAAATTTTAGCACTACATACATACGAAGAAAAAAAGAGAAATACTGGATTTTAAAATTAAACACATATAAACTAGGTCAAAATCTTATGACCAGATACAAAAGGGTTAAAAATTATAAAAGACTGCTACTTTAATCAAAATATATTTGCGAAACATTTACATTCAATTAGAAAAGGTAGTTTATCAACAAACAAGTGAAAATATTAAGCTTTTAATTAATTTAAACAAACATTGAAAAAAGGATTTTTTGGTTTGTCGTAAAGATAAGACCATGTGTGAAAAAAAACAAATTACTGAACAAAAATTTTAGAACTAGTCAGTAATGGAATTAGTAAGCTTGTTAATAGATGGAAGGAAGCCATAGATAATCAGGGAAAATACATTGTTGATTGAATCTGTAATTAAATGTAACATTTGGTCACTTGTTTTCTTTATTCAAAATTCGGACAGAACTTATGGGATGACCTGATAATTCGCATAAAATGGAGAAAATATTGAGAATTAAATTGTTGTGAGTTACTTGTTCTGCATTTGCTACTTTTATTTACATGGTCTTATCTTTATGACCAACCAAAATACTCTTTTAACCCTTTTGTATCTGGTCTTAAAATTTTGAACTGATATATATATATATATATATATATATATATATATATATATAAAGAGAGAACAGTAAGATATAAAATCCGGTGTTCTGATAGATATTTTTATTTTTACACAATAGTGCTCAATGTAAATTTACAGAGCATTATATATATTAGGTTAGGCTGGTCAAAAGGCAATTTTTTATGGATTTGCCGCTGGTCGTTAAGGTTTTGACCAGCTTAACCCACTATCAGTCTTGAAATAGACCCCTCCCCATTGTAACTTGACATACATTTTTCGAAGGGGACTGGTCTGCAGATAAAAATTAATTCTTAGCTCTTTGACCACCTAACCAAAATGGCCGACACTAGCCGTTTCCATAGCAACTAATGTTCCAATGAGACCGCACTTATAAACACGCGCTAACCAAAAGATAGCTTATTCCCAAATTCTTGCTTGACAAGGAAGCGGGTCCAGGCACCTTAACTCAACATAATTTCTAAAATTATATTAGGGGTCTCGGCTATCGCTTTTGAAACATGAGAACTCTTATGTAGCGAAGGAATCATATTTTTAAAACAAAAAATATTATAATATATTATATATATATATATATATATATATATATATATATATATGTGTGTGTGTGTGTGTGTGTGTGTGCGTGTGTGTGTGTGTGTGTGTGCTGAAACGGATAACAGCAATGAAGATTAGAACAGTAGTTCGCATGTAACTCGTGTAAATAAGGGTTGATCTGTCATTAGATCCACCGAAGTGTCGAATAAAATGAAATTCGAGGCCCTTCTCTGAAAGAAATTAGGGTTAAAAAAAAAAGTTAAAATAATTATACATGATTATTATTTATCAATGATTATACGTAAGTCTCAATGATTTAGTGCTAACGGATAAAAAAAAGCATACACAGTGGAGTAATGGATAACGGCTCGGATTGAGGAATCGGAGAGCCGAGTTTGAATTCCAGTCGAAACTATTGCTTTCGCTTACGTGCTAATACCCTTGGGAAAGGTATGAATCCTCTTATTCTCCCCCCAGATATGGGTAAATAGTAGGACAGACCGGGTTCTATAGCCTTGGATGGCAACTGGTCCATCACAGGAAGAAATGGCAACCTACTACGGGAAGAAAAGCTCGTCAGTCATGTATCGAAAGATACATGATCGCCTACTACGTCACGCATGGTATATAACTGACTGAATGATAAAAGTATATTTTTATTTTATCATTAGTCTTTCTTCCTTTCTATCTTTCTTTCTTTCATTCTTTCTTTCATTCTTTCTATCTATCTTTCTTCTTTTTTATTTTTCTTTCTTTCTTCCTTTTTCCCTTTCTTTCTGCCATCCTTTCTTTTTTTTCTTTCTTCCATTCTGTCTTTCTTTCTCTTTCAGGTCGTTCTTTCTTTCTTTCGCCTTTCCTTTCTATCTTCTATTATCTTTCTTTCTTCATCTTTCTTATTTTTCTTCTTTTTTCCTTTCTTTCTTTTTTCTTTTCTTGGCGCCTTTATTTATTGATCCCGTTTTTTTTTGTTTTTTTTTATTTCTTTGTCCAATTCTTCCAGTCTTTCTTCCTTCCGTTCTTTCTTCTATAAGTTATTTATTTCATTCTTTTTTTCATTCAACGCCAATTCCCGTACGATCACCGAAGTTAAGCAACATCGAGACTGATCAGTACCGAGTGCGGTGACCGCTTGGGAATAACAAGTCCTGTAACCTTAGTTTCATGGATAATAAACTCGGAATTGTAAATCAGTGGAGTTTGTAATATTCACTTACGTGCAAATACCCTTGAGAAAGCTATGAATCCACCTCTTCTCCCCCCAACTATGGGTTAATTAGTAAAACAAGTATCACTAAATCATTATTATCTAAAAATATTTTACAATTTCAATTTATTTTCTGGCTTTAAATAACCTGGAAAGGGTTGATAAACCGTAGAAAACGATTGTTAACAGTCTTATATCCATGCCAATCAGGCTCATATACGTGCACCTTCTTTTTTTTTAAATCGCTTCATCAAAAGAGCCGCCATTGCAGGTAGGTAAAAATAACTTCAAATAATCGATTGTAATCTTTTCCCACACTGATAATTAATGGCGGGTTTTCGATCAAGATTATCTGACAACCCCACCCCCACCCCGACATTAACACAAGCGAACTCAAAAAAGTCAAACTCGCAAAAATGAACAACAACAACAAGAAAGAAAATATTGTAGCGTTTCTGTGATTGGCTGTGGAAAAATGGCTTCGTGCAAATTCATATTTATTATTTGATATGAAGAATGTGCCAGCATTCCGATATAAATAAATGCATCTGCAAAGAAAATATTAATAAAAAAAAAATGACAAGACGAAAACTTTTTATGCCAACTCGTTTCGTTCGGCGAGGGACTTTATCAAAGATGCCAACATTTTATTTGGGAATCTGTCTTCATACGCACAGAGTAAACGCTCTAAAATATTCAAATATCTCTCGGCGTCAGGGAAAATGAAAACTGTGGAAGACGGTAAGTGATGTAAATTTCGGGCATTTTGTTTAAACGAAAGTGAAATAATATTATTGCTATTGTTGCCGTTGTTGGTGTTGCTGTTTGCGACACGTCACTTAAGGTCCTCCATTGTTTTGCTTTCTTCACGTACAGATAAACACACATCAGCAATACTTTCCCCGTCGATGTTTTTGGAGAGCAAATACTATGAAGGATTTAGAAAAATAACGCAAACAATCAACGTGACAGAAACAAAAATAAAAACATCGTTAACTCATTCTATTTTAATCGGATGAAAAAATAAAATTTAATTAAAATGATTGCAAGAAGTATTTGATATTTATCACTTAGTATAGCAATCTTAAAGCATCCAACGTAATCATTACCCGTCCAGGGTAAGACAATAAACTACGTCCGTGTCTTGGGTAAGACAATAGACTACGTCCGCGTCCTGGGTAACATAATAAACTACGTCCGCGTCCTGGGTAAGATAATAAACTACGTCCGCGTCCTGGGTAAGACAATAAACTACGTCCGTATCTTGGGTAAGACAGTAGACTACGTCCGCGTCCTGGGTAAGATAATAAACTACGTCCGCGTCCTGGGTAAGACAATAAACTACGTCCGTGTCCTGGATAAGACAATAAACTACGTCCGCGTCCTGGGTAAGACGATAAGCTACATCGGCGTCCTGGGTAAGACAATAAACTATGTCGGCATCCTGGGTAAGACGATAAACTACGCGCGCGTCCTGGGTAAGACGATAAACTACGTCCGTATCCTCGGTAAGACGATAAACAACATCCAAAAGCAAGGCCACTGATCAGGAGGTTCTCAGGAGCGTGGAACCACCTCTTAATTGCTATTGTTTCCAAGTCAAATCTGACCCGGAGTGGTAGCACCTGTTAGGGTCCCAACTATGGCGAAATAGTTAGCACCTAAACTGGGGTCGAAACACTATGAAAGGGTAAAAATTTATTTTAATACCAGAAATACTCTTTTGTAAAAAATTATTACCAGCAATACATTTTTGAAAAGAAATAAAAATATTACCAGCAATACAGTTTTGGAAAAAAAATATTACCAGCCAAAGAGTTTTGTCGGCATTAAATAACCCACTGAGGTTGATAGTCTGTAAAAGAAAACGAACGAAACCAAACTAAACATATAATTTACAAAGCAGACCCAGGATCTCAAAAATCACTCTTGTGAAAAAAAAATGTTGTTTATAAATTCACATTCCATTTGTGAAATTGCATTTCCAATACTAATAATTAATCAAAAACAAATACAAAATTCTGACATTGGTCACGCGATCACCTCACTCTCTCGTAGGTTAACTTGACAGTCATCAAAACGAAAAGCAATTCGCACACGTACCTATCATCACATGGTAAACAACTAAAATGTGATTATTAACATTATACAAATATTATCTAAAACATTTATTCGAAATAGAAGAATATCAGTAAATCATAGTAAAATACTAAACAGCACTCACTGTAAAGAAATAGTGAAAGCTTATCGAAGCTAACACTATCGAAATGTAACAAGCCCCACTAAAAATGGCGCATTATACCGCAAAGGTAAGCATTTTAGACCGTGTTTAAAGTATAAAGAAATACGTTTATCGTTTTCAGGGGTGTATTTGGGAAGGAGGTTAGAATAATTAAGAACCTATACTCTGGCAGCAAGCCACTTGCATAAAGATAAGAAAGGAGTTCAGTAAATATACGAAAATAGAAAGGAGTGTAAAACAAGGATGTGTCGTCTCACCGGACTTATTCAACCTATACAGCAAGGCCATTCTGAGAGTATTAGTAGTCCTATCAGGATTCATTATTGTCAGGCACATTCTTAACAATATAAGATATGCAGATGACAGTGTTGATATCAGTCACAGAATGGAAACAAAAGAAACTCAGACAGAAGGTAGCGAAGGAAAGCGAGAAAAAAGGACTAAATATCAATGGCAAAAAGACGGATGACATGGTTAAAAGTATTAAGAAACAGGAAAATTTCATTAGAAACAAAGAAAAGAGTACTGAATATGAGGAGCAAATACATTTTGATACTTATTATAATGCCATCCTGAAGCTAAGCAAAGTATTAAGAAACAGGAAAATTTCATTAGAAACAAAGAAAAGAGTACTGAATATGAGAAGCAAATACATTTAGACACTTATTATAATGCCATCCTGAAGCAAAGCAAAGTATTAAGAAACAGGAAAATTTTATTAGAAACAAAGAAAAGAGTTCTGAATATGAGGAGCAAATACATTTTGATACTTATTATAATGCCATCCTGAAGCTAAGCAAAGTATTATGAAACAGGAAAATTTCATTAGAAACAAAGAAAAGAGTACTGAATATGAGGAGCAAATACATTTAGACACTTATTATAATGCCATCCTAAAGCTAAGCAAAGTATTAAGAAACAGGAAAATTTCATTAGAAACAAAGAAAAGAGTACTGAATATGAGGAGCAAATACATTTAGACACTTATTATAATGCCATCCTGAAGCTAAGCAAAGTATTAAGAAACAGGAAAACTTCATTAGAAACAAAGAAAAGAGTACTGAATATGAGGAGCAAATACATTTTGATACTTATTATAATGCCATCCTAAAGCTAAGCAAAGTATTAAGAAACAGGAAAATTTAATTAGAAAAGACCATTGAATATGAGGGGCAAATACATTTAGAAACTTATTATAGCTATCTCAGTATCTATCTATCTATCTATCTATCTATCTATCTATATCTGTCTATATTTCTGAGATGTGGTATTATGTGCACTTTTTATATTATTTGGACTATTGTCCTCATCTTTGTCGCAATATTTATCACAACGTTTCGTCCGTTGCACTCTCCGGCCTTCTTCAGGTGGTTGGAATGGTTTATTTCGCTCGCTGGCGTAGACTGTTCTAGTTCCACGTTCCATGTCTGATTGATGTCAGTTATGTTATTTCCCTCTCCAAGTTCTCCACCGCCTTAACCAGGTATTGAACTCACTCTTTGGGTCCTGTCACGAGATCTAACTAACGCCTTTATCCACTGTGTCATGTATCCTATCTATCTCATTATGTTCATTATCTATCTATCTATCTGTCTGTCTGTCTATCTATCTAATTTTGTCTTTTATCAATCTTTCTATCTCATTTTGTTCCTTCTCTATCTATCTATATATCTATCTCATTATGTTCATTATCTATCTGTCTATCTATCTATCTATCTCATTCTGTTCTTTATCAATTTTTCTATCTATCTATCTATCTATCTCATTATGTTCACTATCTATCTATCTATCTATTTCATTCTGTTCTTTATCAATCTTTCTATCTATCTATCTATCTATCTATCTATCTCATTATGTTCACTATCTATCTATCTATCTCATTCTGTTCTTTATCAATCTTTCTATCTATCTATCTATCTATCTATCTATCTCATTCTGTTCTTTATCAATCTTTCTATCTATCTATCTCATTATGTTCATTATCTATCTATCTATCTCATTCTGTTCATTATCTATCTATCTATCTATCTCATTATGTTCATTATCTATCTATCTATCTCATTATGTTCATTATCTATCTATCTATCTATCTATCTATCTCATTATGTTCACTATCTATCTATCTATCTCATTCTGTTCTTTATCAATCTTTCTATCTATCTATCTATCTATCTATCTCATTCTGTTCTTTATCAATCTTTCTATCTATCTATCTATCTCATTATGTTCATTATCTATCTATCTATCTCATTCTGTTCATTATCTATCTATCTATCTATCTCATTCTGTTCTTCATCAATCTTTCTATTTATCTATCTCATTATGTTCATTATCTATCTATCTATCTATCTGCCTACCTATGTCAGTCTGTTAATATCCATCTGTTTATAACATTTCCAACATCTTTCATAAGTCGGCCGTAATACGAATTAATAGCGACAACATTCATTCAACCTAATCGAACGGCTTTGTAATTAACTTGATCCCATTTTTAATTGCTC
>OZ038507.1:85856239-85868739 GCA_964036315.1 Acanthosepion esculentum
CTAAGATAGATAGATAGATAGATAGATAGATAGATAGATAGATAGATAGATAGATAGGAATGCGTAGAGATAGATGATGAACAAAATCAGATAGATAGATAGATAGATAGATAGATAGATAGATAGATAGATAGATAGATAGATAGATAGATAGATAGGAATACGTAGAGATAGATGATGAACAAAATCAGGTAGATAGATAGATAGATAGATAGATAGATAGATAGATAGATAGATTACTATATTGTCATGATCATTTCATATAGACAGAAACCAACCAAAGTCACAATAAATTATATTGATGAATGCTTTAAAACGAGAGTCACATAGTGCGAGTCAGTGTTTTTAACTCGTAGTTGCAATCTTTTCAGTGGCTTTGTTTCAACCAAACGAAGTTCCACCTACACAACCCAAACACCGGCCTGGTTAATGTGTCAGCGTAAATAAGTTTCATTATTTTATTTACGCAACTATCGATTGATCGATTCATCGATCTGGCGATCTTTTGCACCTATTGTCGTCATCTGCTTATATATTTAGACATCTAAAAGCCATCCTTTTAGCTTGCTCTTTGAATATTAATCTCTTGAGTGTGATCATTGAAATGACATATATATATATATATACATATTTGTTTGTACATATATATATATATATATATATATATATATATATATATTCGTGCTTAAGTGCATATTTGTCCGCAGCCTATTTATGAATAACTTTTTTATTTTATAAAATAAATATTCATTTGACAACATTACTCCCTTCCTTGTCAACGCACTTAATCACATGCGTGTCACGGCATACGATCATTATAGTTGGTCTTTCCAATACACACAGATGTATATTTTAATCGCCCTCACCCCATGCAAGGCATTAAAGTCACTAAGACGCAAGGGGTTATTGGGTTTGGATGAATTAGAAACAAAAACTTTACCAATGAGCGAGAACGAAAGGAGTAATCAAGAGGACAGTAGATAGCGATTGATATTGCATTTACATTTTTGCAGAGTGAATTTGGCTGGAAAAACATGGCGCCAGAAGAATGTCCACAAGCGAGAAGTGCGAAAGAATAAACTGTTTGCATAGAGCTTAAGGCGACATCTAACTGGTTCTACTGAAAATTGATGAGATCTCGGTGCCAGTCTAGTGCTGCACTGAAACTCGTAAATTCTAAGTACCATAGAGAATAGCCCATCCCAACAATCACCATAAAAGTATTTATAAAAAAAGCACAGAGAAGCAACCTTACAGCAGTGGACAAGTGACTGCAGCCGAGCTGCCAGATCAGGACCAATAATATTGCTGATTCTTCTTTGAATCTTATCACAGAGCTCCAGATAAACAGCAGGGACACTGGACCATCTATTCTAAACAAGGACGAATTATATGCAAGATTCTGGAGAGAAATAAGGAATAGCATATACATTTCTTGGCTAAAAGTCACTACTTCTCTATGACATTTCAGCACGCACTTTTTTCTTTTGACCAGTATCACCCCAAGCAAGGCAGTACAGCCCCTAACAAGCAAAGGGTGACAGGGTGTGGAGGAATTAGGAACAGAAATATTAGTAATGAGGAGAGAGAAAAGAATGATCAGAAGGACAGTAGATAGCGATTGACATTGGATTCAAACTTTTGCAGATTAAAGTTGGCTGGAAAGCATGGGGCCTGGAAGTGAGTTCCACAGACGAGAGGTGCGAGAAAAACTGTCAGCATAGAATTTACAGCTATATCTAGCTAGCTCAACTGTAAATTGAAGAGTTCTCGCCACTAGTCTAGTATTGTGCTTAAATTAATACAGTCTAGGTACCATAGCAAAGACCTCATCCGAATAATTACCATGAAAGTATTTATAAAAAAGCACAGAGAAGCAACCTTACAGCAGTGGACAAGTGACTGCAGCCGAGCTGCCAGATCAGGACCAATAATATTGCTGATTCTTCTTTGAATCTTATCACAGAGCTCCAGATAAACAGCAGGGACACTGGACCATATGTTCTAAACAGGGACGAATGATATGCAAGATTCTGGAGAGAAAATTTGTCTCACCCGACACAGTGAACTGACTATTTTAGCAGCTGACTTAGCAATGGATTCAATATAGTCTTTCCACTTCATGTCAGCTGAGAACATTAGTCTGAGGAGGTGCAATGAATCACTTTCCTGGAATTTAGCATCAGTAAAAGGCAGACGATATTGGTTGAGTTAAGACCCAATGGGTTTGTGACGAATGTGGCTGAGACATAAGTGTGAACAGAAATCGGAAACTTAACTCGTATCATACACAATGTCTGATCTCACTAGGCAAGGCAAGGTACCCAATATTGTTTATCAGCAGCAATAGAGCTTGTAAAAGCCTTTCTAGTTTTAAGTCATTGAAGAGCCCATAAGCGGGCATCGGCAGGTTATGGGGTAAAGATGGTTATCCTCGTAATCGAGTGGACGGCTATGGGATAGATAGATTTGATACAAAAAAGGTGAGTCGCCAAATATTTTAATGAATTTTGGTGTGGCACTGAAAATGGCGACCGGTTCAGTCATCCGGTTAGTAGTTTTGATTGATTATTTTGTTTTATGGCATATCAAAACCTCAGTGGGTCATTTAATGCCAACAACATTTTTGAAATAGATTCATAGCAATAGTTTGGTAAAAAAGGTGTGTATGTATACATATATATTTGAACCATTTTTCAATTGCTCATATTTTTGAGTACAATCCAACTTCTTTTAGGAAATTTACAATCTTGGATGGTTTTATTTTCGTAAAAGGTTTTTTTTTTAATTACTCATTTGGTAATATTTTGTTTGCACTAGATCAAAATCTACACACTCTAACAGTATATGGTTCACTGTAAATTTTAATTAATGCTGATAATAATTTTCCATTCAAAAATTATTGCTGGTAAAAAATTTTTTAATTACAAAATATTTTTGGTATTAAAACCTATTTTTACAGTTTGGGTGTTAACTATTTGCACATAGCTGGGACCCTAACAGGTGCTGCCACCCCGGGTCAGGATGGACCTAGGAACACCAGCAATTAAGAGGTGGTTCTACGCTCCTCAAAACCTCCTGATCAGAGGCCTTGCTGTTGGACAGTTTATCGTCTTACCCAGGACGCAGATGTAGTTTATCGTCTTACCCTAGACGCGGATGTAGTTTATCGTCTTACCCAGGACGGCCTGTCAGTAGTATGAAAGGACTGCGACACTGGGACAAACATGAAGAAATGAAGACATATATGAACGTTCTGAAACGTAGGAATCGAATAAAAAGTGAAACAGGCTGTTATAGATAAATAAGAAGAGACAATCCAACTCAGTAAAGTGAAATGTGTGTATGTGAGTGTGTGTGTGTGTGTGTGTGTGTGTGTGTGTGTGTGTGTGTGTGTGTGTGTGTGTGTGTGTGTGTGTGTGTGTTACATAGAAAATAAATCCAAAATTACCTCATTCGAATAGCTATTTCGGCCCACAAGACTTACTTGTAGATTTTAAGAGGGTTGGAGAAATAAAATAAAATGGGAGGTTAAAATTTAAACATTTAAAGAATAAAAGAAACAGGTTTTAATAGATTATAATAAATACATTGAGCTCTTTTTGTGGATCAGTTTTAATATTTTATATTATTAGGATTCACTTGGATTATATAACATCATATTATTACCTATATATATATATATATATATATATATATATATATATATATTGTTGTGGATTCCGAGATGAAATCCGGTATGAAATAATAACAAACGCCAAGAATGAATATAGTAAATGTATTAACGTAATAATACAAACTGGTAATACAGGTTAGTAGTTCCCGGAATGCGGGTTAGTAGGAAAATATATATATATATTCTTTGGTATCGACGTATCGCTGTATGACTTCTTACTGAGTCTACGTGCTTCGTTACTGTCACTCTAGCACCGTCTCTGTGTGTGACTCATCTACCGACCGACTCTACTCTCTCTATTACTACTACTACTTTCCGGGTATTCACTAGCAGCAGTATATGTATACCCTGGGTGAGTCCATTTGTGTAAAAAGGGGAGGACCCCTCAATATATATATATATATGCACCCTTGTGCAAATAATTGAAAGTACGAACAATTCCGTTATTATTTACTTTAGGGGGGGTATTTTTCCAATGAAACATAACCCAGTGCACATGTATGTACTTTGTATGTCCATTCCACGAAGTCATTCCTTGCAGATTGACCACAGATTCTCGATTGGATATAAATCAGGAGAGTTTCTGAACCAGTCGATAGTAATTTGATGCTCACTGGTAAGGTTTGCCAGTGTGTTCGTGCAGCGTTACAATTTGTGTATGCTTCCTTGAAGTAACGTCCACCACAGACAATGGCCACAGGACAACTAATCGACAGTCGAGACAATAGTGTCTGGACATAATAAAAATCTGATGTAATCAAGGATGACAATACTTTTCAAGGCCAAACGAATTTCATCATACACCCCAAAAAGAGATTCTTATTACTGCACGCCACTGCAAATGACCTAATATGAGTAAAAAATAGAAATCGATTACACCCTGTCAATCCAGTGGGTCTAAATATATATAATAGCTGGCCACTCTTATTCGAGGATGCCCGTCTACTAAGGCGGCTAGCCAATCCTTATTGCAGACGCTCGCTCAGGCACATTTTTGTTTGCTAAACACCCACAGAGCTCACTTGTTCATCATACTACAACTGTGCTGAGCAGACCTTAGTTACAGTTTCTGGTAGAGAGCCTGTTATCTAAGGTCATGAACAAATTGAACAAGGTCAGCACACTCAAGCCCTCGGTCACAATGACTTGTGACTTCATGCTAGCCCAGATATCGACGGCCACAAGATTTCCCTCTATCCAATTTCACTCATAACGCTTGGGTCAAACCGCCGTATGATTTTCAAACACTTTCCAAAGGTACCACACGCTGGGATCGACCTCGATCCAGTCCAATAATATCAGAAAGTCCCCATCGACAATGGTGAGATTCGAATCCGGGTTTCATGGTCAGAATGTACATACATATATATATATATATAGATAGATAGATAGATAGATAGATAGATAGATAGATATGTGTGTGTGTGTGTGTGAAGAAATATAGTTTTAATGTGTGCTATATTTATGAGATAAAGTGTTCAATATCAGAGATAGAGCGTATGTAAATATAAATATAAAAGTGAACATTGAAGTCAACACTCAGAGGCGACAGGCTGTTTCATGCTGGACGTAATCATCAACCCTGACGATTGCGTTTAGCATAAAACAGCCTGTCGCCTCTAAGTGTTGACTTCAATGTTCACTTTTATATTTGTATATATATATATATATATATATATATATATATATATATATATATATAATGAATGTAGCAAGAAAAATGATCTACAATCTGTTGTTAACTTGGGCAAGAAATGGAAAAATATTACCAGCTATACGTTTTTGAAAAATAAAATTACCAGCCGTACATTTTTGAGGGAAAAAATATTAATAGAAATAGATTTTTGACAAAACAAAAATATTACCAGGAAAAAAAAAATTGTCGGCATTAAATGACCCATTGATGTTGATATGCCGTAAAACAAAACAAACTAAACATATCTCAAGTGAAAAACAATGTCATATTGAAGAAAATATTGACCCGTTTTGAGCAAACAAGCCGTCATCGTTACCCGTTGTCGTTGCTGCTTCGTCTTCACTGGAGTGTATAAGAATTCTAACGTCAGCTAAAATTCATTTGTCTATTGTAAACATGCGATAGTTTGCTTGGCAATTACTAAATAAATAGACATTGGTCGAGACAGATACTAGAGCGAATAAGGAAAGAAACACGAAATCCCAGTGAACAGGCCGTGTCTGTGTATTAAGCGTGGGAACCGTGTTGGTACGTTCAGAGAAGACATAACGACGTGCCTACCGAATTATGTCTTCATCTGAATGAGACGACATATCGAAGGCATGAGGGGAAAGCAGCGAGTAAGAGCTTTTGCAAGTGGATGACAGGACAGGGACTTGGAGGCATAGTAAGAGGAAAAAGTGCGTTATGGCCTACAAACGATATGGAGTTGTGGAAAGCTACGATCCGTCAAATCCTGAAGGCCCAGATATAAGCAGAGAGTAACCTACATAACAAGCTTATGTAATTGGATGGCAGAACGGCGTGTAAGTTTGATAGTAAAAAGACAAATGATTCTAAGAGCTACTAAGAAAAGGAAATTGTGGAGAGCTATGATCAGCAATATTTGGAAGGGATGTGGAAATTAGAAAAAGGGGGAAAATATTTACACTATTTACATTGTTCGGGGTGTTATCCTCATCTTTATTGTCACATTCACAACGTTTCGGCCGTTGTACGTTCCGGACTTCTTCGGGGTCCGTCTATATTTCCGAGATGAGATATTGTAACTGTTTACACGATTTACATAATTTGGACTGTTATCCTCATCTTTATTGTCACATTCACAACGTTTCGGCCGTTGTACGTTCCGGCCTTCTTCAGGATCCGTCCATATTTCCGAGATGAGATATTGTAATTGTTTACACGATTTACATAATTTGGAGTATTATCCTCATCTTTATTGTTACATTCACAACGTTTCGGCCGTTGTACGTTCCGGCCTTCTTCAGGACCCGTCTATATTTCCGAGATGAGATATTGTAACTCTTTACACTATTTACATAATTTGGACTGTTATCCTCATCTTTATTGTCACATTCATAACGTTTCTGCCGTTGTACGATCCGCCCTTCTTCAGGTTATAATTGTTGGAATTTTGAACCGAACCCAAAATAGTCAATCCGTATGTATGAATATATAACTATTCTGGGTTCGGTTCGAGATTCAAACAAATATCACCTGAAGAAGGCCGGAGCTTATAACGGCCGAAATGTTGTGAATGTGTCAATAAATAGTGTAAATAGTTACCTCATCACAGAAATATTGCCAAAGAAAAAGGGAAGTTCAGATTTTCTTTACCTTGCAAAATTTGTCGTTAACCACAAGAAAACAGAACAAAATTATTTTTATTTAGTTTTTGCAGTACTACTACCCTTGGAAAAGGTACGAATCCGTCTCTTCTCCCTCTATATGGGTAAAATATCAGGAGAAACTGGGCCATATAGCCTTGTTTGGCAAGTTTGGATGAGAAGGACAACTCTGAATTCAAAACCTGAAGGCCTAATATACAGACCGAAAGCGACTTACATCATATACCGGGGTCATCGGTTGAGAGTCAAGAAATTGGAGAGGAGATGGGCGCCGCCAAGTTATCTGAAAGGCCACTGAAAGGATCACGAGGAAGAAGAATCAACGTCTACTTGTTCTGCCATCAGGTTCGCCCGACGATTAAAGCAGCCGAGTTAAAAAAAAAAAAGACGAAGAAAGAAAGGAAGAAAGAAAGAAAGAAAGAAAGAAAGAAAGAAAGAAAGAAAGAAAGAAGTAAAATAAAGGAATAAGAGAAAAATGAAAGAAAGATAGAAAACAGAACAGAAAGAAACACAGATAGAAAAAGGTTAAATGAATTGAAGAAACAAAAGAAAGAAAGAAAGAAAGAGAGAGAGAGAGAAAGAAAGAAAGAAAGAAAGAAAGAAAGGAAAGAAAGGAAGAAAGAACAGATAATTATCGGAAAATGTGTCGTCAGCAAGATTTTAAATGGAGGACTGTCTTTAAAAGTCTTTAACCCTGAATGATATTTATTTTACTTCTGTTCACTACTAATTTCATATGACTTCTCCTATTTCAGTGGAAAGTTATATGACACCTGGAAAAGGACGAGTTTCAATATCTTTTTCAATTGTTTAAGTGGGAAAGATATTGAAAACGGTTCTTTTCCGCGAAGTCATATAAAACAAATATCTTTTTTTCATTCTCGCACTGGTCACCTACTCGAATTTCAATAATGGACCAAAGTGTCCTCGAACAGATTCAACAGAAAGAACCGGTCAAGTGCCGGTAAAATGGTGAAAAGGTATTTACAAAAATATCAGAAGGGAAAACGATAATTAACATGTGATTGTCTGAGAATATTCTTCAGTGACTTTGATCCACACTCGGTGCCTCTAACATTGGAGCAGTGTACCAGTTTGGCTCCGAGTCATTTTTTAAGGCGACGTCGATGCTCATTGGGCACCTCGTTTAACAAAGATCGGAAAAGTGAAAGAGAGAGAACAGGAAGAATGAAGAATTTTTGTTTTGTCTTTTATAACCGTCTTTTCGGTTTTCGGGGTGCTGTATGGTTATGAAAGCCACGAATATCTAAGGATATATATATATATATATATATATATATATATATATATATATATATATATATAAAACAACTGAAAAGTTGCAAATTAAAAAAATTGAATGTTTTTTGTTAAAGTATTTATATATATATATATATATATATATATATATATATATATATATATATATATATATATATATATATATATATATATGTATATATAGATAAAAAGGAAAGAACAGTAAGATATAAAATCCGGTGTTCTTATAGATATTTTTATTTTTACACAATAGTGCTCTATGTAAATTTAAATTTACAGAGCATTAATATTATAAATTAATAGATTTAAAATATGGTTTTACCGCTACACAGTGATGACCATGTTTCAGAAATGGAAGCTAAAGCCCCTGAATTTAATTTTGTTATTAAACCAAAGACATTAGTTCCATTTCCTCATCAAGCGAATTTTGGAGTAACTTACTTTTTAAAATTTACGGTTGTTAACGGCACAGGAAAGATTCATAGTTTGAGGGTTTCCAAGGTTACCGATAAATCCATTCATCTAGACAAGGGGTGGTAGAGGGTTCAATTTTTAATTTTCGTTGTCTCAGTTAATAGTTACATTTGAAAGCGGGGTTATGTTTAGGGATGGGTAGGGATGTATCTTTTAACAAATTCTGACATCCGCTAAATTCATGTCATCTGGGTTTATTTCTAACGGCAAAAATTCTTATGGTATTATTTCTATTTGTATATTTAAAGATTTTGAGGGACTGTTTAGGTTAGAATATGTTTTATCCACCTTTCTAAAAAGTTATTTTTAATATTTGATATACTATACTTCTAGTTAAAAACCAAGTAAATGTATTAGGATTACTTACAGTATTTAAAATTATTTATTCTTATCGAGTATAAGTAAATATTATTTTATTTTATTTTATTTTATGTAAACTTTATGACAATGACGGCAAAGGTGGTTAAATTATTTCACTAATTCAATAAACTTAGTATTATAAATGTATATATGTATGTATAAAGGACATTTAATGTTCAATATTATATTCTAACTTATTAATTTCACATGACTTTCAGTGTTCACTTGGATTCTTTCCAGTGTTTGAATTGCTTTGAGAGAGGTGTTATGGTTAGAGTACGTTTTATTTAATTACAATTTTAAAAGATATTTAGGTTAGAATCTGTTTTATTTAATTTCAATTTTAAAACATTTTTAAAATTCTACTTTCAAATTTAACTTTTTAATTTTAATCGGCTATATTTCTTTATAAACCAAGTAAATGTAATATAATTATCTACATTATTTAAAATTATTTATACCCATCAAATATGAGTATGTATAATAATCAGGTAATTTTTTTTTTTTTTTTTTTTTTTTTTTTATAGATTATTTAAAGATTATTTAAAGAAAACTTTTGGCAATGACGACAAAAAATAGCTATTTCATTTCTCTGATTCAGTAAATTTTTATTTTTTATAAACTTAGTAATATATAGTTTCTCATGTATGCATAAAGGACATGGGTCATTTAATGACCTACATATTCTAGCTCTTCTTATTAACTTCCATTTCACTGTAGGTGTTTTATTGGATTCTTTTAGGTGCCAAAAGTACTTCGAAAGAGATGTCTGACTTTTATACTTATTTATCCTAAACGAGGATTGATGTTGGTAGAACCTCTTTTTGAACTCATGGCTAGTGCAACCTATATAAATTTTTATGTTTTCAGGATTTTCAACAGAAGATATATTACATTGGTATACTACTGATTCTATGCAACATTTATTTTGTAAAGGACAGTTTTGAGGGTTTCTACAATTACATAATTTTTGTTCACCCTCATTAGTTGTTGTTTGTATTTTTCCCTTGTCTACAATTTTTTGGTTCTGGTATAAGTGTTTATTTAAGATATTAGTATTATGTTTCTTAATTATCTTTTCTAGGTTATCAGTACAGCTATAACTTAATTTTAGTGTATTTCTATTGAAAATGGTACTAAGTTTACTTCCACCGGGAAAATGCTTGAGTATTAATTCAAGGAATTTTTGTCCCAATTTGTTTTTTACCATTTGGTTGTATGGGGGTGTATACCAAATTATTTTCCTGCTTCTGTTTTTCCTATGTTTACCGTTTTCATTTTTAATATAAGTTAGTTTTAGGTTTTTGTAGCCACTATCTTTTAGAGCTTTATTATAGAAATTAATATGTTCGTCGAAAATCTTGTCATTTGCTGAATTTGTACTAATTCTTTTTCGGATAGATAAAGGTATATGTTTAATTATAGATGAGGGGTGATTTGATTTAGGGTGTATATATACAGGATTCGTATTGAGTTTTTTATAAGGTGTGTATGTATTGTTCTTTAAATCTAATGTTATATCAAGGAAGTTAACTTTTTTAATTTTAGTGCTAACGGTAATTTTTAAACCCATGCTTTTAAATTCTTTATATAATGCCTTTCTAATTTTGTCTATTCTGAAGTTAGTAGAATTCCTAATAACCATGAGACCATCGTCCCTGTATAGACCAATGTCAGTTGAATCAATATCACGATGCGCTGTTAGGTTGTATAAAATAAAAAGACCAATGAGATCAGAAGACTCAGCTGAGTCTAGTGATCCCATTGTGATGTCAAAGTGGTCATATGAATTTTTTACCCATTGCTCACCATTATGGATCAGTACCGATTTCTTCGCATTTAATATAATGTTCTTTTCATCCTCAGTAATATCCGTGTACTGGGTGGCAAAGTCCAATGCGTTGGACTTTGCCACCCAGTACACGGATATTACTGAGGATGAAAAGAACATTATATTAAATGCGAAGAAATCGGTACTGATCCATAATGGTGAGCAATGGGTAAAAAATTCATATGACCACTTTGACATCACAATGGGATCACTAGACTCAGCTGAGTCTTCTGATCTCATTGGTCTTTTTATTTTATACAACCTAACAGCGCATCGTGATATTGATTCAACTGACATTGGTCTATACAGGGACGATGGTCTCATGGTTATTAGGAATTCTACTAACTTCAGAATAGACAAAATTAGAAAGGCATTATATAAAGAATTTAAAAGCATGGGTTTAAAAATTACCGTTAGCACTAAAATTAAAAAAGTTAACTTCCTTGATATAACATTAGATTTAAAGAACAATACATACACACCTTATAAAAAACTCAATACGAATCCTGTATATATACACCCTAAATCAAATCACCCCTCATCTATAATTAAACATATACCTTTATCTATCCGAAAAAGAATTAGTACAAATTCAGCAAATGACAAGATTTTCGACGAACATATTAATTTCTATAATAAAGCTCTAAAAGATAGTGGCTACAAAAACCTAAAACTAACTTATATTAAAAATGAAAACGGTAAACATAGGAAAAACAGAAGCAGGAAAATAATTTGGTATACACCCCCATACAACCAAATGGTAAAAAACAAATTGGGACAAAAATTCCTTGAATTAATACTCAAGCATTTTCCCGGTGGAAGTAAACTTAGTACCATTTTCAATAGAAATACACTAAAATTAAGTTATAGCTGTACTGATAACCTAGAAAAGATAATTAAGAAACATAATACTAATATCTTAAATAAACACTTATACCAGAACCAAAAAATTGTAGACAAGGGAAAAATACAAACAACAACTAATGAGGGTGAACAAAAATTATGTAATTGTAGAAACCCTCAAAACTGTCCTTTACAAAATAAATGTTGCATAGAATCAGTAGTATACCAATGTAATATATCTTCTGTTGAAAATCCTGAAAACATAAAAATTTATATAGGTTGCACTAGCCATGAGTTCAAAAAGAGGTTCTACCAACATCAATCCTCGTTTAGGATAAATAAGTATAAAAGTCAGACATCTCTTTCGAAGTACTTTTGGCACCTAAAAGAATCCAATAAAACACCTACAGTGAAATGGAAGTTAATAAGAAGAGCTAGAATATGTAGGTCATTAAATGACCCATGTCCTTTATGCATACATGAGAAACTATATATTACTAAGTTTATAAAAAATAAAAATTTACTGAATCAGAGAAATGAAATAGCTATTTTTTGTCGTCATTGCCAAAAGTTTTCTTTAAATAATCTTTAAATAATCTATAAAAAAAAAAAAAAAAAAAAAAAAAAATTACCTGATTATTATACATACTCATATTTGATGGGTATAAATAATTTTAAATAATGCAGATAATTATATTACATTTACTT
>OZ038507.1:85878739-85888739 GCA_964036315.1 Acanthosepion esculentum
TTTTTTATTTCTTCTTTTTTATTTTGATTCCTTCTTTTTCTTCTTCTTCTTCTTCTCTACTCATTTGGATGTCTGCTTTTCACTTTATTATTTCTTCTTCTTTCTTTCTTTCTTTCTTTCTTTCTTCCTTTCTTTCTTTGGTTCTTTCATTTTTCTCCTTCTCCATTTTTTATTTCTCCTTTTTTCTCACTTCTTTTTCTCTTTTTCTTTATTCTTTTTAAATTTCTTCTTTGTCTTCTTCTTCTTCTTCTCATTTGTATTTCTTGTTTTATCACTTTATTATTTCTTCTTCTTTCCTTCTTTTGTCATTGTTTTCTTCTTTCTTCTCTTTCTATTTCTTTATTTAATTCCATTTCTTTTTCGCTTTTCATTTCTTTTTTCTCTTTCCTATTTCTTATTCTGCTTTTCACCTTTTCACTTTCTTCTTCTTCTTCTTCTTCTTTTTCTTTTCTTCTTTTTCTTCGTCTTCTTCTTCTTCTCATTCTTCTTCTCATTCTTCTTTTTCTTCACATTTTTCTCCTTCTTCTACTTCTTCTTTTTCTTCTTCTTCTTTTTCTCCTTCTTCTTCTCAGTCTTCTTTTCCTTCTTCTCATTCTTCTTCTTCTTCTTCTCATTCTTCTTCTTCTTCTTTTTCTTCTTTTTCTTTTTCTTCTTTTTCTTCGTCTTCTTCTTCTTCTCATTCTTCTTCTCATTCTTCTTTTTCTTCACATTTTTCTCCTTCTTCTACTTCTTCTTTTTCTTCTTCTTCTTTTTCTCCTTCTTCTTCTCAGTCTTCTTTTCCTTCTTCTCATTCTTCTTCTTCTTCTTCTTCTTCTTTTTCTTCTTTTTCTCTTTCTTCGTCTTCTTCTTCTTCTCATTCTTCTTCTCATTCTTCTTTTTCTTCACATTTTTCTCCTTCTTCTACTTCTTCTTTTTCTTCTTCTTCTTTTTCTCCTTCTTCTTGTCAGTCTTCTTTTCCTTCTTCTCATTCTTCTTCTTCTTCTTCTTCTTCTTCTTCTTTTTCTTCTTTTTCTTCGTCTTCTTCTTCTTCTCATTCTTCTTCTGATTCTTCTTTTTCTTCACATTTTTCTCCTTCTTCTACTTCTTCTTTTTCTTCTTCTTCTTTTTCTCCTTCTTCTTCTCAGTCTTCTTTTCCTTCTTCTCATTCTTCTTCTTCTTCTTCTTCTTCTTCTTCTTCTTCTTCTTCATTCACTCTATTTATTTCTCCGTATAACTTTCTCATTATCGACTCATATTCTTTTGTCTTTCGCTTCACGGTCAGGTTTTCTCTCCCTTAACTTCTTCCTACATTTTTTCTGCTCGTCTTTCATAATTCCTTCCTACCCTTATTTTCATTCTCATCTTCATTCAATCCACCCTGTTTGTTTCGATTTCTTTTTCCCTTTCCCTCTCAATCCATTCAGCCTACCGGATCTTCCTTTCCCACCACAAACATCAAATTCTCATCCTAAACCAGTTTGCTCTCTACCACCAAATCTTGCTTGTCCACTCTATCACTGGATTATGTCTCTCTCCCTTCCTCTCTGCCGTTCCCCCTTCACTCTCTTCCTTCCTCTCTCCCTTCCTCTCTGCCGTTTTCCCTTCTCTCTCTCTTCCTTCCTCTCTGCCGGTCTCTCTTGTCTCTCTCCCTTCCTCTCTGCCGTTCTCCCTTCTCTCTCTCTTCCTTCCTCTCTGACGTACTCCCTTCTCTCTCTTCCTTCTTCTCTGCCGTTCTCCCTTCTCTCTCTTCCTTCTTCACTGATGTTCTCCCTTCTCTCTCTTCCTTCCTATCTGCCGTTCTCCCTTCTCTCTCGATGTTTCTGTGTGTTTCTCTCACGTTGGCCACGTTTTGAAACCTGAGACTCCTGGCAGAAATGACTCTTTTCATCTCACAATGTCGCGTTCAAGTAAAACTCTGCCTCCAAGGCAAGTATTTCGATAATCAATCAATACACTTCCATACAGTTTATTCACACGACTTGAATGAATTAAATGAAAGAAATAAGAAAGAAAACCTCTTTGATTTATCGAACGAATACAGATTTATTTGTCTAAAAAACTTTAAAAAGTTCATTTTATTTTTCCTTATCAATAAAAATTAGGCGCAGAAGGTGAATAAAAAGAAACATGTACTGTATTTTTTTATTTCTCTTAAATAAAATTTGTTAGTGGTTATCAAGTACTTTTCGTAGCAAGTACTTTCGTCCAATCAGTTAACAAATACTTTTCGTCCAATCAGTTAACAAGTACTTTTCATCCAATCAGGGAACAGTAACCATTGATAAATAAAAAAGAGTTATGACAAATTAGTTAATAAGACGAGCTCAAATGTCCGATGCGATAAATAAAAGACTTAAGATTGGATGGATCAAGACGAAATTTAACAGTCGATACCTTAGATAAAAAATGTAAAATGAAATCTGACAACCGAAGCCAATGATAAAAGATGAAATCCGCTTAGGCGAAATCTAAAAGCTGGTACCATAGCTAAAGAATTTCAGATTAAATAATTTGAGGTGAAATCTAACAGCCGTCATAATAAGATGAAATACTTTAAGGCGAAACAGACAATCGACATCATTGACAAAAGACATAGAATGAAAGACTTTAAGGCGAAACAGACAATCGACACAATAGATAAAAGACATAGGATGAAAGACTTTAAGGCGAAACAGACTATCGACACAATAGACAAAAGACATAGGATGAAAGACTTTAAGGCGAAACAGACAATCGACACAATAGACTAAAGACATAGGATGAAAGACTTTAAGGCGAAACAGACAATCGACACAATAGACAAAAGACATAGGATGAAAGACTTTAAGGCGAAACAGACAATCGACACAATAGACAAAAGACATAGGATGAAAGACTTTAAGGCGAAACAGACAATCGACATCATAGACAAAAGAAGTAGAATGAAATACTTTAAGGCGAAACAGACAATCGACACCCGAGACAAAAGACGTAGGAGTTAAACAGAGAATGCTTTGCTTATTAATTCTCTGCAGTCCTACTCTTGATCCATTTAGAATATCTTTCCACTCAGAACTGAGTCTCAATTGAGTGATATGCATAGACTTCCGCCCATGGTTTCTGCTATCATTTCTAAACTGGATCCCCGCAAAACACAGAGGCTTGAAGGCATCCCTGCAATAGTCTTAAAGTAGTGTGCTCCTGAAGCCTACAATAAATGCCTCTTACTTTCCGGCTTGTTGGAAATCCTATTCTACAGTTCCTTGTTTTAAGAACTCAGCCGAATCGTCTGATTCTTCGAAATATCAACCTATTAATCTTCTACTTATTTTTTTGGCAAAGTCCTAGAGGCATGGAATTGGTTTCAGTGTTTTCTTTCAGACAAATAATATGGCTTTCGTTTTTCTACGTCTGATGTGTTAACGTTTATTGCTGAAAGAGTGTCATGCTTTAGATAAGAATGGTGAAGTTCGTGCTGTTGCTTTAGATTTATCGAAGGCGTTTGATAGGGATTGGCATGCTTGACGGAGTTACCTCCCCCTTAGTTCCCTAATTCTTCACCAGGGCTCTCTCTCCCTATACTATAAATACTGGGAAACTTCTTGCCTCTTTCTCTTCTTTCCTTCGGGCCTCGTGCCGCATCCCACCTCGCGTGGAGGTAAGGTAAATCATCTTTTTCATTTTTTCATTTCAGCGACTACAATGTAAACTCTCTTAGAAGATCCGCGTCTCCCCATTTGTGGGAGACGCCATGAACATTATACACACATACACGTACGTACGAACATTCACCAAAGATCAGACACAAACGTTCACACACACACAAATATTATCGTCTATGTCCATTGTAAAATTGTTTTGTTTAATACATATATTTGTTTATATATATATATATATATATATATCGGTTTTGTTTGTTTGTCTTCTTTATCCTTAGTTGGACTTAATCCAAGTCCAACATTCTATTGTAGATGGGCCTTCTTCTAGCAGGAAATATAAACGCACGTGTTTTCTTTTCATCTTCACGCCCGGTCCTCTACATGTTGTTCTTCTTCACAAGTTGAAAGGTTATGGTAGTTCTGGACGAATTTTTGATCTGATTCAACCTTTCTCAACAAATTGCCAAATGAGGGTTATCTTGAACGGCCACTCTTCTACATAGTTTTACATTAATGCGGGTATGACCCAGGATTCCATCCTTCCGCCTATTTCGTTCGTAATTTTCATCAACGACCTTCCCGATCTCATCAGGTCTTGACTCAGTATTTTTAACGCAATTCTATACTACTTGCTTAATTGTAAGTATAATTAGTTTGACAAGGTCAAATTGGCAGCTGATCTAAAAAAGAAAATAACCATCAGTCTGTTGTTATCTGGGGCATGGAGTGGCTTGGTCACTTCGACGCCCCCAAAACGAAACTGCGTTCGTTTAATCGTCTAAGAGAACCGTTTTTGGCTTCCATCAGCATGGTTGATGCTAACCTCCAGGAGAGGGATTTACTGCACCTACTCGGGCTAACGTTTTTAACTGACAGGAAGTGCAGTGATTATACTGAACCAATTGCTAGGTCTGCTGCTAGGAAAGTTGGTTTACTGTGTCGTGCTAGACAGTTTTTTCTCGTTGGAATCTATCTAAGTCTATCATTCGTCCATACATCGAGTATTGCTGCTACATCTGGTCTGGTGATCCAGCTATGAATTTCGGGATTCTTGACAAAATCTAAAGAAACTGCAATATTATCGGTTCGGAAATGGCATCTCGTCCTCAGTTACTTTCCTAGCGCCATTATCTAGCTTCCCTGTGCCTTTTTCTATAAATAATGTCACGGTAACAGCGCTGATTAACTTTCCTCTGTGGTACCTCGACTTTACGAATTTAAGGGCAGTGCTAGATTGGCAGATAGGTCTCATCATTTTACAGTTGAAATTGCTAGATATAAAAATAAATTCCATGCTAGAAGTTTCCTCTCTCGCATTTATCCCTTCTGGAAATCTCTTCTGGCTTCTTGCTTTTCAATGAACTTTGATCTTCAAAAATCTAAATACATTGTCGACCGCCATCTTTCGTTTTCTGACTTACCTGTTCTTTCATTATCCTCTCTGTTTTAATAATATTTTTCTCAGATTCTTTAAACTCATTAATGACTTACGCCATGGTGGCTTTATTGCCTTGATTGGGGTTAAATTATTTTTTTAAAAATGTGATTCAAAGTTATATATCGAAACTCTATCCATTACTTTCTACGCCAGTCTTATTATCTTGCGATCATTTTGTCGCTAAGGATGTTTGTCCATATAGCAAGAAAACAGGATAAAGAAAATAATCTGGTTTTATAGAATTCAAAGAAATGTTCAGAATTAAATGCATAAATTTTCAAATATGAAAATTGAAGTTTATGTGCAACTGCTTTTAAGAAAATAATTTATAGTTCGAAGTAAGCCTCCAGGTAGCCATATTGATCCAATGTGTATTTTTCAAAGCCACAAACGTCAGCTAATTATCGAAAATACCAGAATACAACAGAACCAGGAAAGATATTGTCGACAAAACAATTATGGAAGATATTGTCGACAAATTGATCTCCTGATAAATTAACCAGCTACTAATTGTCCAGCAACTAAATGAGCAAGGGCTTTTTGAAATATCTTTCTTAATAAAAAATATATTGTTTAAATATTTTTTCAATTTGCTCATATTTATTTAAACATTGGTAGCATTTAATGATATTTACGTACAAGTTGCACTTGTAATTATATAAAATGCTTTAAAAAATGTTTCTTAAATTTAATTGATTCATATGCTTTTAATATTTTAAGATCTAGTTCATACACACACAGACACACACACACACATATATATATATATATATATATAGAGAGAGAGAGAGAGAGAGAGAGAGAGTATCAGTTACGGTGGACTGGTCATGTCTTGAGAATGTCCGATGACAGGATACCCAAGATCCTAATGTACAGCCAGATAGATCAAGGCTACAGGAATGTAGAACGCCCTTGGCTAAGATACAAAGACAAGCTGAAAAGCAACTTGTCAGCTGTTAATATACCGCATAACACCCTTGAGCGCTTAGCCTTGGTGCGGGTAGAATGGAGATCAACGTGTTTTAGTGAACTCAGCAATGTTCAATCTGCTTGTCGGAATCGTCTTCAAGAAGCGAGAGCAAGATCTAAAAGGTCAGCCAATCTAACAATAATCTCACTCTTGCTCCAATTGGTTAAGCTGTCAAATCCTCATACGTCGAAACCGACGGGAGAGTCCATTATATATATATATATATATATATATATATATATATATATATATATATATATTTGAATTGGACAAGGTCCGACAATTTATTTAAAGACATTTATGATATGTTTAACGTTCTTTTTATAGATACAAGTATTTAAGCAAATGGTCTGTTTTATAATAAACAGTAATAAAAAACCTTTTACCGGCCTGAATGTCCGAGAAATTTTCATAGAATATATATATATATATATATATATATATATATATATATATATGTGTGTGTGTGTGTGTGTGTGTGTGTGTGTGTGTGTGTGTACAAGGCTATTTGTAGGTCTGATGAATTGGATCGTAATTACGATTCCAATGTAATAAATTATAACCATGGAATATTAGTGTTTGATCCTTTTATATTATATTCTTGCTCTGTCCTGGACATTGAGCTCTACCTGGATTCTAGACTTTTGGAAATTTATATATATATATATATATATATATATAGCAGGTGATAAAATATATAGACAACAATCAAATCGACACATTTCAACATAAAGTCAACATCCTATATACCAATAACGATTGCCATAAGGAATGCGTCAGTGAAATCTCGAGGAATTTAAACAAACTAGAATATTTTTGCAACACACTGATGTCTGTTGAAATCCTCACTGTATTTTCTCTTGTTGAAATTATTGCTAACATTTTTTGTATTAATTTACAAACTGTACGTTTCGTTCAATTTCGCAAAGCAATTGATAAAATTTGACAAAAGTGATTCGATTGGAAAAATATTTTGACAAAAAACTACATCACGGTTTAATAATTTCTTTAATTTAATTTAATTTTACAGTTAATAAAATCACTATTTTTAGAGGCTAGACGGACGGACAAACGGAAGTCACAGAATTTTATATATAGATTATATCAGAAAATTTATAAAAAAAATACTCATTGCATCAGTTACTCACTGTAATGGGTCTGGCGATAATTTTAATTTAAAAAGTGCTTCATTAATTAAAAGTGAAAGCAATTCACTTAGGAATTAAACGTCTACAGAAAGGTGATTTGATTGCTACATCATCTGAAGTCAGTTTACGTCCAAATTCTCACATTTCATCTTTCATGGCAGATCTGCTATTATCACAATGTATATCAAGATAAATGAGTCTGGTCTTCACAACAAAGCCGGACCCGCTTGCCGCCTTTCCTTTCCAAAAGATGGTATAGGAAGATGTGATTTCTTCAATGTTTCTTTCTTCGGCGATACTGGTTTCACTCTGAGCAGTTAACGTCCAACCAATAGTCAAGGGTTTAAAAGCTATAGAGGTTTTGTCAATACGAGATCTTAAGATTAAGCGTAAGTATGGGTCGCCTGCTGCCCGCTGTTAGCCATCCAGATGTCCCCATGCTTTCCCACTTTGGGTGGGCTGCGGGAATCCTGAATAGGCCAGACCGCATTCTCGCCTCATCGCAGGTTACGAGGGAGACGACTATCACGGACCGTCCACCAAATTGTAGGCGCGGGCTTCCAGCTGACACAGGCCCCCGCCCTCGTAGCCCGCGGAACTATCGCCGCTGGGCTTGCTGAAGAGTGAACGAGAGTTTTTGACGAGGCCATTCCCGTAGATTTGATTTTGGTGGACAACTCTGCGCGACTGAGAAGCCCGCACACCTGGCCAGAAGCGCCTCCCTCTCGTCTAGAGGATATTGAGAGAGACGTGCTCTGGCAAACCTGGTTGCATCGGGCTGCCGGATGCTTGGTCTATCAGGTCTGCCTTGGTTATAGCAACCCGACCGGCCAGTTTGGCCATTGAGATGCTGTTGATCTCCTTTGTCTATTCCTTCGGGTTTGTTCGCGTTCATACCGGTCCCTCCTTCTCAACATTGCCGCCATAGAGAGAATAACAACGAGAGAGAGAGAGGGGGGGAGAGAGAGAGAGAGTCAGAAAAGAGAGAGAAAATAGAAGGTAAAAAGAAAGAAAGAAAGTTTTCTGAAGAAAGAAAGAAAGAAAGAAACAAAAATAATGCACATATACAAGGTTCGAACTCGCTACTCCTGAAAATTTTCTGAAGAAAGAAAGAAAGAAAAAAGAAAGAAAGAAAGAAAATTTTCTGAAGAGAGAAAGAAAGAAAGAAAGAAAGAAAAAAGAAAGAAAGAAAGAAAGAAAGTTATTTGTAGAAAGAAAGAAAGAAAGAAAGAAAGAAAGAATGCATATATACAAGATTCGAACTCGCTACTCCTGTAAATCAGTCTGCGAGCCACGTAGGTTAAATATCGATTGACATTAAAAGATCCCGAAGAATCGATTAATCCACAGTCGTGGGGAGTTCTGTGTGAATTGAATGCACAAATTAATTGGTCTGCGTGACGGGACCCCGAATCATGGCACGACGAAAGTTACTCCGACTTTAGAATAGCATAGATAGATAGATAGATAGATAGATAGATAGATAGATAAAAAAGGAGATAGATAGATAGATAGATAGATAGATAGATAGATAGATAGATAGATAGATAGATAGATAATATGAACAGACTAGTAAAGATAGATATATATGAAGAGATTAAGATATTCTGTTCATATCTATCAATCTTAATGTGTTCATATTTATATCTAAGTTTTTTCATATATATATATATATATATATATATATATATATATATTTTTGAATTGGACATAGTCCGACAATTTATTTAAAGACATTTATATATATTATGTTTAACGTTCTTTTTATAGATACAAGTATTTAAGCAAATGCTCTGTTTTATAATAAACAGTATTAAGTAACATTTACCGGCCTGAATGTCCGAGAAATTTCTCGGACATTCAGGCCGGTAAATGTTATTTAATACTGTTTATTATAAAACAGAGCATTTGCTTAAATACTTGTATCTATAAAAAGAACGTTAAACATAATATATATAAATGTCTTTAAATATATATATATATATATATATATATATATATACGTAAGTCTATCTAACATAAATATATCGTATAGAAAATTAGGAAATCAGCCGATTCCGTTACCTTAGTTTCAATCTTTCGGTACCTTCCAACGATTTCGGTCAACTGATTTCCTAATGCTTTATTTTTAAAAAATAAAATTTGTTTATGAACGCTATATTTAAAAAATAAAAAGGAGCAAAAAAAATGATAAAACGCCAGAAATTTCAAAACTAACGTACAAAAAACTTTGTTAACGGTAATATATGCAATTGTAGAAATAAAAGCAGATGTCCATTAGATGGAGCTTGCAAAACTGAAGCAATAATTTACAAAGCAGAAGTCATAGATACAAATGACATAGGATGTACTAAGGATAACTTTTAACAAACGGTTGGTATAATCATCTTTTTAAAAAAGATGGTATAATCATCTTTTTAAAAAGATGGTATAATCATCTTTTAAAAACGGTGGTATAATCTTTTTTATAAAAAGGTGGTATAATCATCTTTTAAAAAAGGTCATATAAACATCTTTTAAAAAAGGTGGTATAAACATCTTTTTAAAAAAGGTGGTATAAACATCTTTTAAAAAAGGTGGTATAAACATCTTTTTAAAAAAGGTGGTATAATCATGAGTCATCTTTTAAGTTAAAAAGCCTTAAAAATTCTACTAAACTAATCAACCATGTGTGTAAATTACAAGGGAAAAATAAAAAAAGATTCGATTATAAAAATTGATGAAAATTTTTAAAATAACAAAAGCTAACAAAAATCATAACACCATCTGCAACCTTTGTCAACAAGAAAAATTAACTCTAATAATATTTACAGACCCCACACACACA
>OZ038507.1:85893739-85903739 GCA_964036315.1 Acanthosepion esculentum
ATGATGTGTATAAGTTTGTATATTCGTATGGGTGTGTGTATAAGTGTGAGGCCTGTCTTGTGTGGGTGAGAAATGTGTGTATGTTTTGATTTGTAGGGTTATATATTAATACTATCTATATTGTTAAATTTATGGTTAAGTCCGGGTCGATAGTGCGTTATATATATATATATATATATATATATATATATATATATATATAGTATGTATTACCTTTTCTTTCTTTCCTTCCGTTCCAACGATGTCGTACATTGTATCGATCGTTCGTGTTACTCTTATCTGTCGTTTTCATCTCAGCAACTTCATACTATTATTGAATTCCGTTTCACGTTTTTCCCGAATTGAAGTCAGCGCCATCTGTTGGCAAGTTGTCTCCCTTTCCTTTAACATTTTTTTTTATGTTCACAGGAAGTGAGACTCGCTGACTGAATAGCCTAAACTTTGAGGAAATAAACTTATTCACACAATTGCAAATAATGAAAGAGTCGTAAATTACTTGAATGCTGAGTTGGCCGTTCCTTTATCTCATTGTTGCATCTTATCACAGTTTTCTCGTTTACAGAAAGCAGTGTCAAGAACTAACAAGGCAGCTTCCGACGAGACTTTGACGTATCCTAAGAATTCTCGGCAATTCACATCTCATCGGAAGCTAATTTATATGACACTTTTCTTGATTGTCGACCTGGAACATTGGGATATTAAGATAAAAAAAAATACTGGCGCAAATTTAATAACCAAAGAAGGGTGTATTTTAAACTGAATCAAAATTAGATTTTCCGCCAAACCTTGCCACCGGTCCGAAGAATCATTTTCAGAACGTCTCTGACAGATTTAATCGGCGTTTACATTGCTTAAAATTAATTCTATAAAAACGGACAAATTAAAACTGTATGTAAAAATAAAATCTACAGAGACAAGAAGACCAAGGATAATAAAAAAAAACTAAAAAATCAAAACAGCAACAACAAAAAATGTTTATATACCTCAGACGAGGTATTACATTGTTCGGACTGTTGTCCTCATCTTTATTACCATATTCACGACGTTTCGGTCTTCTTCAGGTGATCGCAATTTCAAACGCATGGCCCACTCGATAAAAGCGCTGGTTGGATCCACTGACTTGACGCAAACAGTTGTGAGTTCAGTTCCTGGCTACTGCAGTGGTGAACAAAAACCTGAAGAGTTGAATTAAAGGGAGACAACTGAGACAGCCGGAAGAGGCATGGCACGTGGAACTAGAACAATCTACCTCGGAGAACGAAATAAAGGGTTCAGCTCGACATTTTAATCACCTGAAGATGGCCGGAGAGTACAACGGCCGAAACGTTGTGAATATGGCAATGAAAATGAGGATGACATTATGATGCAAGTAAGATTCATCATACAGTTTTTTTTTTGCACTCACGATACGCTCCAAATTTTGTAAATAAAATACATGAAAATGTAAAAGATTTCCCCTCCCCACGCGAAACCCTGAGTTCCCCCTAGAGGATGCCTCCCCCTGGTTGAGAACACCTGTGCTAAGGGTTAATAGACTAATCTCTCTAGATGATTGGTATTTTGTCTTTGAGAAGGAAAACCTTGAATTCAAAATCGGCTGGGTGTGGGACTAGCAACTCCACTTATAAAGACCTACCTTCGGTGGAAACTACAACACTATTGAAGCGGCGGCTCCATATGCGAAAAGGAATCCTTCAGAATTACCAATGATAACTTAGTTGTGGAATTCCTACTTTTTTCTTTCAAGAATTTCACCCCAAGCAAAGGGGGAGTGCCCCTATAACGCAAGGGGTTACAGAGGGTGGGAGCAAGAGTGAAGAGGTGTGATAGAGGAAAGGGTGAAGAGAAGGACGGGGAATATATCAAGACATCGAGATGTCGATTGGCATTTCATTTGAATAATTGAAGATTATAGCAATCAGGGAAGCAAGTAAGAGGAAGGGAGTTCCATTGACGGGAAATGCGAGACATGAAGCTGTTGGAGTAGAAGAGATGTGGCTACTTTAACCATTTCGACAGTGAAAGGGTGGGATTCAGAGTCCTGCCTAGTAGCACGTTTAAATTCATGCAGTTTGGGAACCAGCGAAAGTAGCTCGTTGGCGCAGTATTTGTAGAAAAGACAGAGGGAAGCGAATGTAAACGAGATGCCAGATCAGGGCCAATCACATTACATAGTCGTCTTTGGATGTTGTCGAGGACCCTAAGACGAACAGCGGGGGCTCCCGACCATATATGGCAGCAGTATTCCATGCAAGGGCGAATGCTAGATTTGAAGGATGAACTCGGTCGAGAAAAACTTTCTGGCACAATACAGAGAACCAACTTTCCTTGCTGTAGATGAAGATATTGATTCAATGTATTTGTTCCATCTCAGGTCAGCGGACAGTGTGAGACCAAGTAGTCGCAGAAAGGCGCTTTTGTGGGGTTGAGCATCAAACATTCTGATAGGAAGCAGGGAGCGTTCTCCGTGGTGGATAAAAGAGAGCAGTTTTGTTTTTGAGGCAATAAAGTTAACCAGTCATTTCTTGCCCCGGTTAACAACATATTGGTATTAATATAAAACTGATATTAACATAAAACTGTTGTTTTTCCGATTCACACCAACTGCAATGTCATTTTCATCTGATTGTGAATTATGGCTGCCTTCTCCCCAACCTCATTCACCCATGTTCAATTTTTTAACTACGACCATACAGTTGTAACCTTGTCGAGTAAGACATCGTCATCATCATCATCATCATCATCTTCTTCATCATCATCATCATCATCATCATCATCATCATCATCATCATCTTCATCATCATCATCATCATCATCATCATCTTCATCATCATCATCAATCCCATGAACGGGTATGGTTGTATGATTGTATAGTCGCGTTCCGATGTCTGAGGTTCTGTGAAGAAAACGCATTGCTGAGTGAACTGGAGTATTCCAGTTCACTCAGCAATGCCTTTTCTTCTTTTTTCTAAGGTCGTCCTTTGTCGGGTGGCAATGGGAAGACTTTTATGACACGGCACCACCATTTCAACTTCCTCTTCTTGGTGATGGTTATTAGGTCCCTCAAAGACCCTGTTTTGTTTTTTTTTGATGGCGTCTCGCATTGTCATGTGCGATGCGGTCTACGTAACTTAAGCCTACTACTAGATTGGCAATTAGGTCTCACCGTTTTACTGTTGAACTAGCTAAATCTAACCTTATGGCCTATTCTAATACTTCCTTTTCTCGCACTTCTCTCCTCTTTCTTGCTTCTCTGCCACCTATATTCTTCAATAATGTAAATGCAACGCCAATCACCATCTTCGGTCTTCCTGAAACCTGTTCTTTTATTGTCCTTTCTCCTCAATAAAGTCTTCTTATTCTCTTTCACTACCAGTAACCCCTTGCCTCTTAGTGGCATTATCGCCAACTTCTGTCATACCGAAACCCGTTTTTTACTGTCCTTTCTCATCACTAAAGTCATCGCATTCTTTATCATTCTCAGTAACCCCTTACGTCTTCGTGACATTATCACCATCTTCTGTCTTCCTGAATTACATTCTTTTATTGTCTTTTCTCCTCACTAAATTATTCTCTTTTTCTTTCACACCCAGTAACCACTTGCGTTTTAGTGGCATTATCGCCATATTCTGTCTTCCTGAATTCTATTCTTTTATTGTCTTTTCTCTTCACTAAATTCTTCTCATTCTCTTTCTTCCCTGTAACCCCTTATGCTTCAGTGGCATTATCGCCATATTCCTTCTACCTAAAACATGTTCTTTTATTGTGCTTTCTCCTCACTAAAGTCTTCCTATTCTCTTTCATTACCAGTAGCCCCCTAGAATCTTAGTGGCAATACTTAGGATGAAATGATTAAAAAATTTCATTTCTAATATTTGAATTCTTCGCTGCAATTCTGTTATTAATATCCAAGATTCGCAGACAGACAGAAAGACCGAGAAGGTCAATTCACGCAGCAGACTGATCTTTGATTTCAGGCAGATGTTCTTGTCTTTCCTGTTTTTGGTTTTGCAACAGCTGCCATTGTTTGTGCTTCTCTTGACATCATATCTATTCTGGTTTCCTCAGATACCAAATCATCTATTCATAGAGTTCTTGATAGACTTCAAAAGCATCTTCATGGCCTTGTGGGTGATGAATTATTTTCCGCTCTACAACCCCTGAGACGAAACACCTGAAGACTCTCGCCACTCTATCGCTATTTTCGTGGCAAGTGACGAGCTACAAACTTAACCTTTTCAACGCAACCTTTTTTATTTCTCCTCTCTCCCTCATTCAGTAACCTCAATCAGTATCCCACTACCTTGAGTGGCTTTCTGAACTTCTATTGCGTGTCAGTAAAAAGTAAATGTCTGTATATCGACTACAATGAAGACAATAAAGTCTCGTCTAATTACTTGCTTCTCTGCCACTTATATTCTTTATAAATGTAAACGCAACGCCAATCACCATCTGTCTTCCTGAAACCTGTTCTTTTAATGTCCTTTCTCACCACTAAATCTTATTCTCTTTCATTTACAGTAACCCTTTGTATCCCATGACATTATAGCCATCTTTTACCTTTCTGTTATCTGTTCTTTTATTGTCCTTTCTCCTCACTAAAGTCTTCTTATTGTTTTCATTACCAGTAACCCCCAGTATTTTAAGGGCATCACTTGGGATTATATTTAAATTCTTCGCTGCAATTCTGTTATTAAGGTCCAAGATTTGTAGGCTTATTGAAAGACGGTGAGTGCCAATATACGTAGTCGTCTTTGATGTCTGACTGATGTTCTTGTCTTTCCAGATGTTTTTTTTAATTTTGCTACATTTGCCATTGTTTGTGCTTCTCTTGACATCATATCTATTCTGGTTTCCTCAGATACCAAATCATCTGTTGATAGAGTTCCTGATAGACTTGAAAATCACGGCCTTGTGGGTAATGACATATTTCCCACTCTACAACCTCTGAGACAAAACACCGCAAATCTCTCGCTACTCTATCGCTATTTTCATGGCAAGAGACGAGCTACAAACTTAACCTTTTCAAGGCTAAAGTTAACCCTTATCTCTCCTACATCTGGGCGCCCCAGCATGGTGTAATTGTTATCAAGCTGGTCTGGCTGAAACAGTTACGACTGAATTGTGAGTTTGATCCTCACTGGCTGCCCCATATTTTTGGCCATGTGCCACATGTATGCCACGCTTAGAAAATCAATATCTCTCTTGCATCTCATAGACTGCTCTTTTTACTTTCTCCTCTTACGCCCATTCAGTAACCTCAATCAGTATCCCTCTCTACCTTGAGTGGCTTTCAGGCTTTGTATTGCGTGTTAGTAAAATGTATATATATATATATATGTATATCGAAGCTAAGAAAAATGCTATGAAGACAGAACAAAACCCTCTGTTGAAATCTTCAGATTCCAACAAGACAAATGAAGCCGGTCATTAATGAAGCAGTCGAATGGCGTTCAGAGATTCATCACGTTGGCTGAAGTTATGCAGCAATGGTCACTGCACCGAAACTTGGAAGGATCGAGCTAGGACATCTCAAGAACACATGCCACAGTGGATAAAGGAGTTGGTTAGATCCAGTGACAGGACCCAAACAGTGTAAGTTCAATACCCAGTTAAGGCAGTGGAGAACTTGGAGAGGGGAATTAACATGAGATAACTGATAAATGACATCCATTAAACATGGCACGTGGAACTAGAATAGTCTACCCCAGTGAGCGAAATAAAGGGTTCAGTTCAACATTCCAACCACCTGAAGAAGGCCGGAGTGTACAAAGGCCGAAACGTTGTAATAAATATGGCGACAAAGATGAGGACAATAGTCCGAATAATGTAAATAATGTACATAATACCTCATCTCAGAAATACAGACAGATACTGAAGGGTCGAAAGTTGTAATAAATATGGCGACAAAGATGAGGACAATAGTCCGAATAATGTAAATAATGTACATAATACCTCATCTCAGAAATACAGACAGATACTGAAGGGTCGAAAGTTGTAATAAATATGGCGACAAAGATGAGGACAATAGTCCGAATAATGTAAATAATGTACATAATACCTCATCTCAGAAATACAGACAGATACTGAAGGGCCGAAAGGTTGTAATAAATATGGCGACAAAGATGAGGACAATAGTCAGAATAATGTAAATAATGTACATAATACCTCATCTCAGAAATACAGACAGATACTGAAGGGCCGAAAGGTTGTAATAAATATGGCGACAAAGATGAGGACAATAGTCAGAATAATGTAAATAGTGTACATAATACCTCATCTCAGAAATACAGACAGATATCTCAAGAATACTTTGCTCATCCCTATTCTGCCAGAGTGATTTCATAATCAGGAATCGAATTGACATACCATTTGCACACTCAGGAACACACAGACAGTAACACTAAACTAGGACGCATTTCCCACCCCGGAAGAATATGTGTTTCAGTGGGTAAGTGTGGCGCGGGCACAGAATAAGGGTAATATTAGTCGTTCCCTCTTAAGAAAACAATTATGAATTAATTGACCGAGCAGCCAGTGCAAATCGAGTTACACTTTTCCTCACTCCCTAGCCATCGACCTGGGAATAAAATTTAGTATTTGTTCTCATTCCTAATGATAATGACAATGCTAGCCGTTTCTTTATAAGGAAATATTTGCTTTTCATTGACCGAGTAGCTACTGTCGATTGAAATTTATAAAATCTTTCTATTGAAACAATTTTTAAGTCCAGTAGCTGTTATCCACCTTTCCAGTATTGATGGAGGTTTCCTTCCTAACTTTTTGTTTTTATTAGTGTGAAACGTCATATTAATTCTTTCATGATTCTCTCTTCGAGTTTCGTTTTAGTAGTTGCTGTTGTTGAAAGGCACCCATTAGTGAGGTTTCTGTTATTAGTCCTTCTTTTGTGATTCCGTGGTAGCATCACACCCTGTTCAAAGAAGCGTGTACCTCGCCAAAGCTTAGAGTATTCATTGGCTCGAAGCCATTTTTAACCATTGATATTAAAAAGCAGTTTTATAGAGCTGACAGTTGGTAGATCGGAATTATTGGAATATTGTTTTTCCCTTCAAAGTGCTATGCATTTTCTAAGACAATTCTGTTAACTGAGAATAGCAGGATAAAAATAGAGTCTATAGGTAAGAAAGTTTATCAATAACTGTCTAAAACCACCATGCAATGCCAGCCCAAAATCTATGGAATGGCGTTGAGAGACTGAAAACCGCTTCCCTTCGATGGCCACACAAATTCCGTCATGCAGCTCAGAGTCAATAGACAAAGGTGGAGATTTCTGTTTTCATCATGTCTTTAACTACATTATTCATATTTGACCAGAGTCTCACGCACACACATTGTTGTGGGATACCTACGGACGTCAATGGGTATGCCCCCATTCCCATAAATACAGTAGTGAATACTCTATGTGTTGGTCTGCGGTCTGCAGTTGGAGATTCATTGTGGAATTCACTTGACTCACTTCGAGCAGTTGACTATATTTTCTACGCGTCGCTGGCGAATCTTATATGTGTTGTTCTTGTCCTAAGTATTATCGTTCATTACCAACCTTTGTGCGATTATTCTATTCAGTAACCTTCCCTAGGTTACAACACACATACACACAAACACGCGCACACACACACACACACACACACACACACACACACACACACACACAGGGGTTTATTAATACTAGATGTAAAATCATTTATTTTACCTAAGAAACACATATTTCAACATGGACTCCTTTCTTGTTAATTCAGACGAATGTTCAGACAGTGTTGAATTTCAGATTTGTTAGCGATTTCTACAAGTCAGTGTAGGATTCTTTAAACTGTTCAGGAGTTTCTACCAGTTTTAGTCTGTTAGGGATCTCTTGTGCTCTTTTATTGAGAATTTTTAAGTTGTCTGACAAAAAAGTAATATATTTTGGTTCCACAACAACATTATCGAGGAGACTTACACTACATATGTCAGATTCAAGTGCCACAGCCCAACATTTAAACGTACATTCCTGTTTACATTCACGATATAGAGAAATATTAATTGGCAATACAAGTATACTCCACCATGAAAATAAAAAAAAAACCTTAAATTCTTGAAGCCCTCTATATAAGAAAAATGTAACCAACACTAAATATGGTTAATTATGAGTATAACAACAATATTTAAAACACTTAAATTGTATTTTTTTTAAATTACAGTTGTAAAGTTAAAGCTGTCTCCCTTAGAAAACATAATAATTATAGCGGTTAATTTTTAAATTGATTATAACGGAGCGCGTTTCATGCGCATTTACAAAAAAATTACAAATTATTTGTCTTAGCAATTCACCCCTGAAAACTGTAGAAGTCAAACGACTTACCTGCTAACATGGTTACCTTGTTGGGGCTCCATTGAAAGCCAAGTCAGCTAATTCTACCTCATTTATAGGAGAGTACCTAATGCTGCATGTGGGTTTGTCCACTTTGCTGGAATGGACCTGACCGACACATTTGCATGAGTGGACTCTATTCACCCATATATCTCTCCATTAAATGACTCAGAAAAAGCAACTTCAAGTGACTACACCAGTCTACTTGTGTGTCAGACCACATGCAGGCTAACCAATATTCTACAAAGATGATCTCGGATGAGATTGAAAGTACTTAGGAAAATAAAAGAAATAACCAAAACTACGGCGTCTTTGTTAATCAGCCTGATGTGCTAGACCATTTAGCTACAGGGGTAGCGTCTGGTAAGCAAGGTCAAATTACTGTTCTTAAGATATAGATTTCCCATGATTCCATCGAACGCTCATATCTGCTCGAAGTGTATCTTAAGGTAAAAACAATAACGTATAAACAGAAATTATATTAAAATAATTGTCGGACAACGTCCATTTCATAATATATGATGTCACTGGTTTACGTTAAGATACAGATATGAGCGTTCAGGAGAAATCATGGGAAATTTGTTGTTTAAAAACAGTAATTTGACCTCTCTTACCAGACGCTTCCTCTGTAGCTAAACAGTATAGCACGTCAGTCTATATGATGGTTCCGTATAGGATACAGGTTCAATTCCTGTCAGAGGACATATTTTCTATGAAATTTCTTGGACATTCAGGCCGGTAAATGTCGTTAATACTGTTTATTATAAACAGAGGATTTACTTAAATATTTGTATCTATAAAATAACATCTAAACAGACAATATATTAAAATATATATAGAGAGAGAGAGTAGGGGGGTCTCATTTTTATACTGTAAAATCTCTATTAAACAAGTGGAATAAAAGCCCGGAGACAAAGTTGTCATTAATTGAATGTAAGCTGCTGTTTCTAAGCAGGTGGGAAAAAAGGCATGACGTCATTGGTTGAAAACACGCGCAGCGACGTTCCTTAAGAGAGAAGCGAAGATAATTTATATCAGTTGACTTTAAAATGGAATTAATAAAAGGGAAAGTGAGGTTCGGGTCTGCGATTCAAGATCAGAGAGCGAAACATTTGTAAAATACCGCCACAATTTTGCGAATTTGTGAAACATTTGTCAGGGGGGGAAAGAGAAATAAATAAAAAGGAAACATCAAAGAAAGAAAGAAAGAAAGAAAGAAAGAAAGAAAGAAAGAAAGAAAGAAAGAAAGAAAGAAAATAGGAATAGCAAAAGAAAAAAAAGAAAAAATAAAGAAAAAGCAGATCGGAATGAAGGAAAACGTAGGAATTATAAGGAAAAAAGAAAGGAAATCGTAATAAAAGAAAGAAAGAAACAAACAAACAAACAAACAAACAAAAAGGGGTTAAAATAAAGAAAGAAAGAAAGAAAGAAAGAAAGAAAGAAAAAAGAAAGAAAGAAGAGGAGATAAAAGAAAGAAAGAAAGAAGAGGGGAGGTAAAAGAAAGAAAGAAACTAAGAAAGAAATAAAGAAAGGTGGAGAAGACTGAAAAAGAACCTATGGAAGGAATAAAAAGGTATATAGACGTGGAAGTTACAATGAATGAAAAGAAAGATTATTGTTTTGAAAAAA
>OZ038507.1:85913739-85916239 GCA_964036315.1 Acanthosepion esculentum
TAGGCTACAGGCAGATCTTCTCGCTCGGAGAACCGGAGTTAAAACTCTGCTGCTGGACATGTTATTATCATTATTATCATTATTATTATTATTATCATTATTATTATCATTATTATTATTATTATTATTATTATTATTATTATCATTATCATCATTATTATTATCATTATTATTATTATCATTATTATTATTATTATTATTATTATTATCATTATTATTATCATTATTATCATCATTATTATTATCATTATTATTATTATCATTATTATTATTATTATTATTATCATCATCATTATTATTATTATTATTATCATTATTATTATCATTATTATCATCATTATTATTATCATTATTATTATTATCATTATTATTATTATTATTATTATCATTATTATTATTATTATTATCATTATTATCATCATTATTATTATTATTATTATTATCATTATTATTATTATCATTATTATTATTATTATTATCATTATTATCATTATTATTATTATTATTATTATCATTATTATTATTATTATTATTATCATTATTATTATCATTATTATCATCATTATTATTATCATTATTATTATTATTATCATTATTATTATTATTATTATCATTATTATTATTATTATTATTATTATTATTATCTGTGTGTTATGTTTCCTGCTTTGTATCCTGTCGAGCCGGGTCCAAACTATGGTCCTCCGGCCCTATGGGAGAACAGTCATTTGATAGCTTTTTTTTTAGTATATGGGATGTTGCTACTAGGGTGATCTTCTCAGCAACTTGTATGTTGATGTTACCCGGGACACTATTAGTAAAATTGTCTATTCCTTTTCTCATGAGGCTCAGAGCTCCGATTACTATTGTTACAGTCTTATTCGATCTCCAGATCCTTGTATTTGGATAATTTCTCAATAATTTCCATAGAGGTGTTTCTCTCAGATGGTACTGCTATGTCAATAAGCATACACCTTCTGAATTTCTTGTCTTTTATAATAATATCAGGTCTGATGGCTGTTATCTTCCTGTCAGTTTGAATTGACATGTCCCAGAGGATAGTTACACCGTTATTTTGGGTAACTGTGTCTGGTTGGTGCTCATACCATCTCTCAGTGGTTTCGATTTTGTGCTTCTTGCATATATTATTATTATTATTATTATTATTATTATTATTATTATTATTATTATTAACTTCGTACAGTATTTAGCTTCTACCCAAGATCTCACGTTTTTGGTTCTTTACATTAAGTCTATTTCACTTTAGACACAATGCACCTTTCGCAAGAAGTTGACTGTTCCTAAAAATGACGATTTCTGCAGGGTTGAAATATGGAACTTAATTCCAATTATTTCCAAGTCTGAAAATGGAACGTAACGTACGAATAATGATGGGGACTCTGGTAGTACCCATATCCTCAAAATGTGCCACGTCAGAGCGGCGAACTGTAGGTTTACTAAGTTCCTCATTTATTATTATTATTATTATTATTATTATTATTATTATTATTATTATTATTTCCTTTGATTTCTGGCGTTTACGCATTTCTTTCCGGGTCCCGCCCAGGGACCTAAGGTTAGAAATGGCATCATGACACTTTCCACTGACAAAAAAAATGACATAGACAAAGCCCTTCATAAAATGTGGGCTGTACTTGTGAGAACAATTTTTTGTATTTCTTTGATGTATGAACTTCCAGGAATCCCTTCAATTAGTCTACTGGAATCTTTTCCAACCAATCCTAGAACTTCAACTACAACAGGGATTGTTGATGTTCCCATGTACCACATTTTTGAGATTTCTATTTCAAGGCCCTTGTATTTTGACAGCTTTTGGAATATCTTCAAAGATACATTGCAGTCTGCAGGGACTGCCATATCAATAAGGAGGCACTTTTTTTGTTTGTGGTCTCTAATAACAATGTCTGGTCGGTTGGCTTTGATTGTTCAGTCAGTGTGTATTGTGTAGTCCCACAGAATTGTAACAGGTTCTATCTATATAACCGGGCCTAGGTGGTGTTCATACCAGTTTCTTTCAGTTTCCTTCCCGTAGAAGTTGCATATTTTCCAGTGCAGATATTGGCCCACTCTGTCATGCCGGGTTTTATACTCAGTGGGTGCTAATATCGTGCAACCTGACACAAGATGATCAATTGTTTCTGGATATTTATCACAGAATCTGCATTTTGGGCTAACACAATATTTTAGTATATGTACTTGATAATTCCTACTTAACAAGCATTGGTCCTGTGCAGCAAGGATAAAACCTTCAGTTATTATTATTATTATTATTATTATTATTATTATTATTATTATTATTATTTTCTGGCTGTTTCCTAGTATGATGATCTGCCAGGATGAGTAGCTAATTCCTGAAGAACATTTGTGTTTATTCAACACTCACGGAGTCAATCTGTGGTTTATACTGCAACTAATCCTGAGAAGGCCTTAGTACACATTTTCTGAGAGAGAGAGAGAGAGAGAGAGAGAGAGAGAGAGAGAG
>OZ038507.1:85921239-85933739 GCA_964036315.1 Acanthosepion esculentum
TCAAAGTATTTCTGGTATTAAAACCCATTTTTACACTTTCATAATGTTTTGATCCGAGTTTTTTTTTTGGGGGGTAACTATTTGCCCATAGCTGGGTCCCTAACAGATGCTACCATCCCGGGTCAGGGTGGACCTGGGAACACCAGCAATTAACAGGTGGTCCCACGCTGCTTAAAACCTCCTGATCAGAGGCCTTGCTGTTGGACGTAGTTTATCGTCATACCCAGGACGTGGATGTAGTTTATCGTCGTACCCCGGTGTTATGGTCCAAGTTCCTTGTACCACGGTGATGGTCCAAGGTAGAACCAATGAAGAATAACTCGAACACAGGTATGGAATAACACAGATATATTACAAACAGAAATATGTACAACGAAGTAGAAGTATTAGTAATGACAATCAGATTTGGTTAGAGTTAACTATGTTGTCTCGAAAAGTATCACTATTCCAATGTCTTACAGTAATCGTCTGACTCTTACCTCTGTCTGTCTTTGTCTGCTGCTCCCTCTTGAGGCGCAGTATTTATGATGTCCGGAATAGTCCATTATTATTATGGGTAAGTTCCCATAACACCAGGACGTCTTATTAATTTGTCCTTTAATTATTATATGTGCCGTTCAAAATATCCTCTTTCTTTTTCAAAAGACGTTTCAATTCTCTACTTACATGACTCATCAGCACATTGTAGAGCGTTCATTTTACTCTATTCATATTTAATTCTTTCTTTAAGTTCCTCAATTGTTCTTGACCACGTCTGATCAACTAATTTCAAATGACCCCACAAAAAAAATCCAAGTGTGTGAAGTCTAGTGACTTATCCATTGACCCCTATAGTTAGTACACAACATTTGCCAACCGAACGATCCTCAGTGGCCGAATCGGTTAAGGCACGTCAGGCTAGATGACGGTTCCGTATAGGATACAGGTTCGATTCCTGTCGGAGGCCACATATTTTCTATGAAAATTTCTCGGACATTCAGGCCGGTAAATGTTATTTAATACTGTTTATTATAAACAGAGCATTTACTTAAAATACTTGTATCTATAAAAAGAATGTTAAATATAAAAATATCTTTAAATAATTGTCGGACTTTGTCCATTTCATTATTTTTTTTTATATATATATATATATATATATATATATATATATATATATATATATATATATATATATATATATATATATATATATATATATATATATATATATATATATATATATGTCATCCACAGACAGACTGTTTCGCAGCTCATCAGTGTGGCTAGACGTCCGTTTGCCTCTAGCTAGGATCGAAACCCGACTAAATTTGCGTCAGTCGGAACTTCTCCCACTAAGCCGTCAGCGCACGGTCAAGGATGAAGGTGAATTTTAGCGTGTTTATTTTTAGATTTAGATAAACACACAGTGAGTATATATATATATATATATTGAAGTCAACACTTAGAGGCGAAAGGTTGTTTCATGGTAGACGCTATCGAAACAGTCTGTCGCCTCTGAGTGTTGACTTCAATGTTCACTTTTATATTTATATTCACATAAGCTCTATCTCTGATATTGAGCACTTTATCCCATAAATATAGCACACCTTAAGAGTATATTTCTTCACACACACACACACACACACACACACACACACATACATATATATATATATATATATACATATATATATATATATATATATATATATATATATATATATATATATGTAGTAAAGGTAATAAATCCGTTGGTATATAATCTAAGTGGGTCCTAGTAATATCAAATATTAAAACTGATCCCAAAAAAGAGCTCAATGTATTTATTATTTCAGAGCACAAATTAATACACAATAAAATCCCAAATCACCTCATGTGGGAAATAAGCTTATTTCGAGCGATGAAAATATAATTCATCAGTTTTATTCAACCCCGGTGTAGACTGAATTCATGTCAGAAATAGAAATTTAACTGTGAAAGGCAACAAAAAAAATTATTTGCGTGTTATTTGTTATATTTGCTGTTCAAAATGTCCTCCATCTCTTTCAAAACACAATTCAGTTCTGTACCTGCATGAATCATTAACCCTTGAACACTAACCATCAATTAAAGTTACACCACTACTAACCATGGGTATGTCATACCCGATTTTGAAAATATCAACAAAAATATCAAATATAAATCTTTATTTGAAATATTTTACATGCAGGCACTTCAAAGTTTGTACTTTGAGTTAACATTAATAGGAACTGAAAAACATTATTTAGGTAAGAAAATCAGGTACTGAAAATTGTAATTAAAAATTGGGAAATTTGTGCTGGGTACTATATACCCATGGTTAGTGTTCTAGGGTTAAGATGTCGGAGAAATTCCTCCATCATTTTCCTGCATTCATATTTTATTCTTTCTTTCAGTTCCTCAATACTTCTTTGCCACGTCTGATAAATAACTCATTCCAAATGGCGCCACAGAAAAACAAATCCAAGAGTGTGAGGGTCTGGTGACCACGGTGGCTCCTCACCAGGACCTCTTTGGCCTATCCGTTAACCCCTATGATGATGACTTTTGCATCACTCTGTACAATGAAATAAAAAATGACGGTTGTTTGACGTTATTTATTTATGGTTGAAGACTATCTAACCAAGAATTTGGCGATAAAAAGCAACAAAGTAAAAAGTAGTATTAGAAATTGTAGAATCAACAAGACAATAGAGGAAAGCGAGATGAAAGGACTAACGGTCGATTTGTCAGAAGACAAAAATGTATGGTCGTTACCAAAGTGGCAGGTAAATATGTTTTTTTTTGTTTTTTTTTTTGTTTTTTTTAAGGGTTTCACCCCAAGCAAGGCGGGAAGCCACTAGCACGCAAGGGGTTACAGAGAATTGGAGCGAGAGCAAATAGGAGTGATAGAGGAAAGGATGAAGAGAAGGATAGGGGATAGATCAAGGCATCTGGAGACGTCTATTGACATTACATTTGAATAGTTGGAGATTATAGCTATCAGAGAAACAGTAAAAAGGGGAGGGAGTTCCACAGGCGAGAAGTGCGAGACATGAAACTATTGGAGTAGAAGAGACGGCTATATTTAACAGTTTCGACACTGAAAGGGTGTGAGCGAGATGCCAGTCTAGTAGAACGCTTAAATTCATGAAGTCTGGGAACCAGCGAAAGCAGCTCCTCGGAGCAGTTACCATGAAAGTATTTGTAAAAAAGACAGGAGGCGACGGCACGTCTGTGAGAGAGCGACTGCAGACGAGATGCCAGATCAGGGCCAATTACACTGCATATCCGTCTCTGGATCTTATCAAGAACCCTCAGACAAACAGAAGGGGCACCAGACCATATATGACAGCAATAATCTATGCAAGGGCGAATGATTGATTTGTAGATTTGAAGGATCGACTCAGGTGAGAAAAATTGCCTGGCCCGGCACTGGGAGCCAACTTTGTGGGCTTCGAATTGCAGGCACAATCAAACGAAGTAACGTCGATCCTCGTCAGTACCTAGATGGCTGACCGCTTCTTGTAAGGTTGGATGTGGGGGTGGTGTAATAGATAATGGCTCGGAATTATGAATTGGAGAGTCGAGTTTCAATTCTACTTGGCTTCATTATATTTACTTCCGCGCAAATACCCTTGGGAAAGGTACGAATCTATCCCGTCTCCATCCACCCAGCTATAGGTTTACAAACTAAAAATATTTTCTGGCTTTAAATAACCAGAAAAGGGTTGATAAACCGTAAAAAACGAATCAATCAAACAATTGAATTGCAAATGTCAAAACAAAGCAAGTACAAAAATGAACTATCTGGGAAGTTTACATTATTTACATTATTCGGACTATTATCCTCATCTTTGTCGCCATATTTATTACAACGTTTCGGGTTGGAATGTCGAAATGAAGCCTTTATTTCGCTCACTGGGGTAGACTGTTCTAGTTCCACGTGCCATGTTTAATGGATGTCAGTTATCAGTTATCTCTTGTTAATTCCCCTCTCCAAGTTCTCCACTGCCTTAACCGAGTATTGAACTCACACTCTTTGGGTCCTGTCACTGAATCTTACTAACGCATTTATCCACTGTGCCATGTGTCCTTGAGGACAGTGGATAAAGGCGATACTGAAGGGCCGAAATGTTGTAATAAATATGGTGACAAAGATGAGGATAATAGTCCGAATAATGTAAATAGTGTACATAATACCTCATCTCAGAAATATAGACAGATACTGAAGGGCCGAAATGTTGTAATAAATATGGCGACAAAGATGAGGGCAATAGTCCGAATAATGTAAATAGTGTACATAATACCTCATCTCAGAAATATAGACAGATACTGAAGGGCCGAAATGTTGTAATAAATATGGTGACAAAGATGAGGATAATAGTCCGAATAATGTAAATAGTGTACATAATACCTCATCTCAGAAATATAGACAGATACTGAAGGGCCGAAATGTTGTAATAAATATGGTGACAAAGATGAGGACAATAGTCCGAATAATGTAAATAGTGTACATAATACCTCATCTCAGAAATATAGACAGATACTGAAAGGCCGAAACGTTGTAATAAATATGGTGACAAAGATCAGGACAATAGTCCGAATAATGTAAATAGTGTACATAATACCTCATCTCAGAAATATAGACAGATACTGAATGGTCGAAACGTTGTAATAAATATGGTGACAAAGATGAGGACAATAGTCCGAATAATGTAAATAGTGTACATAATACCTCATCTCAGAAATATAGACAGATTTGTAAACTCCTCTATAAAAAATAATCCATGTAAATGTATATCTACTAATGTGGAAAGGAATGAAGATTTTCAGTAGTGCGTCAGTCAGTTTTGTGCCATGCGTGATACGCGCATAGGCGATCATGTATCGAAAGATACATAACTGACGAGGCACATTTTTTTACACGCTGTAGGTTGCCATTTCTTTCTGCGGTAAACCAATTGCCGCCCAAGGCTATAGAGCTTGTCCTGGGGGGAGACGAAGAGGATTGATACCTTTCCCAAGGGTATTAGCACATAAGTGAACGTAATGGATTTAACTGGAATTCGAACTCAGCTCTACGTTTCCTCATATTATTTGGAATACACATTTTAGGGCGTCTGCAAAGGGGATTAGCTAGCCACCCTAGTAGACTGGTACCTTTGAATACAAGTGGTATGCCATTTACATTTTTATCATGTTTTTAAGGCCGTGTTGCTTCCGGACGTGGACGATAATAACTTTCCATAGATTCATCTTCATTATCTGTGAATCGTCATACATTCTTGACAAATACAGGGGAAAGGTTTCCTGTGGCTTTTTGCACGGTTTGCAATTCAGAGTTTTTATTCTCTTAAACTGATTGCCATCCAAAGCTAGAGAGCCTAGTCTACGCTGTTATTAACTAACTGGGGAGAAAGACGGGTTCCTGCCTCTACCAAGAGTAATTTTGCGAAAGGGGACGCAACAGATGAGACTAGAATTTGAACCCGGTTCGCCGATTTTATACTCTACGCCTACAACCGTTGTACTTCCCGCAGATCACTGAGCTTTTCATGTCAAGCTATAATTTATATTCTCTAAAGGTATCACAATGAAAGGATGAAATAAAAGGCATAAATGGTATGCCTCGAGAGACTGCCAAGCAAGCAATGTCTGCCTGCCAGTGAGTTTCTTTTTGTTTTCTTTTTTTAAGCAGCTTACGACATTCTGGGTTTTAAGCAGGGGTAAACCATGGCCACTAGAGTCGTCAGGAAAAAAATATCCGCCCTCAAAGTAAGCTCGATTATAATCGATTATGGATAAGCTTAACTTAGTTTGGCACAAGACCAAAAAAATGGGGCTCCCAGTAAAGATCGCATTCACAATTAATGATCTACAAGGCTAGCAAGCCGGACATTAGACCAGAATAAAGCGCTCCCCTACCCCCCATTAAACAGGTTCGATTGTAACTGGGAGTGATAATTATTGATGTTGTCTTGGCAAATTCCGCTTCAGTCTCCGTATAAGTTGAAGCGAGTAACACAACTTTCCCTATACAACGGCTGTTATGAGCGCCGTTTCAATTGGAAGTCGTTGTACTGCTGCTGCTGCTGCTGCTCATTATTTCACTTGCATGCTTCCTCAAATTTAGCTTCGCCCCCGCAACAAGTTTCAGTAAACACGTATCAATAATTTATTATGTGAAAAGGAGGCTGGCAGATGGAAAGAAATAGATTCTTCTACGCAGGTGTCTCTAAATGGAATTTACAAAGCGATATAATGATTACATGTGCTAATAGGTAGGTAGATAGATAGATAGATAGATAGATAGATAGATAGATAGATAGATAGAAACAGTTTAAGATAGATACATACATAGCTTTGAACATAGATAAAGAGATATGAAGTGATTGCGGTAGATATGTGCACATACAGATTATATATATATATATATATATGTATATATATATATATATATATATATATATATATATATATATATATATATATATATGAATTGACCGAAACAGCGATACACATATTTTAACATGGATAGATAATCAGTAGACTTAAACATGTAATGAATAGACTAAGATAGATAGATAACGTACACAGATAGATAGATAGATAGATAGGAACAGACTACGATATGAACAAACATATATATATATATATATATATATATATATGAAGAAATATAGTCTTAAAGTGTGCTATATTTATGGGATAAAGTGCTCAATATCAGAGATAGAGTCGCCTGACGATTGCACTAGCATGAAACAGACTGTCGCCTCTAAGTGCTGACTTCCATGTCCACTTTTATATATATATATATATATACATATATATATATATATATATATATATATATATATATATATATATATATATACATTTGCTAGGACGGTGAAAAGTTCTCAAGAAGGGATTAACAAATTTGATCATTCATCAAGTCAAATTTTGAGAAGCAGCGTGAAATTTTCAGATAGATAGATAGATAGATAGATAGATAGATAGATAGATATGTGTATGTGTGTGTGTGTATGTGTGTGTGTGCAGCAATTCTTCGTTTAAATCCACAGCTATGGGTAAAAAAAAGTACTGCCTGTATCCGGTAAAATCATTGTTCGTTGAAAAAAAATTTCTAATACAAATTCCCTCGAAAAAACAAAAAAAAACAAACAAATTTCCTTACAATCCGAAAAGATATTTTAGATTCGGATATTCCTCAAGGGGCTGATAACCCGTAACATAAAACTCAATCAGGCAATGTCCTATTAGGAAGAACAAATGGGGAATATTTTTTAAGCCTTTTCCTGACTACCAGAAAATTCTTTTTCATGTTTCCAACTGACATCAAATGACTTATTCCACGCCAGGAGAATCTCCCAAAAGCCCGAACAAACTTCGCCTGTCAGTTCTATTTAACATATATATATATATATATACATATATATATATATATATATATATATATATATATATATATATATATATATATATATATATATATATTGCATACATTCCGGTAACGATGTTAAATTTTATTTTGGTTCTACTGAAAATCCTTGGAAATTTCCTTTATACCATTATCGAATGACTTTAGGCAATTTAAAATACAAAAACAGTACGGCTCTCTATAAATAGTTCTGACAAAAAATGATGGTAATAAACCTTTTATCACCTGGGATATTGTAGAAAGTGGCAAATCTTACAACGGGAAATGAAATAGATGTAATATATGTCTTGCTGAAAAATTATTTATATTAAAACATTTAAATAAGCCTAGTTTATTAAACAAGAGAAGTGAATTAATGGTTACACATAGGCATAAAAATAAATATTTGCTTAAATACGTTGATCCAGATTAATTTTTAATGTAAATTACGTTCATGTAAGTAATCTTCGTTCATGCTTAATATAAAACAATAAAAAATTAGTATTCACAATGTGCGTGTGTGTAAATAAATATACTGTTTAATAAATAAATAAAAACAGAATATTTACTCAAATATGAGTTTCCATTTAAAATAAAGTTTAAACAACTAAATTGAAAATACGTCGGATTTAATCGATTCCCTAAAAATTTTCCTTTGTTTACGTTAGGATACGAAACAGAACAGATATTTGTATTTCGAGAATCGGGAAGATATGTGTTTAAAAGTACTATTCGGGCCATGTTTGATCAGGATGTAATACATGGCCGAGGGGTCTAAAGTACGTCAAATGTAATGATGGTTTCACCTAGGGGACACAGTTTCGAATCCTACCGGAGTGCGCATATTTCTCTACCAAGATTTCTCATATATATAATAATTAATTTTTTTCGTAATATTAGGTTTGCTCTACTTCGTGTATTGAGCACTTTACGTAGTTGCCTTTACTCGTTATGGAGGTTTTTTTCTTTGGACTCTGAGCTTGGATTCTGGACGATTGTTTTCGCCTCAATTTCATGTTCTTAGTTCTTTCTTTTTTTTATCCCTTATTTTTTGGGGGTGTTGGTTTGTCCATTTACAAGCCAAAACACCTAAGGTTTTTCCAAGCGTGTACCACTACATATATATATATATATATATATATATGTGTGTGTGTGTGTGTGTGTGTGTGTGTGTGTGTGTGTGTGTGTGTGTGTGTGTGTGTGTGCGTGCGTGTGTGTATGTGTGTGTGTGTGTGTATTAAAGAGTGAGAATTTGAACAAACTGAGATAGATAGTGCTAGCCTACTGTGAGTAAGTGGCCAATACTTGAATCTCGTTTGGTTGTACTGACAACAGAATGGCTCCTTAGTTTTATGATGCTGAGCTGGTGTTAAACTACACGAAACTGCCTGACATGTAGAGCCCTAGATGTAGGCCCATCTAGTTTCTAATACACCTTTTATTTGTGCATTGCGAACAAACCAATAAGCATTTGCCAACTGGACCCTCGTAGTGGCATTCAGGTGTACACTTTCGATTAAATATATATCGGTCCTTGTCAACGATAACTGTCAGAATAACAGCTATTTGCTACTGTTGCTTAACCAGATTATATTCATAATATATTAACGAAACAAACTGGTTCCACACTGATAAAAACAATGGGGTTTTTTAATGTCCTTTTATAAGCTACTGACAATTAAGACGTATTTTTTTCTTAGATTCCTGACGAAATTCTGAAATGTTTGCAAAAAGCGTATCAAATTAAGTTGGCATTTGCCGAAAACATTATGATGCATCTATATCAACATAAGAAATTGAGTCATTTTCTTAGACAGCCTTGTCAGATCGAGGCTCTTAATATCTGTGCTCTGCATGACGTTCAACCCATACAACAATTTGATTGGTTGTTTTTGTTTAGCGGCATATCGACACTTCTATGGGTTACTTAATACCGAAATCTAAATATTTTCATTGGATTCGTTTGGTTGATTTTGTTTAGCGGCATATCAACACCTCTATGGGTTACTTAATACCTAAATCTAAATATTTTTTACGTAATTTTATTTATTTTTGTTTTAGATTTTTTTTAAATGGTTTCAATGATACAAGTCTTACTAATTAAGCCAGAACTGAGGTGAGAAGACGTGGAATTGAACTCTGCTCCCCAGATTAACAACTCCGAGTCATTATCAATTATACCACCTGCACATCCACTCTTACAGTACTCGGTATCCCCAAGCGGTCACCCATCTAGGTACTGACCAGGATCGACGTTGCTTAATTTCGGTGACCGTACGGGAACCGGTGTTTCAATGTGATATGGCCGCAAGCCTTAATTCAGAAATGATTAAAACTATCACAAGCAAATAAACCCTGTAGGTCTTCGTCGAATCTTAACGACTTGAGCTGCAGCATCACAAGCAAAGAATTATGATAAATGAGACCACATCACTTGGTTTGGTTTGGTTTGGTTTGGTTTGGTTTGGTTTGGTTTACGGCATATCAACCTCAATGTGTTATTTAATACCGACAAAATTTTTATTGCTGGTAATATTTTTTATCTATCTATCTATCTATCTATCTATCTATCTCAGTATATATCGATTTGGTTTGATTTGGTTTGGTTTGGTTTATTTTACGGTATATCAACCTCAATAGGTTATTTAAAGCCGAAAAGATTTTTATTGCTGGTAATATATTTTCTCTATCTATCTATCTATCTATCTATCTATCTATCTATCTATCTAAGTATTTATTGGTTTGGTTTGTTTTATTTCGCGGCATATCAACATCTGAATGGGTTATTTAAAGCCGACAAGATTGTTATTGCTAGTAATATTTTTTTATTTTTTTGACAATTGTATTACTGCTAATTTCTTTTTTTCAAAAATGTTTTGCAGGTAATTTTTCTTCAAAAGTTCATTGCTGGTAATATTTTTACAAAAATGTACTGCTGGTATTAAAAATTATTTTATCCTTTCATAGTGTTTTCACCCTAGTTTGAGGGTTAACATTTACCCATAGCTGAGACCCAAACAGGTGCTACCACTCCGGGTCAGAGTCGACCTAGGAACACCAGCAATTAAAAAGTGCTTTCACGCTTCTCAAATCCTCCTGATCAGAGGCCTTACTGCCGGATGTAGTTTATCGTCATACCCAGGACGCGGATGTAGTTTATCGTCATACCCCGGTGTTATGGTCCAAGTTCCTTGTACCACGGTGATGGTCCAAGGTAGAACCAATGAAGAATAACTCGATCACAGGTATGGAATAACACAGATATATTACAAACAGAAATAGAATAAAAGAAGTAGAAGTATTAGTAATGACAATCAGATTTGGTTAGAGTGAACTATGTTGGCTCGACAAGTATCACTATTCCAATGTCTTACAGTAATCGTCTGACTCTTAACTCTGTCTGTCTCTGTCTGCTGCTCCCTCTTGAGGCGCAGTATTTATGATGTCCGGAATAGTCCATTGTTATTATGAGTAAGTTCCCATAACACCCCCCTTCCGAAACTTAGTAAAATATAACGATATATATAAATACGAAATACGAGCGGAAAATGCAACTACCTTTCCTGTGAATTTCTCTTCTTCAACTTATGAATATATACAAAGTTACATGCAAATGAATAATCAGCGTTATGACAATTATCAAAGGTACTTTTATATTTATTTTTCCTTAATCTGAGTATCACAGAGATTAGATCCATTTGCCAGGTAATTTATTTACAGAATTCATATTTTTTATGAAAAGATGTAATTCTGTATTCATAGTGAGCGTTATAATTTCAAAGTCTGCTGATCTTAAATATTCTAGTCTATCTTTTCCTTTGACAGAACACACTCTTATATGTAGAGAGACAAAGGAATGAAACGATGACACAGAGACCACAGTGGTTCTTGATAATGACTGCGATAATCGAAAGTACTGGAACGAAAATAACAAAATATGAACTTCGGACGTTGTTGACTATGTTCACCATAGTCTATGAATATAGAATCCAGCGCAGTACGTAATTCTTCAGTCTTCGATATCAAAGGCTGGCAGTGAATATTCCGGAAAAAACATGGCCGCCTTTATACACGCCGGATTGAATATTTTGAGTCTTCTGAATGGTTAACACTTCTATTGGTGAACTATAAAATGAGTCAGCTCATTTTGGCTGGCTCACTAGTACACCAAGGTTCCCAAAAACTCCAACAGACGTTTTATCCACAACATCGAGCACAAGACTCAACAACTTATCCGAAAATTGGAAAAACGAATAAAGATTAAACAGACAAACCTTATCAATTCTTTTTAATAAAACGTGTTTATATATATATATATATATATATATATATATATATATATATATATATATATACGGTGGTTGACAACTCGTGTCCGAGTACGGCCATTACTTCATATCTTTTGGGAGAATATCTACTAATGTGCTGAACGAATGTGGCTCTTTAGCCCAGCAAGGGATCGACATACCCCGGCAAAATCAGGACACTTAAAAGGTGCAAGAGTGGATATTACATTATCATGCAATTTAAGTTGCATGAAACCGCTTCTGGACCCGCATGTCTTACCGCAAAAATTACATTCCATTCACTGGACGTCTACGGCTTTATAGTCAATTGCTACCCTCCGACAGTGCGCTCTCAAGTGACTCTTTAGATCAGCCATCGATAAACACACTCTGTACAGATCGGGCTGCCTGTGGGTGTCATTAAGAAGTTCAACGGAAGCGCCTTTACGCACCTCTTCACCTCAAAGTGACACCTTCCACTCCAAGCAGCCTCATTCCAATTATCCCGATCAGATGCATATATATATATATATATATATATATATATATATATATATATATATATATATATATATATATATATATATACATATATATATATAGTGTATCAAATATATATATATATATAGTCTGATGATCCAGCGCCCTTTAAAAGGGCTATGGTGAAATAAATTATTACATGGAGCCTTAAAGTGGTCAGTTTTTCTTTAAATTATTAGCTCTGAATTTACATTGAGCTCTCAGGATTTCATCCTCCTTGGGACTACCTATACGGATTACCAAATATATATATATATATATATATATATATATAT
>OZ038507.1:85938739-85971239 GCA_964036315.1 Acanthosepion esculentum
AGGAAAATAGGTTTCTCAAATCCAGTGGTTCTTTCCAGTATTGATGGGGAGTTTCCTTCCTAAATTTTTGTTTAAAGTAGTATGGAAAAGCCAGCATCTTGATGGTGTCCTTATTTTCTTTTCTAGTTAGATGTGCTATCCATTTTAGTTGTTACTGCTGTTGAAAGTCCACAAGTAATGTCGTTTCTGTTATTTAGTACAGTTCTTTGTTTGTGTTTATGTAGAACCAGGGTTGTCATCGTGGATGTTGCCAAAGTCTGAGTAACTGATGTCAGGGCACATTGGTTTCAGCTTCCGTTTTCCGACGCAAGAAATCAAATAAAGACGTTCCGGAAATAATAAAAGAATTTCTTCGATGAACCATCTGCATATTATTCCTTTTCTTAGATTTTTTTTTCTTTTTTTATTCCTAATTTGGATTGGTTTGGTTTGGTTTATTTTGTTTTACGGCATATCAACCTCAGTGTGTTATTTAATGCCGACAAAAACTTTTATTGCTGGTAATATTTTGTTTGGTCAAAAATCTGTTTCTGGTAATATATTTGCTTCAAAACTGTATTGCTGGTAATAATTTTTTTTTCAAAAAACTATTGCTGGTAATAGTTAACTATTTGCCTATAGCTGGGACCCTAACAGGTACTACCACCACGGGTCAGGGTGGACCTGGGAACACCAGCAATTAAGAGGTGATTCCACGCTCCTCAAAACCTCCTGATCAGAGGCCTTGCTGCTTGACGTAGTTTAACGTCTTACCCAGGACGCGGATGTAGTTTATCGTCATACCCAGGACGAATTCCTAATTTGCTTGTTTGAACACTTTAATTCAGAACTCAAATCAGTGTTCAATCTTTATCTACCGTCCTTATCCTCATAACCTCCTCTTCCTACCACCTTGTTTTCATATCTCACAAATCATTTATCATTACTATTTTGTAAACGTTACTTTGAGGGTTCTCGTGCCTTGTTTTGGGTGAAATTGATGAGAGAGAAAAAAGAGATCAAACAGTGTTTGGGCCTTTGTGATAATAACAACAAAGATGAAGATAATAGTTAATATGTAAATAATGTAAATAATGATAAGTCAGACAACCGGACAGAAAAATGTTCAAGAGACTAATTCTGTTTATTCACTACTCATAAGTGTATTTCTAAGTTTACTCAAATATCTATTTAAATTCATTTCAAAATATGCTTTTCTTCTGGTTCCTGTAATGCCGACATTGCCTCTTTAAAGAAGGGTAAAATGGCGTACGAAGTTGTTTCCATTTTTAAGGAAATCAACAACGCCTCGTCACAAATACAAAGAAAAGACGCTGAGAATGTTATAAGACGAAAATCTACAACAAGAAACACTATGATGTCTTATGAAACCATAATCATCTATTGATACCCTCGACATATTTCAATATAACCATCCATTTGTATCATTGGTATTTCAAGCAAAAACATTCAACAAAATGAGGTTAAAATAAAAAAGTAAGTGCCGACCACTGACGGTCTACTAAATCAGGGGGACTTTCGTTTTTATAATTTGAAATTTTAGAGTTTTTACTCGAACAAACAGGCCAAGTGACTATCTATCTATATTTCTGAGATGAGGTATTATGTACACTATTTACATTATTCAGACTATTTTCCTCATCTTTGTCACCATATTTATTACAATGTTTCGGCTTTTCAGTATCTGTCTATAGTTCTGAGATGAGGTATTATGTACATTATTTACATTATTCGGACTATTGTCCTCATCTTTGTTGCCATATTTATTACAACGTTACGGCCTTTCAGTCTCTGTCTATATTTCTGAGATGAGGTATTATGTACACTATTTACATTATTCGAACTATTGTCCTCATCTTTGTTACCATATTGATCACGACGTTTCGGCCTTTGTAGGCTCCGGCCTTCTTCAGTATGTGTTTATATTTCTGAGATGAGGTGTTATGTACACTATTTACATTATTCGGACTATTGTCCTCATCTTTGTTGCCATATTTATCACGACGTTTCGGCCGTTGTACTTTCCGGCCTTCTTCAGGTGGTTGGAATGTCGAACTGAACCTTTCATTTCACTCACCAGGGTAGACTGTTCTAGTTCCACGTGCCATGTTTAATGGATGTCAGTTACCAGTTATCTCCTGGTAATTCCCCTCTCCAAATTCTCCACTGCCTTAACCGGGTATTGAACTCACACTCTTTGGGTCCTGTCACTGGATCTAACAAACGCCAAGTGAATAAAGGCGTTGGTTAGATCCAGTGACAGGACCCAAAGAGTGTGAGTTCAATACCTGGTTAATGACGGTGGATAATTTGGAGAGTGAAATCAAAAGGAGATATCTGACATCCATTAAACATGGCACGTGGAACTAGAACAGCCTACCCCAGTGAGCGAAAGAAAGGGTTCAGTTCGACATTCCAACAACCTGAATAAGGCCGGAGCGCACAACGGCCGAAACGTTGTGATAAATATGGCGATAAAGATGAGGGTAATAGTCCGAATAATGTAAATAGAGGCCAAGTCACGTTATTACCCTGAGAAATATCACGAAGGACCCACATTACTCCGATGATCTAGATCGTTTGACCGGATCAACAAATACCCGATGAAATCCATAGAAAGGTTGTCATAATAGGAACAAAGTCTGACTGTTTATAATGATGACTCATCATCTCAGAAACTCAGACAGAAAATAAACGATACGGACTTCAGTTTCCTGAATTTCTTAGACGAAGCATTTCCATTATCATATTTTGATTCTGCTTGTTGTTTGATAATTCCACTTGACCTCGGTCTACAAATTCTTGGTATAAGAGAAGTGGACGGTCTAAATCTCTACATCTTTTTTGTAACTTCCGGTAACCCTGGTTCTGGAGTGCACTGACGCTTTCTCTACCTCTTCGTCTCATGTCGAACTATCTGCCTCCTGGTAGAGAGGAACCCAGACGAGGCTATGCTGAAGGACAGCGTCTCGTTTGCCATTCGTTCTTGCTGTGACAATTGCTGCCACATCAGGTCTGATACTCCTGTTATATATAATAAAATCCAAAGAAGAATCTGCAATGTTATTGGTTCTGACCTGGCATCTCGGCTTCCTTGTGCCTTTTCTATAAATCCTTTCATGGTAATTGTTCTGATGAACTTTCCACTATGCTAACTAGTTTTTATGAATTTAAGAGCAGTACTAGATTGGCGGTAAGGTCTCATCATTTTACAGTTGTAATGGCTAGACGTACCCGTAAGTTCTATGCTGACAGTTTCTTCTATCGCACTACTCGCGTGTGGAATTCTCTTCTGGGTTCTAGTTTCCCTGTTAAGCTTCATCTTCAAAAGTTTAAATGCAGTGTCAATCGCTATCTTCTATGTTCTTATTTTATTTTCCTCGCTCCTTAATAGTAGGTTTTTCTTATATTCTTTAACACTCAGTAACTTCTTGCGTCCTAGTGGCTTTATTGCCTTGCTTGGGGTAAAATGATTAAAAAAGATTTTAGTATTTTTTTTTTACTTTTGAATACTTTCTCTTTTGTATTATTTTTCTTATATAATGACATAATAGAGTTTATTCGTCAGACGGATAATTCTCATTATTATTCGTATTTGAAACGGTTTTACTTTATATTTAATTCTATTGCTTTTAAAACCAAGTAGACACTAAAATCAAGCAGGTGCGGAAATTTAAATATCTGGGAAGTGTTTTGATAAGTGCGACGCTAAGATCGAAAGAAGTATTGCGATGGCGAAAGACGCATTCCAAGAGCTAGGCGGAGTATTACGAGACAGGAGGATTTCTTTGGTAACAAAGAAAAGAGTCCTGAACTGCTACGTGACATCTGTCCTCCTTTACGGCAGTAAAACTTGGACAGTCTCCGCAAAGATGAAGAAGAGACTCGAGCCGGCAGAGATGTGGTTCTACAGAAGAATGCTGAGGATATCATGGACCGAGCGTGTGAGCTACGATGAGGTTTTGGAGATGAAGCAAACAAGTAATGAGAAAGGAGGGCTTCAAGAATCTGGTAGTCAGTTATGTGGCATGTGTGATACACGCTTACGCGATCATGTATCTTTCGGCAGATTTTTTCCCGCAGTAGGTTGCCATTTCTTTCTGCGGTAGACCAGTTGCCATCCAAGGCTATAGAACTCGGTATGTCCTGCTATTTACCCATAGCTTGCTGAGAAGAAGAGGATTCATACCCCAAGGGTATTAGCACGTAAATGAATGCAATGGATTCGACTGGAATTCGAACTCGGCTTTCCGATTCCTCAATCCGAGCCGCTATCCATTACTCCACCGTGCTTCTGAGACTCACAGGTCGAATAGAGGGGAAGAGAGACAAGGGAAAGCAATGCGTGACATACCTAGCGGGCTTAAGCAAGTGGATGACAGAACGTGGCCTGGGGGTAAATATGGAAGGGACAAAACTTATTGAGAGCTACAAGGGATAGGGAGAAGTGGAGAGCCATGATCACTTACGTCCTGGAGGGACACGGCACATAAAGGTCGAATAGAGGGAAAGAGAGACAAGGGAAAGCAATGCATACCTAGCGGGCTTAAGCAAGTGGATGACAGAAGGTGGCGTTAGGAGAAGTAGCAAAGGGACAAAACTTATTGAGAGCTACAAGGGATAGGGAGAAGTGGAGAGCCATGATCACTTACGTCCTGGAGGGACACGGCACATAAAAAGAAGAAAAAAATTTAAGAAATCCAATAGTTACTGAGCTTCTTAGACGCAACATTTTCAATATTTTCTTCTTTATGGGACATGTCCCTTCAGGCGAAAAGCAAGCACGGGTGACCACAAGCTCCTATTTTTATCGCTCTAAACAATGTGTGTCCCGCTGCTATCCTTCCTTGTCCCTATTCCGTCCTGGGTAAGACGATAAACTATATCCGACAGCAAGGCCTCTGATCAGGAGGTTTTGAGGAGCTTGGAACCAGCTCTCAATTGCTGTTCCCATGTCCAGCCTGACTCGGGGTGGTAGCACCTGTTAGGGTCCCAGCTATGGGCAAATAGTTAACCCACAAACCCGTCCGCGTCTTGGGTAAGACGATAAACTACATCCAGCTTCCTGGATAAGACGATAAACTACATCCAACAGCAAGGCCTCTGATCAGGAGGTTTTGAGGAGCTTGGAACCAACTCTTAATTGCTAGTGTTCCCAGATCCACTCTGACGCGGGGTGGTAGCACCTGTTAGGGTCCCAGCTATGAGAAAATAGTTAACCCCCCAAACTGGGGTCAAACACTATGAAAGTGTAAAAATAGATTTTAATACCAGCGATAAATTTTTGTAAAAAAAATTATTACCAGCAATGAATTTTTGAAGAAAAAATTTATTACTAGAAAAAAATTATTACCAGCAATAAATTTTTGAAGCAAAAATTTATTACTAGAAAAAAAATTATTACCAGCAATAAATTTTTGAAGCAAAAATTTATTACTAGAAAAAAAATTATTACCAGCAATAAATTTTTGAAGAAAAAATTTATTACTAGAAAAAACATTATTACCAGCAATGAATTTTTGAAGAAAAAATTTATTACTAGAGAAAACATTATTACCAGCAATAAATTTTTGAAGAAAAATATGAGCAGCAATACATTTTGGGGAAAATATTAACAGCAATTAAAAATCTTGTCGGCATTAAATAACCCATTGAGGTGTTGATATGCCGTAAAACAAAACAAACAAAAACCTACTCCTCGTTCTTCACCCCTTGCTTCTCTATCCCTTCATATGTCTTGAGTATTAAATCCACCATTGTCTTTTTCTCATTATCTATCCAAGAAATGTCAGCTGTTTCTTTCTGACTTCAATTACAAGAGTTCCTTTTGTTTGAATTTCTTTAAAACTTCTTTGTTGCTTACAATTTCCGCACTTAGCATTCTCAGCGTCCTTCTGTAGAACGACATTACTGTTGCCTCAAGTTTCTTCTTCCTATGTCAGAAAATTGCTCAGTATCCACTGCCATATTCGCAGTTTAGCACTCTTCTATGTTTCTAAGCAAATTTACGTCTCTTAGTACTTTGCTTAACTTTTGGAAGGCATCTTTCGCTACTCTGATGCGTCTGTAGATTTCCGTGAGACATCTTCGTCGTCCATTAGAAAATTAGTATTAAGAAACGGGGAAATGTCGTTAGGAACAAAGAAAAGAGTGCTGAACTCTTATGTAATATAGGTTGTCCTATATGGCCGTAAATGCTAGACAATCGCTTTACAGATGAAGAAAAGACTAACAGAAATGTTGTTCTACGGAGGTTACTGAGAATCCCATAGATCGAACATGTGATTAATGAGGAAGTTTTAAGCAAAATGGAAACAAAAAAAGGACACTTAGAATCAGGAAGAAACAGTTAAAATTTCTAATATATATAATGGGGGAAGTGCTTGACGCTCACAGGATATATTGAAGCAATCAATAGGAGCTGAGCGAAACAGTGAGTAACCTACATAACGGGTTTGTGTAAATGGATGACAACAAGGAGACTGAAAAGACGGTGAAAAGTCAAACATTATTAAGAACTACAAAGGTTAGGAAGTTATGGAGAGCCATGATTGCCACTTCTTGAAGGGACACGGCACATAGACGAAGACTCGCTTAGTTTTAGTTTTTCCTTCCGTTTGTGCTGTTAGGCGTCGCGGGGAGACACAGTCGTCTGTCAGCGGCAAGGTGAGTGGCCTGGAGGAGAGATATCTTGTGGGCTATGAGAGTGTCTACCACTGAGTTGCTCCAGCGTTTTCTTGGTCTGCCTCTTGCTCTCCGACCAGGGTACCTGAGGGTGTATGCTCGTAGGGCTGGTTGGTTGATAGGCATACAACTGAGGTGATCTTCTGTCGTTCAATGTGTTGTATGATTAGTATTGCTCCTACCATATCTCTTATTGCCTGATTCTTGATCTTCTCTCGCCTGTCCTTGTTGACTGCTTTCCTCAGGCATTTTATCTCACAAGTAATCAGTTTTCTCTCGAGGGTTTTGGATCAACCTTGGTAGGAAAATGACGAAGAGTCTTTAAAGTTGTGTTACCAAAATTTCAATTAAGCATTTTCATATTTCTTTGATCCTAAGTTTGCTGTTTGTTCTCAACTAATGTAATAGTTTTAAGTTAATAGTTTGTTGTTCACTATTTACATTGTTCGGACTACTGTCCTCATCTTTGTGGCCATGTTTATCATAATGTTTCAGCCGTTGTACGCTCCGGCCTTCTTCAGGTGTTTGGAATGTCGAATTGAACCCTTTCTTTCGCTCACTGGTGTAGACTGTTTTATTTCCACGTGCCACGTCTAATGTCATTTATCTCCTGTTAATTCCCCTCTCAAAGTTCTCCACCGACTTAACAACTGAACTCAAACTCTTTGGGTCCTGTCACTGGATCTAACTAACGCCTTTATCCATTGTGCCATGTGCTTTTGAGGACATCTGTGTATGAATTTCTGGGTATTATAAAACTAATGTCTTCAGCAACCATTTTTTGTCAGGGTTCATATTGCAATTTTTGCTGTTATCATACATGTTTTTGCCAGAGCTCATATTGCAATTTATGTTGTTATTATCGCTTTTCTGTGGCACTCCTTATTACTGGTTGTTCCCATAGTGTATTCATTTCTATCCTTTGTCGGCTCAGAAGATTTTTGTGGCCTAACATATGTGCTGATTCTTTAAGTTTACGAATTTTCCAATGATATTCTAAGTCTATGATCTCAACCTGATCCCACAGAGGGCGGTGATCTCCCTTTTCACACCATATGTAGTCAGCCACGCCTGATTTTTCCACTTCCCTTCGTGTTACAGCTTTCTACCCCAGTGAGCGAAATAAAGGGCTCAGTTCGACATTCCAACCAGCAGAAGAAGGCCGGAGCGTACAACGGCCGAAACGTTGTGATAAACATGGCAACAAAGATGAGGACAATAGTCCAAATAATGTAAATAGTGTACATAATACCTCATCACAGAAATATAGACAGATACTGAAGGGTCGAAACGTTGTAATAAATATGGCGACAAAGATGAGGACAATAGTCCGAATAATGTAAATAGTGTACATAATACCTCATCTCAGAAATATTGACAGATACTGAAGGGTGGAAAGGTTGTAATAAATATGGCGACAAAGATAAGGAAAATAGTCCGAATTATGTAAATAATGTACATAATACCTCATTTTCATTTCCATTGTTCTTTATATATATATATATATATATATATATATATATATATATATATATATATATATATATATATATATATATATAAAACATTATATATATATATACATATTTATATATATACATATATATATAAATATATATAATATTATATATATAATATTATATATATATATATATATATATATATATATATATATATATATATATATATATATATATATATATATATATTGCGTCCAGCATGAAACAGCCTGTCGCCTCTGAGTGTTGACTTCAATGTTCACTTTTAGATTTAGATTTACATACGCTCTATCTCGGATATTGAGCACTTTATCCCATAAATATTACACACATTAAAACTATATTTCTACATATATATATATATATATATATATATATATATATATATATATATATATAATATTAGAAATTAACTAAAAATAGTTAATTTATAATATTCATGCTCTGTAAATTTAATTTTACATTGCGCACTGTTTTATAAAAATAAATATTAAAAATATCAGTAAGAACACCGGATTATATATCTTACTGTTCTTTCTTTTACTTTTAAAAACAGAGCATTTACTTCAATACTTGTATCTATAAAAACAATGTTAAACATGAAAATGTCTTTAAATAATTGTCGGAATTTGTCCATATCATAATATATATATATATATATATATATATATATATATATATATATATATATATATATATATATATATATATAATATTATACATATATATAATATTTGATATATATAATATTATACATATAATATTATATATATATATAATATTACACATATATATAATATTACATATATATATAATATTATATATATAATATTATATATATACATCATATATATATACATATTATTATCTATATATAATATTATACATATATATAATATTACATATATATTATTATATATATATAATATTACTTATATATATATAATATTATATATATAATATTATATATATAATATTATATGTATTATATTATATAAATATATATATATATAATATATATATATATATATATAATATCATATATATATATAATATTATATATATATAATGTTATATATATTTTTTTCTTTTCGTGTTAGGAGAAAAAATAATATTTTTAAGTTATTCCCATTTCTAAGATGAAGCATTTTTATTATTACTAATTAAGTGTGTCTGTGTGTGTGTGTGTGTGTGTGTGTGTGTGTGTGTGTGTGTGTGTGTGTGTGTGTGTGTGTGTGTGTGTGTGTCTTTAAACTAAAATACTTGTCGGGCCACAGCACAGTGAGATCCGTTATTATTTAATTCTTTATTTTACAAGTATGCAGTATGTTACAAACGCAAGACGAGTTACTTGCCTCCACTTAATTACGTAAACACATACAAATTACAAGTGATCTCATTTTTTTCATCTTTCTTTCCACTATGTCCGTGTCTGAGGCTTCGCTGTTTAGATGCATCAAGTATTGACGAGTCTATCGTGCGCCTATTCACAACGGAGAAGCTAACTGTTGCGTTATTGAAGTCGGGTTTGTCTATGATTTTTCAAAGAAATCGATTCGATCAAATCAAGTTTAGAATTTAAACGAGCAAGATTTTAGAAAATTATTCCGAGTCGCATGGAGATTAATCAAACGATAACAGGCAGAGATATAGTCAGGCAGCGAGTGAAAGAAAGAAAGAAAGGAAGAAAGAAAGAAAGAAAGAAAGGAAGAAAGAAAGAAAGAAAGAAAGAAAGAAAGGAAGAAAGAAAGAAAGAAAGAAAGAAAGAAAGGAAGAAAGAAAGAAAGAAAGAAAGAAAGAAAGAAAGAAAGAAAGAAAGGAAGAAAGAAAGAAAGAAAGAAAGAAAGAAAGAAAGAAAGAAAGAAAGAAAGAAGAATTTGAAAATTAAGAAAGAAAGAATGAAAGAAAAAAGAATTTGAAAATTAAGAAAGAAAGGAACGAACGAAGGAAGAAAGAAAGAAAGAAAGAAAAAGAACAATTTGAAAATTAAGAAAGAAAGAAAGAACTTGAAAACTAAGAAAGGATATTAAAAGGAAAAAGAAAGAAAGAAAACTGGAAAAGAAAGAAAAAAGGTAATCGTGAATACTATACATTTCAACAAAAATCCTTATATATATGTGGCATATGTACACACATATACAAATATATGTTTGTCCCTACGTAGACACATACACAAAAATTTATTTGTTCGTTCATACACATTTGTTTATAGGCAAGGAAACGTACTACTGTCGTAAATAAATGTTTCTGTTTCATATTTCCTAGCTTTCTTCAATATTGCAAATACGACTTATTTAAATCCTTTAACAGCATCAACGCTCAAACTCTTAAAATCATTGTTGGACATTAAAATTTGTATTTACGATTTTGACGTCAGGGGAAATATGCCGTGAGGCGAGGGGTGTGTTCAAGCATGTGACTTATTTGCCGTTAATTGGAATAAAAACAAGCAGAAAATACAATGGGTGTCTGAATTTTGAAGATCTCTTTTGACATTCATAAAAACAAGGTTTTATGTTCTGAAATTTTGCAACAACAGAAAGATTCTTTTAATTGAGAGGGTGTTTTCTAATAATGAGTCTCGATAAAAAAAACATTCGAATGAAAGGAAGTGTAAGAGTCGTGAAAGAAATAAAGATTTGATTGTAAGATACAAATGTACAGAGAAGAATAAAGGGAAATTGTAAGAAAGAAAGAAAGAAAGAAAGAAAGAAAGAAAGAAAGAAAGAAAGAAAGAAAGAAAGAAAGAATATGCATGTAAATGAGGACAGAAAGGAAAAAAGAAATAAAGAAGAAAAGAAAGAAAGAAATATAGAGGGTAGTTTAATTTTTAAGAAAGAAGGAGAGAAAAATTTTAAAATAGAACGTGAAAAAAAAGGGAGAAAGAAGAATGGAAAAATGAAGGGAAGGAATTTTACTTTTATTAAAGAAAGAAAGAAAGAAAGAAAGAAAGAAAGAAAGAAAGAAAGAAAGAAAGAAAGAAAATGAAACGAGAGAAAAGGAAAAGAATAGATAAATAAGAGGGAGGAAAATAAGAAGGGGAAATAAGACACGGAAAGGAAAGAAGCGGAAAGAAGGAAATGATGGAAAAAGAAAGAGAGAATGAAAGAAAAAAAGAAAAGAAAGAAATGAAAAAAAGTGAAAGAAAGGGATAGAAAAGAAGAAGAAAAGAAGGAAGGAAAAAGAAGACCGAATGGAAAGAAAAGAAGAGACAAGAGAAGGGGAAAAAAAGAAGGAAGGAAAAGAAGAGAAAATGGGAAGCAAAGAAGAGAGAAGGAAAGGAAAAAGGAAGGAAAGAAGGTGGAATGAAAAGAAAAAGATAGAAAGAAAAGAAGAGAGAATGGAAAGAAAAAGAAGTAAAGAAAGAGGAATAGATAGCAAGGAAAAGAAAGAAAGAAAGAAAGAAAGAAAGAAAGAAAGAAAGAAAGAAAGAAAGAGGGATAGATAGCAAGGAAAAGAAAGAAAGAAAGAAAGAAAGAAAGAAAGAGGGATAGATAGCAAGGAAAAGAAAGAAAGAAAGAAAGAAAGAAAGAAAGAAAGAAAGAAAGAAAGAGGGATAGATCGCGAGGAAAAGAAAGAAAGAAAGAAAGAGTGGGAGGGAGCATGAAACGAAAAAGAGGTAGAATGGAGGAAGGAAAAAAGAGAAAATGGGAAGCAAAGAAGAGAGAAGGAAAGGAAAAAGGAAGGAAAGAAGGTGGAATGAAAAGAAAAAGATAGAAAGAAAAGAAGAGAGAATGGAAAGAAAAAGAAGTAAAGAAAGAGTGATAGATAGCAAGGAAAAGAAAGAAAGAAAGAAAGAAAGAAAGAGGGATAGATAGCAAGGAAAAGAAAGAAAGAAAGAAAGAAAGAAAGAAAGAAAGAAAGAAAGAATGGGATGGAGTATGAAACGAAAGAAAGGTAGACTGGAGGAAGGAAAAAAAGAGAAAAGTGAAATCCCTGAAGAAGAATGAAAATAATAATAATAATAATAAAAAGAGTCAAATTCAACTCATCCGGAAATAGGGTGGCGCGGTAGCTTCGTTGGTTCGAAATGGACCAGTTTCCAGTTTATCGAATCGAAAACCTATTCAACACGAGATATTTTTTTTCTTTCCCTTATAAAAATGTTAATTGAAAAAGAAAAAAATGAGAAACAAACCAAAAAAGGAGTTATTACTTACATGGCGTCGTATCTTCTCCGATGAGTTCAACAGTACCTCTTTGGTGTGTTCATCTCCTAGTTTTACGAAGCTAAACTCTAGGCGTCGTTAACACTAGACGCGTGCATTTGCGTCGTAATAAATTATATACATACATCTACATATACATATGTATATATAAGATGAGGCTGCATGCTTGATTGGGTGCGTGCGAGCTTGGGGTGCTAGTGTCTGTGCCTCGGTGTCTTTAACTACATCTAGGGTGCATTAAACAATGGTAGCAACGAACGAAGAAAAATATAGCTAACGATAACTTCTTAAGAGGTACTCTTAAATATATAAGCCTAGCTCACGCGTAAAAATAGCGATGCAGGAAAACATGTCTATTATATATCTACAACTACGCTATTGACCTAAGCCGACACTGGGGGCCTCTACACGGCTCACCTCACCTCCCTTCCTCTGCCTGTCTATCCTTCTCTTTCGTTAACTCTCTCTCCCTCCGTCTATCTATCTTTCTCTCAACGTCTCTCCCGTCTCTACGTTTCTTTTTTCCTCAGCCCACTACTCATCCTAACTCTCTTTCTGTCCCTGTTCGTTACAAATGCTTCCCCTCGTTTTTCTCTCTCCATCTGCCTGGTTATGTGGCTTTTCCCCCACTCCTTTTTTTTTTCTCAATATAATCTATGCCCTCTCCCTGTTCAGCCTCCCTCTGTTCTCCCTGTCACTCTTCACCCTCCCTCCCTCTCTCTCTCTCTCTCTCCACCTTTCTCGGATGTTCACTATTGAAATTTCTATTATATATACATACATACACACACACACACACACACATATATATATATATATATATATATATATATATATATATATACGTGTGTGTATAAAGTACAAAATGGTATCTATATGCAGAGATAGTCCATCTGTAATGATTTTTCTGATATTTTCAAAAGTGTACATGCGTAAAATAGAAAAATGGTATATATTCGGCAGTGTGTGTCTACAAGTTCCTGTTCACACAGCGTGCTTCTCTGCCGATAAATAAATAGGCTATATAAGAAGATGAATTGAAGAGGGTTATTACGTAGGATATATAGACAAAACATGCACAAAGGATTACAAACCAGATAGATAGATAGATAGATAGATAGATAGATAGATAGATAGATAGATAGATAGATAGATAGATAGATAGTGAACAGAATTAGATAGATAGATAGATAGATAGATAGATAGATAGATAGATAGATAGATAGATAGATAGATAATGGACAGAATTAGATAGATAGATAGATAGATAGATAGATAGATAGATAGATAGATAGATAGATAGATAGATAATGAACAGAATTAGATAGATAGATAGATAGATAGATAGATAGATAGATAGATAGATAGATAGATAGATAGATAGATAGATAATGAACAGAATTAGATAGATAGATAGATAGATAGATAGATAGATAGATAGATAGATAGATAGATAGATAGATAGATAGATAATGGACAGAATTAGATAGATAGATAGATAGATAGATAGATAGATAGATAGATAGATAGATAGATAGATAGATAGATAATGAACAGAAATAGGTAGATATATAGATAGATAGATAGATAGATAGATAATGAACAGAATTAGATAGATAGATAGATAGATAGATAGATAGATAGATAGATAGATAGATAGATAGATAGATAGATAGATACGGTACAAAATATTAATTGGAACAGTTCCAGTTGTGCTATGTGAATATTCCAAGAAAACCAGGATTACAGATATTGGCCTTTGTCCGAGTTTGAACACCGGCCCTTGCGACTGCTTCAACAACCAGGTTAACCAAATTGAATTGATCTGCACGACAAATGTGATAAGTGCTGAGCTACTGTTGGCGCCCAATTATTTACTATGCTTAATTTCGTCTGGCACAAGGCCATAAGGTAGTGAAATACATCATGAAAAATCAAAGTAACTATGTCTGTTTAAGGAGCTTACACTACGTCAAGGCATCTTTAAGATTTACAAGTGCACAACTGCAAGATGAGACTGCTATTACGCTACAGTTGGCACCCAGTTAAGGACTAAATTAAATCTAACACAAGACTACTCTAACGGGGCTCTCTGCGAGAATCGAACCCATCAGTGAATTTGTGTGCATGACAAAGTTGCTAATTATCTTTCTGTATATAGATGTCGAATGAATGTCTAAACGCGAAGACACACGCACATACTGAGATGCACACGCTATGTTGATTGACTTGATTTTACGGTATATCAACCCTTTGTGTGGTATTTAAATCCAAAATATATTTCAGATTGTAGGTGGTTCCTTACAGCACACAGGGCCCCCAAGTGAGCACCCATCTAAATACTTGTCCTGGGTAAGACTTTAAACTGCACCCCTTCCTGGGTAAGACATTAAACTACGTCCAGCAGCAAGGCCTCTGATCAGGAGGTTTTGTGGAGCGTGGAATCACCTCTTCATTGCTGGTGTTCCCAGGTCCACCCTGACCCAGAATTTTAGTACCTGTTAGGGTCCCAGCTATGGACAAATAGTTAACTATTACTAGCAATACTTTTTATAAAAAAAATATTACCAGCAATACAATTTTGAAGGAAGTATATTACCAGAAACAAATTTTTGACAAAACAAAATATTACCAGCAATAAAAAATGTTTTCGGCATTAAATAACCCATTGAGGTTGATATGCCGTAAAACAAAATAAACCAAACCAATCTAAAACCAAGGAATACATATTCTATTCATACGAATCTATCCTAAAAATGTTGTCGGCATTAAATAACCCATTGAGGTTTATATGCCGTAAAACAAAATAAACTAAACCAATCTAAACCAAAGAATACATATTCTATTCATACGAATCTATCCTGAAAATGTTGTCGGCATTAAATAACCCATTGAGGTTGATATGCTGTAAAACAAAATAAACTAAACCAATCTGAACCAAAGAATACATTTTCTATTCATACGAATCTATCCTAAAAATGTTGTCGGCATTAAATAACCCACTGAGGTTGATATGCCGTAAAACAAAATAAACCAAACCAATCTAACAGCCCAATATATCATACCATTTTTGAATCAGGCCGACTCTGCAAGCAAATTAAAAACATTCCGGGTTGGATCTGGACCCGCAATCCTTAAATTTTGGGAGTTTTCATTACTGCCATTGTTTTCGGATTCAGTAATCTTGGCTTCTACTGATAAAACAATTAAGGGACACAACTCTCTAACTTTCAATAGCTCATGTTCAAATGAACAAATTTCTGTTCTCAAATTAATGATTCAAAATAAAACTTTCCGTGTTTTCAACTTTACTCCGAGAAGCCGTAGCCCAAGATACCGTATCATTTTGGAATCAGGCCAAGCAAATTAAAAAAACATTCCGGGCTAGATCCGAACACGCAATCCAGAAATTTTAGATTCCCAAGTTCTCATTACTGTTATTGTTTTCGGCGATTTTTTTACGTGATTTTTTGCGACGAATATTTTTGCACAATGACAATTTTTAAAACTTGGAAATAAACTTTGGAATAATCGAAATTAATTAGGAAATCCAGCGAAAGTCACCCATGAAATAAAAATAATTGTTTGTACGGAAAGTAAGGACCTACGTACATCAACTTGTGTTTAAATTAAGTAGCGGCAGAAGAATTAAAGGTAAACTTCAACATTAATCCAATATTTAAATGCAGCGATCAATTCTGAGTACTTCTGTAGTTTATTGTTGCCCATCGCATCTAGTCCTCCCTAAATACTGTGATGAAGGCCTAATCAAGCGCCCACCGCCAGAGCTAATTTAAATGCCGCCCGATAAGTCGTGTTTTTAAGCTAGTATATATATATATATATATATATATATATATATATATATATATATATATATATATATATATATATATATATATATATATGCTGGCGACTGGGTATAAGCATGAATCAGACTGTCGCCTCTGGATGTTGACTTCAATGTCCACTTTTATATTTACATACGCTTTATCTCTGATATTGCACATATTAACCCATTAATATAGTATACCTTAAAACTATATTTCATCATATATATATATATATATATATATATATATATATATATATATATTAATAATTTTTATTGTTCAATATATATATATATATATATATATATATATATATTAATAATTTTTATTGTTCAATATATATATATATATATATATATATATATATATATATATATATATATATATATATATATATATATATATATATATATATATTGTATTTAGGCGGCAATCCTTCTTTTATGCACGCTTTACTAATTTGTTGACAGGGCGCTTTGATTAAATTTTTTTTCTATAATTTATCATATGATCTTATAATTTTTCTTATTTTCCGTAGATAAATTATAAAAAAAATTGTCCAAATTTTATAATTCTTCCTTGATAATGGCGAAAGGTATAGTCGAAGGCGCTTGGAAAAATAAAACATTTGAACAGTTTTTGTATAATTTATCTACGGAAAAGAAAAAAATATAAGATCATATCATAAATTATATAAAAAAACTTAATCAAAGTACCTTGTCTGTCATATTTAATGAAACTTGCATACATACATATATATATATATATATATAATTATTTATTTGAATATTACAACATAAATATGTTATAAAATCACGACAAAAGTAGCCATTTTGTTTCAACACTTCTAGTGTCTTATCAAGTGACGATGTAGAATATAGAAAAGAATAGTAATTGTTGGTTATTGGATTTCACTCCGTATATACCAATCCTAAACTTGTATATATATATATATATATATATATATATATATATATATATATATATATATATATATATATATATATATATATATATAATAAAAAGGCTTAAACACTAATATTCCATGGTCATCATTTATTCCAATGGAATCTTAAATACGATCCAATTCATCAGACCTACAAATTCAAAAAGAAAACAGAAAAAACAACTCCGGGAATAAAAAATAAAATTTAGTGAGAGTGTATATATGGGAGCGGGGGACGAATGCTAGAGTAAATGAAAGCTATAGGGAGGGGTAAGAGACGAGAGAAGAACAGGAAGGCCTAAAGATGAAGGGGAGATTAAAATTTAACAGAGAGAAGTTTTAAAGAGGGGAGTCAAAGACATATATATATGTATGTGATATGTATGTATATATATATATATTTATATATTTTTGCCACTAATATTATATATATATATATATATATATATATATATATATATATATATATATATATATATATATATATATATATATATATATATTTAAATGCTATTATCGTGTTTTTAAATAAACGCCTCATTTTTATTATTTTTCTTTCAAATAGCGGGCACTACGTTTAAAATGTTAATAAAGATAATGTGCCCTTCAGCAAGTAGATAGATGTAGCGTACACTGTTTGAAATAAAAAATAAAAATATGGCTTCTACTTCAAATACGAGTATCCACTATAATAACATTTGAAGTTATAAAAATGTCGGATTAAAAATCGATCCTTTCATTTTTTGGGGGTTTTTTTTAGAAATTGTTTCGTTCATGTTCCCGATACGAAACTGAGTAGATAGTGGATTTTCGAGAATAAAAAACATCTGAATGAGGAAGTGTGCCTTCCTTAAAAAGGGAAATATAACTTTGCTGAACTGTGATGCTCTCTGTAGCCGAGCGGTAAAACACACAGGGTCAAACTGCGGTTTTCCTGTCAGAGAGCGCGTTTTTATTGAAATAAGCAAGTTGCTTCTATTTCAAATACGAGTATCCACTATAATAACATTTCAACTAATAAATTTATATTTATAAGTGAGATACACTACTAATCAACAAACTCTCTTTAAGACAAAATTTCTTTCTTTTATGCGCCAAATCTTCTCAAGATACAAGCAATCATGTCTCTCCACAACTTCTTTTGTTGCTCTAATATTCTTCTTTGTTCTTGTTACTGACATCCATACACATATACTTATTAAATAGGTTTCTCGCTGTTTCCCCGGCTTCGCTTACATTCGATACATCCTGCGAGTGTTAGATTCTCTAGGCCTTCTTTCCTCTTTATTTTCCACAGAAATTCCAGCTGTGACTTTCTGATTATAAGTATAAAAGATTACTTGTTTTCCTAATGTCCTGAAAACTTCCTCATTGATCACATATTCTGTTCATGGTATTCTTCGTGTTTGTCTAGAATCATATCTCTGCTGCTTATTTTCGTATTTCTTAGCACTTTGCTTAGCTTCTTGAAAGCATCTTTCACAAAGTCGATAGCCAATATATATCTGTAGGCGTTTTGAACTATTTATCAAGCTAAGTCTGACATAAGGTTATGATAATTAGGAAACCATGGAATATCAAATCAACTATAAGAAACAAGTTACTAAGCCGACTTCATGCACCGTGAGACAATTGAAATTTTGAATAAATTTTAATACTCCCCCAAATTAACTGTGCATAGTGAAACTGGTCACAGAAAATGCCTGATTTTTAACCTCTTTCAAAAGATTTACCTGTGTATAGTGCAATCGGTCACAGAAAATGCCTGATTTTTAAACTCTTCGAAAAAAATACCTGTGTATAGTGCGACACCCTATTTTTTGCGTAAAAAAAAACTGATCATCAAAACACACGATACTCGAGCTTATAAGGTTTTTATTAACTTCAATATAGTCGGTCACAAGGTCAACACAATTGGGCGCCGTGTAAGAATTAAATTCGCTACTAACGAATTGATTTTAATAGGCACTGCACTACAACAGGCGCACTTCGGGAAGGGTAATTTTTGAGAGACTGAAATCGAGCGAGAATCGAGTGTAACGCTACCGAAAACAATGCACATATGAAGTTGTGTTTTTCTTTTTTCGTTTCGCTACAAGCACAATGATAAATATTTAGACGAATCGATTTTCAACGGCGACCATTAATACGAAGACTGCAAAAATGAATGGAGAATTTATATATTGCAAATTGAAGCCGAAGACAGCATTTAGAAACAAGTTCTTCATTTTCTCTAGCACCAATTGATTTTCCCTCTTCCTCCACATTTAACTGGTATTTTCTGTGGGGATACAGATACATTAATACACACGCATTTATTAATAGATCTTTATACATATAAAAATGGGAATGAGTTTTCGTGTGTATTATGTGTATATATGGGCTAGTGATTAGAATGTTCGCATTCTAGCCATGAGACCCGGGTTCGAATCTCGGTATGGTCGATTTGTCAGGACGGAGACTTCCTGATGTTATCCGTCTGTTGAGAGGACGATCCCAGCGTGCAGCACCTTTGGAAAGTGTCTGAAAACCCAAGCCTTGTGAGTGAAATTGGGTGGACGGAACCCTTGGGTGTCGTCGATAGCTGTGCTAGCACGAAGTCACAAGTCATCGTGACCGAGGGCTTGACCGTGCTGGCCTTGTTCAAATTGCTGATCACGCTAGATAACACGCTCTCTCCCACAAACTGTAACTAAGGTCTGCTCAGCATAGTTGCAGTATAAACCACAGGTGGGATCTGTGGGTGTTGAATAAACACAAATGTGCCTGAGCAAGTGTCTACAACAGGGATTGGATAGCCGCCCTAGTAGACGGGTATCCTCGAATACGAGCGGCCAGCTATACATACATACATTAAGTATATATATTTATATACAGGACTCTCCCGTTGTTTTCGGTGTATGAGGGTACAGCAACTGAGTTCTTAGAACCGGACAACCAGCCGACTCGTACATATGATTTGATTATGAAGAGAAAGTCCAGAGCCAGCCACACTTGGCTGAATACAGAGACTGTAGGCCATAAGGACCCGAAACGACCTTCCTCAATGTCTGTTGGCAACCGGTCTTGGAGAACGACAACTCTACATCCAGACATCCAGGCTACAGGACCCCGTTCTTTTATTTGTGAGTTAAAATGAATTTAAAATAAAATGTATTTATAAATGAAAAGCATTCTATGTGCCGTCAGAATATTTTATTTCTGTTATATCATCAGAAGTGTCCGGAAAGCACATATTCCCTAGGAGAGACTAGGAAATTTCTTTAAAGGCATCAGGGAACGTCACCCCATACACGCAAAGCTAGCCTCCAAAAAATGTTCCAGTGATGTGTTTTGCTGCACCCACTTCATATTCACTCTGATTATTATCTGCCTTAGTACCTCATACGATATTTTTGCAGGAAGCATTTCCACAACGACGACTGAAGAGGTGCAAGGTCGGCTCCATCGCTTGCTGTCACGGTGCCCGAGTTGGGTAAACCCTTGTGCACCGATGAAACAATTGCATCAATCTAAATGTGGGAAAGAAGCATAGTCTTACTACTCACGTATACGCAGTGATTTATTTGTTTGATATTTAGTGGTATATTAACATCTTCATGGGTCATTTAATGCCGAAATTTAATTTTCTTCGGGGCATTGGCAATTTCTTTTCCAAAACTTAATTGCTGGTATTTTTAATATAAAAATGTATTTTTATATTTTCATAGGGTTTGGGAGTTCACTATTTGTCCATAGTTGGGACCCTAATGGGTGCTACCACACCGGGCAAGGGTAGACTTAGAAACAAAAGCAAAAACTTTCGTTCAGAGGCCTTGCTGCCGGATGTAGTTTATCGTCATACCCAGAACGATATTTGTATCGTAATAAACATGTTGGCTTAGTAAACATTTGTAGCTTACTTTTCAGATATTCCCCACGAATCTCTCTCACTCTCTCTCTCTCTCTCTCTCTCTCTCTATATATATATATATATATATATATATATATATATATATATATATATATACACAAATATATATATATATACACACACACACACATATATATATATATATATATATATATATATATATATATATATATATATATATATATATATGTTCTTTTTATAGATACAAATATTTAAGTAAATGTTCTGTTTATAAAAAATCCAACAGACAATATCAACCATGAACACGGCCACAATGTGCTGACCGTGTTTGAAAAAAAAACATTCCAACACTTATTTCATTATTTACATTGTTCGAACTGTTATCTTCATCTTTAATGACATATTCCCGACTTTTCGGCCGTTCTATGCTCCGGCCTTCGCCAGGTGATTGGGCACATGGATAAAAGCGTTGGTTAGATCCAGTGGCTTGACCCAAAGAGTTGTAAGTTCAATACCTGCCTATTGCAGTGGTAAACGAAAACTTGAAGAATCACTTCATATGGGAAAAATATCGGTCGTCCGTTTTATCAACCACGGTGTGGACTGAGTTCGTGTCAGAAATATAAATGTGACTGTGAAAGCTAAAAGAATTGATAAAACAGACGACCGATATCTTCATCTGCCGAAAGGTGATTTGGGATTTTATTCTTTATGAATTATACTACTCTGTAAGAATAAATACATTGAGCTCTTTTTGATATGACTAGGATCCACTTGGATTATATACCAACGGATTTGTTAATTTTAAATTTTTAGATTTTTAGATTTTAAATTTAAAAGCTCTACATGTTTAATTTTTGTTTATTATTATAAGTGTATTGAGCACTTTTAAATACAACTGTTTCCTGGTCTCAATGTATTTATTATTACAGAGCAACTAATTAATATTCAATAAAATCTAAAATCACCTCATATGGGGAATAGCCTATTTCTGCAGTCAAAGATATCTGTCGCCTGTCTTATCAATCCCGGTGTCGACTGAGTTCGTGTCAGAAATAGAAATTTAACTGTGAAAGCTTAAAAAAAAAAAAACAAAAAAAAACACTGCATACAAAAAAAAACAATTTATCCATTTCAATGTTTCAGTCAGACGAAAGGCACGAGTCAGGGGGTTAGAGAGAGTAGAAGGTATTTGTCTTAAAGGGAAGAAGTTTTATAAACTTAAACCCGATTAACCTTCTGACATTAAATGAAGAATAAAATATTAATTTAAAAATAAAAGAGTAATAATAAGGGGTTTAAAAATAACTTTAAAGTATATAGATAAACGGATGTAATGGATTAATGGAAAGAGACTTGAGATCTTAGCGGAGGGGAAAATTTATAAATTATAACTAATAAATGTAGTGTAAAGAGGTTATAGAGGAGGAATATAGAAATTAGAATTAGTTATACTTTCAACATTTCAAGAGTTAGAGGAGAGTATAATTTATGAACATTTCCTATTTGTTCTTTATCAGATCATTTTGTCGGATTCCGATCCATTCCATTTTGATACATACATACATACATATATATATAAAGAAATATAGTCTTAAAGTGTGCTATATTTATGGGATAAAGTGCTCAATATCAGAGATAGAGCGTGTGTAAGTATAAAAGTGGACATGGAAGTCAGCACTTAGAGGCGACAGTCTGTTTCATGCTAGAGCAATCGTCAGGCAACTGGTGCTGTTATTTGTCTCGGCTATTTATATAAGGGTCAGTGGTGCATTATGGGTAGTCTATTTTGGCGGTTACTTTTACCGGAAGTAGCTTATTTGTTTATTTATTTATGTCAAATTATTTTGCTTGTTTTTTTGTTTGTTTGTTTTTTAATTTTATTTTTATTTTTTATCTTATATATTTATATATATTTTTTTTTTGATCTGTGTTTTTTTGTTAACGTAGTAAAAATCTGTTTATATAGCTTATTGTTGGTAGTCTATTATGGCGGTCATTTATCGGAAGTGGGATGTTTGCTTATTTATTTGGGTCAAATTGTTTTGCTTGTTTTTATTTATTTTCATTTTTATTTTTCATCTTATATATTTGTTTATTTGTCATTTATTTCTATCATTACCTTCCCAGATCAAAATAAATTATTAAATAAAATATCCGAGCTAATCTCAAAATGCAGACATGAAAACAATTTTTTACTACGTAACTTAAAATAGAAAAATAAATAAATATATAAACAAACAAAACAACAATAAAATAAGCAAAATAAATTACTCCAAACAAATTACAAAACCACACCTGTTAGAATATGCGAAATAAAATCAAAACAAAAGAACGGACGAAAGTTATACCTGTTATATAACGATAAAAAAAAATTAATAAAAGATAATATACTACGTTACTTAAAAATTGAATTTCAAAAATATATAGTGTAACAAATAAATAACAACAAGTATAATAAATTGATCTAAACACATCCAAATATATAAATAAACTAACAACCGATTACGATAAACTAGCCGTTTGGAAAAAAGAAATAAAGATAATTAACCCAAATAGATAAATTAAAAACTGTTCCGACCAAAATAATAGTAAGAATAAACCACAACATCCCACCCCAAAATTCAACAAATAGATTTAATCAATAACAAATAAACAAATATATAAGATGAAAAATAAAAATGAAAATAAAAACAAGCAAAACAATTTGACCCAAATAAATAAGCAAACAACCGACTTCCGGTAAATGACCGCCATAATAGACTACCAACTATAAGCTATATAAACAGATTTTTACTACGTTAATAAAAACACCGATCAAAATAAAAAATAAATAAATAAATATATATATATATATATATACTGTTAATATTTAACAGACCTCCCACACACCACCACCACGAGAGATGTATGTGACACAAGGCCGAGTTTAACGTAGGCTCGGCCAAAAATATTCCCTTAGAACCCGCATAAACGGGTTCATGGCCTGTCTACCTCCCCGGACGAGGCTTTTCTCAAGGCAGAGAGTTCGACAATAATGAAAAATCTGGTCGCCTGCTAATATTTAACAGTCCACCCCCCACGAGGGATGTATGTGGCACAAGGTCCAGTTTACTGTGGGTTCTCCGAGCCCGTAGGCCAAAAATATTCCCTTAGAACCCATATATACAGGTTCAGGTTCTGTCTACTTCCCCTGACGAAACTTTGCCCTTCGGCAAAGCCTCGTCCGGTTTCCTCTCTGATCGAGGCAGAGAGTTCGACAGATGAACAATCTATTCAACTGTTAATATTTAACAGCACCCACCCCCGTCACGAGGGATGTATGTGGCACAAGGCCGAGTTTAACGTGGGTTCTCCGAGCCCGCAGGCTCGGCCAAAAATATTCCCTTAGAACCCGTATAAACGGGTTCAGGGACTGTCTACCTCCCCTGACGAAACTTTACCCTGCGGAAAAGCCTCGTCCGCGTTCCTCTCTGATCGAGGCAGAGAGTTCAGTTGACTGTTCCCCCAGTTCCTTCTCTTATAGCAGGCGGAAGAGTCCAACATAGACCCTTTAAAGGAAGGACACCACAATACTGTCTTTCCTTCTTTCTCTCTTCATCTTCTCCTTTTTCTTCCTTCTTTCTCTCTTTCTGTCCTCATCTTTTTCTTTTACTCGTTCTTTCTTTTGTCCGATTTTCTTGGATTATTTTCTCATTTTTAAGTTCTTTCTTTCTTTCTATTCTTCTCATTTCTTTTCTTTTTTTCTTTCTTTTTTCTTTCTTTCTTTTTTCTTTCTTTCTTTCTTTCTTTCTTTCCCCCTTCCTCTCCTCTTCTTTTCATGTTTATTTCTTCCTTTTTTTACTCATTTTTCCTGTTTCTTCTGCTTTCTTTCTTGATTACTTTCCCGCCTCTAATATTTTCCACGTTTACTCTTTTCCATCTGCTGAGATTAACACAAAATCTGATGCAGCCTCGTTGCACGAACTTTTCAACTTTGTTAAAAATCGCGAGGCCGTTCCAACACAACCTTACAAAACCTTGTATAATAATAATAGCATACGAATTGATAGAGTAAAACTTATTGGTATACAGCTTCAGAGTTAGCTGTACGCTTTTTTTCATTGAATGATTCGATCGCAGCTCGTACAATCCGTCACCCTTCCAATACCACCCCATATCTCTGCTCGAATTTACTTGATGACCTTTCAGTGTTGGATTTCACAGTTAATATTTTTAAGACTAATTTTCAGTACAAACAGTTCTTTCCCGTTTTCTACTAATTCGCTTGAATAGGAACCCTTATCTTTACGGTTTTTATTTTGACAAAGTTTCGACCGTTCTATTTTCCAAGCCTTCTTCAGGTTGTTCTGCTATTCAGTTTTCTCGACATCCTTTCTGGGCATTTTTCTCGACTAGAAAGGGAAATAAAAATACGGGAAACACAAAAACTAATGACTTCCGTGTCCGTCAGTTATGTGCCATGCGGGATACACGCTTAGGCGATCATGTATCTTTTGATACATGGCTGAAGAGGAAGTTTTTTTTTTCCCCGAAGTAGGTTGACATTTCTTCCTGAGGTAAACCAGTCGCCATCCAAGGCTATAGAACCCCCGGTCTGTCCTGCTATTTACCCATAGCTGCGGAGGAGGAGAAGAAGGGGATTCACACCTTTCCCAAGGGCATTAGCACGTAAGTGAATGTAATGGATTCGACTGGAATTCGAACCCGGCTCTCTGATTCCTCAATCGAAGCCGCTATCCATTACTCCAACTTGTGCGTAGCAAGATAATAAATAAATTTAAAAATAATAATACGTTAAAAGCTTTTTGCATTTCATTTTTCTGTTGTTGTTGTTGTTTCTTTGTGTGTGTCTATGTTTGTGTGTCTGTGTGCGTATGTGTATGTGTGTGTTTATGTGTGTATCCAGGTGTGTATGTGTGTATATGTGTGTATGTGAGGTGTGTGTATGTGTCTGTGTGTATATGTGTGTGTCTGTGTGCGTGTATGTGTGCGTGTGTGTGTCTGTGTGCGTGTGTATGTGTGTGTGTCTGTGTGCGTGTATGTGTACGCGTGTGTGTGTGTATGTGTGTGTGTCTGTGTGTGTGTGCGTCTGTATGCGTGTATGTGTGTGTATGTGTGTGTGTCTGTGTACGTGTCTGTGTGCGTGTGTCTGTCTGTTTGCGTGTATGTGTGTGTGCGTCTGTGTGCGTGTATGTGTGTGTGTCTGTGTGTGTATGTGTGTATCTGTGTGCGTGTATGTGTGTGTATGTGTGTGTCTGTGTTATGTGTGTGTGCGTCTGTGTGCGCGTATGTGTGTCTGTGTGCGGGTCTGTGTGTCTGTGTGTGTATGTGTGTGTGTCTGTGTGTGTATGTGTGTATGTCTGTGTGCGTGTGTATGTGTGTGTATGTGTGTGTGTGTGTGGTGTAATGGAATGAGCAATCGGAGAACTACGTTCGAATTCCAGTCGTGTTTGTTAAATTCACTCACACGCAAATACTCTTAGGAAAGGCATGAACTCATCTATTCTTCTCCCTGCTATGGTTTGCATACCAGGACAGACTGGGTCATATAGCCTTGGTTGGCAACTAGTCTACCGCAGAAATAAACGGCAGCCTACAGAGGAAAAATCTTCTGCCTGGTAAGTCATGAATTGAAAAAATCATGATTGCCTAATTGCGTGTCACGTATGACTGACTAAATTGTCAACATACTTTAATTATTTTAAACCATTGTTCTCATTATAAACACAACGTTTCGGCCAGGTACCCTTTGGTCATCATCAGGTGTTTGACTGATATGGAATAGCTATTGATTATTGCGCTATTCTGTCCTTTCGATATTTTTTTCGACATTTCCGAACCACTATTAATTATAATCAACTAGAAAACATCTGACGCTAAATACAAAGGCTCCAAAAACACACAACTGATGTCCTTTGGGACGGTAGTTTGGGGGATATAATTTATTAAATCCGAGAAACCATGGATCTGCTCCAGGAAGGTTATGTTTTAATTCGTGAAAGTAGCGGAGACCCACAAGGGAATGACAATCATTTACAATCAGTCTCATCTAATATTGAATTGCTGTTGTCTTTTTCTCGGGGGCACTTTTAGTTAACGGCAATCCCCTGTCCCTCATTTTCTCGTTTCAGGCCTCTACGCTGATCCCGCCTCCAGCAAAATCGTCCAAAGTTTCTCTTATAGTTTCAGCCCTTTTCGTTGATCACGCCTCCAGCAAGATCGTCTGAAGTTTCTCTTCTTCTCGTTTCAGCCCTCTACGTTGATCCCGCCTCCAGCAAGATCGTCCAAAGTTTCACTTATCGTTTCAGCCCTTTTCGTTGATCCCGCCTCCAGCAAGATCGTCTAAAATTGCTCTTATCATTTCAGCCCTTTTCGTTGATCCCGCCTCCAGCAAGATCGTCTAAAGTTTCTGTTCTTCTCGTTTCAACCCTCTACGTTGATCAAGCCTCCAGAAAAATCGTCCAAAGTTTCTCTTCTTCTCGTTTCAGCCCTTGACGTTGATTCCGCCTCCAGCAAGATCGTCCGAAGTTTCTCTTATCGTTTCAGCCCTTTTCGTTGATCCCGCCTCCAGCAAGATCGCCTAAAGTTTCTCTTCTTCTCGTTTCAGCCCTCTACGTTGATCCCGCCTACAAGATCGTCTAAAGTTTCTCTTCTCGTTTCAGCCCTCTACATTGATCCCTCCTCCAGCAAGTTCGTCCGAGGTTTTTTTTCTCTCGTTTCAGCCATCTACGCTGATTCCGCCTCCAGCAAGAGCATCCGATATATCGCGTCTTCTCGTTTCAGTCCTCTACGTTGATCTCGTTTGCAGTGAAAGCGTTCAAAGTCTCACTTTTTCTCATTTCAGTCCTCTACGTTTGATCCCACCTCCATCGAGAGCGTCCGAAGTTGTTTTTTTCTCCTCGTTTCTGTACACTATGTTTATCCCGCCTCCAGAGAAAGCGTCCGAAATCTCTCTTCACGTTTCAGTGCTCTACGTTGACCCCCGCCTCCAGCGAGAGCGCCCGAAGTCCTCTTCTTCTCATTTCAATCCTCTTCGTTGGTCCAACCTCCAGCGAGAGCGATCGTTCGTGATATCGTTCCACTTCTCGTCGTCCAAATTCAATAACTCTTTTGCAGACATCTTTGAAACGAAGATTGAGCTCTTTTCGTCGGCGACCAGTTCCTCTTACTGTAAGCCTCTCGGAATCATCCCATCTGGCACACGATATACGGAGACTTCGCCGTCGAACCAGGATCGGGAGGCTGGGTATCGTTGCCCAGATGACAACTTAAATGATGGTGACTCGGTCGTTTCAATTTATATCTCGAATGCGTCTCAGACTGCAAAGATGGAAAGCGTTGAGACGTCATTCTTGTCTGCAACAGAAGTTCAAGGTATCGCTGCCATTAAAGTAGTGTACTGAGGACGCATGCCCTGTAGACTGCAACTTTGAGGTTCGGGGTCAATTTTTTTTCTCCCAGACTCTCTTGGTCAGCCTGGCTCGTTCGATATGCCTTGTTTCATAAGAACTTAGAAAAATGGCGTCTATTTTAAGGAGACCATTTCCCTCTGCTCTCTGTTATCATTAGAGAAATGTTTCATGGTTCGACATTTGTACCAGTTTTATGTGAACTCTTCCTAACCGACTCCGTTTTCTATCCCGTCGGGTCCATACCGGTCTGTTAAGTTCTGATGTGAATTTAACATGACATATAAATACATTCAGACTGTTTTCAGCGTCGTTTTTTAGGGTCTTTTTTGTTTTGACGTGATTTTTTTTTGTTTTTGTTTTTTTTTTCAATATACAGCGTTTCGACAAATATATCATCCACGCTTCTTCAGATATAAGAAGATCATGTGTCAGGTTTTCATTCGGAAGGATCTGTTTGTCAGCCTTAAAAATCAGCATCTTGGTTTATGTTGTGGCCTGTTTCGAGGCCGGAAAGAAAGACACAGAAGACGAAGGTAGGTTGAAGAAGTGGATTGAAATAACAGATATATACAGAGCAACAGGGTTAGTTAAAAGTGTCCGTCCGAACGGTCAGGTTACACTGCATCTCGGCTGCCCAACGACTCCCCCTAGGAAGTTGCGCAGTATTTATGAGAGGAGGAAGAGTTCATTCTACTGTAGGAGAGTTTACCACAACACTATCTATCTGAGTCTGTTCATATCTATCTATCTATCTATCTATCGATGTCTAAGCCTAACTTATCTATCTATCTATCTCAGTCTTTTCATATCTATCTATCTATATATCTCTGTCTAAGCCTGATCTATCTATCTATCTATCTATCTATCTATCTATGTTTAAGCCTAATCTATCTATCTATCTATCTGTCTTTTCATATCTATCTATCTCTGTCTAAGCCTGATCTATCTATCTATCTATCTATCTATCTATCTATGTCTAAGCCTAATCTATCTATCTATATATATATATATATATATATATATATATATATATATATATATATTTATTTATATATATATATATCTTAGTCTTTTCATATCTATCTATCTATCTCTGTCTAAGGCTGATCTATCTATCTATCTATCGCAGTCTGTTCATATCTATCTATCTACACTTTTGATCGACTGCCATACTAAGCTACACTTAAATGTTAAAAAGTTTAATGTACCTAGTTTTAAGTATAGCTAAAATAACTAATGTGATTTCAGGCATTACTGTAAATCAGTTGGCAAATATTTTCCGTGAACTGCAAAATCGTATTACCCTTTGTATTGCTAATGATGGAGGACATGTGGAAACTTCAATAAAATTTCAATAAAATCTTAACAAATATAGATTTCTTTCTTTCTAATCCTTTTTACAAATTTTTTCTATCGCAAATACAAATAAAGTTATAAATTTTTTTAAGTGCACACGAACTTTATGGACACCATATATATATATATATATATATATATATATATATATATATATATATATATATAAGTGCATGCGTGATTATCTATCTATATCTTACATCCGGGATAACATATATGAGGGTAGTGTAACAACCGAATTAGTTACGTTAACTTCCGTCCAAATGGAAGGTATGAGGATATCGTTAATACGATTTTGCATTTCACGGAAAACATTTGCCAACTGATTTGCAGTAATTCCTGGAATCACATTAGTTATTTTAGCTATACTTAAAACTAGGTACATTAAACTTTATAACATTTTTTACAGATTATTTCTATAGCAAATACAAATAAAGTTATAAATTGCACACGAACTTTATGGACACCCTGCATATTCTACACTAAGGCTGATATGTGATTAAAATGAATCGTTTAAATTCAAAATGATACACACATCCTTTCTTACAAGAGATTTATTTCTGTTTCACAATAAACAAAGTACTTCCATTGTACACACGCGGACATGTGTAGATAGATAGATAGATAGATAGATAGATAGATAGATAGATAGATAGATAGATAGATAGATAACAACTACATTGAATCAATAGCTTCATCTACCACAAGGAAAGTTGGTTCATCCTTCAAATCTACCATTCGTCCTTGCATTGAATACTGTTGCCATATATGGTCAGGTACCCCCGCTGTTCATCTCGAGGACCTCGACAAAATCCAGAGACGGATATGCAATGTGACAGATCCTGATCTGGCATCTCGTCTACAGTCACTTTCTCACAGACTTGCTGTAGCTTCCCTCTGTCTTTTCTACAAATATTTCCATGGCATCTGCTCTGACGAGCTATTTTCACTGGTGCCCCAACTGCATGAATTTAAGCGTGCTACTAGGTTGGCATCTCGGTCCCACCCTTTCACTAACGAAACAGTTAAACGTAACCGCCTATTCTACTTCAACAGCTTCTTCTCTGGCACTTCCCGACAGTGGAACTCCCTTCCTCTTATTTGCTTCCCTGATAACTATAATCTCCAAAAATTTAAATGTAATGTCAATCGACATCTTCTGATGCCTTGATTCAGATCTCCGTCCTTCTCTTCATCCGTTCCTCAAACACTCCTCTTTACTCTTGCTCTCACTCTCTGTTATCCCTTGCGTGCTAGTGGCACTCCCCCTTTGCTTGGAGTGAAATGCTTAAAAAGTAACAAATTTAAAATGTGATAAGAAAATTGAACAGAGAACAGATTGCCTTAAGGTAGTTTTTTCCAGCAAATGCTACAAAATCAAAGAATTAGCCTAAACACTCGAATCATGTTCCTAAATAGCCCTGACAGATATCGACTCTACTATGGATGTCAAGTATGGCGCCCAACTCGTCCAGAAATGTTTAAACTATCGTCTATCTCCAACCGACTTCTCAAATCAAAGATTAAAAATGAAAGAAAATTAATCGTCTAGATAAAAACTCATCGGTTTTTATAGACTGACGCTATATAATCGAAAACAAAGAAAAAATGCAATATGAGCTCTGGTAAAAAATATGCAATGATAACAGCAAAAAATTACAATATGAGCACTGGTAAAAATGGTTGCTGAAGACATTAGGTTTATAATACCCAGAAATTCATACACAGATGTCCTCAAGGGCACATGGCACGGTTGATAAAGCACCCAAAGAGTGTGAGTTCAATACCTGGTTAAGGCAATGGAGAACTTGGAGAGGGGAATTAGCAGGAGATAACTGATAACTGACATTCATTAAACATGGCACGTGGAACTAGAACAGTCTATCCCAGTGAACGAAATAAAGGGTTCAGTTCGCCAGAGCGTACAATGACTAATATTAATATGATCTATATCTGTACAACGGCCGAATCGTTGTAATAAATATGGCGACAAAGATGAGGACAATAGTCCGAATAATGTAAATAGTGTACATAATACCTCATCTCAGAAATATAGACAGATACTGAAAGGCCGAAACGTTGGAATAAATATGGCGACAAAGATGAGGACAATAGTCCGAATAATGTAAATAATGTACATAATACCTCATCTCAGAAATATAGACAGATACTGAAAGGCCGAAACGTTGTAATAAATATGGCGACAAAGATGAGGACAATAGTCCGAATAATGTAAATAATGTACATAATACCTCATCTCAGATATATAGACAGATACTGAACTTTACCAAATAACAAAAAACACATCATTTGAAAACTGCCAAAGGCAACAACAGCTAAACTGGATCGCATATGTAACTCGAAGAGAAATTAATGATATAATCAAGATGTTGACTTTTCACACTACCTTAAACAAAAGGTTAGGAAGGAAACTTCCATCAATACTAGAAAGAATGATAACAGTACGCGAAACCTGAAAAAGATTCCATTAATTTAAAACGACAACTAATTGTTCCGTCAATACATGTCCAAAGTTTCCTGTATGGAATAGGCTAATCTCACTGTTAGAATGTTAAAACAATTTACGTTGTCGTAAAATAACGTTTTTATACTGAAAAAGAAATGATAATCTAAAAATAAACTCTGTTCGAAAAGAAATCTGCTGAGGATTGGATGCAATTTCCATGAAAATCGAAGTAGAGATTGAAAAAATATAAGTGGACT
>OZ038507.1:85976239-85978739 GCA_964036315.1 Acanthosepion esculentum
TTTGAAGAAAGTTGAAATAAAAAAAAAGTATTTACTATATAAACAACTCGTATTTTTAAATCTTATTCACTTGAAAATATTTTTTTAAATATACCAAAAAAATATTTTTTTAAATATTTAAAATATTGTTTGTTTAAAGAAAGCTGAAATACAGGGTGTCCATAAAGTTCGTGTGGACTTTAAAAATGTATAACTTTATTTGTATTTGCGATAGAAATAATCTGTACAAAATGTTATAAAGTTTAATGTACCTAGTTTTAAGTATAGCTAAAATAACTAATGTGATTTCAGGCATTACTGTAAATCAGTTGGCAAATGTTTTCCGTGAACTGCAAAATCGTATTACCCTTTGTATTGCTAAGGATGGAGGACATGTGGAAACTTAAATACAATTTCAATAAAACCTTAAAAAATATAGATTTACTTCTTGCGAAGTTCAATCCAATGCTTTACATTTAAATTAAATACTAATTCGATAACTAAACTTTACCACTTACAATACTTTCAAAACAAAAACAAAAATACATTATAATTCTTACTATTCTATAAAAATCTTTAAGTCTAACCCTATACACTTAACCAAACTAAATTAGAAAAATGCGATGCATGTTCATATATATATATATATATATATATATATATATATATATATATATATATATATAGAGAGAGAGAGAGAGAGAGAGAGGGAGGGAGAATATGATAAAAATATAGTGTTAAGATATCCTATATTTATGGGTAAAAGTGCTCAAAATCAGGAATAGAGTGTAGAAATATAAAAGTGAACGTAATCTTCAAGTTATTCAATGAAAGATGTTTGAATGAAGATATGCTGCTTATACATAAAATTATATTATATTCACTTGCGTGAGAAAGGCATGAATCCACTTCTTTTCCCCATATATGGGTTAATTAGTAAGACTTGTAGCATTAAACCATTATTATTTAAAGAAGAAAAATTCTTATAATTTAAATACTTGTGTTTTCAGGCTTTTAAATAACCTGCAAAGGGTTGATAAGCCGTAAAAAAGGAATCAATTTATATAATGTCCTGTGTAAGTATTCGTTGACACCGAAATAACAAGAAAGAAGCCGATGTTCAAATATGTGTTTGTTAGGCGAAATAAATGATTTTACATCTAGTGTGTACATTTATTAATAAACTTCTGTGTGTGTATGTATGTGTGTTTGTGTGTGGGTGTTCGTAACGTATAAGTCATACGAGGCATCGGCAGAGGATTGAACTCATATTGTTAGCTTATTCTTTGGCAATAGTTTTGCTCCAAGGCAGTCACCTCGAGTGAGTTCATGTGGAGAAGGCATCGAAACAATGGTCAGGTCAACTATTTCTCAACGCAGAGGTTGTGTGTGTGTACGTGTGTGTGAGAGGGAGAGTGTGTGTGTGTGTGTGTGTGTGAGAGAGTATGTGTGTGAGTGTGCGTGTGTGTGAGTGTGAGAGTGTGTGTGTGCGAGTGTGAGAGTGTGTGTGCGTGTGAGAGTTGTGTGTGCGACTGTGCGTGTGTAAGCGTGTGTGTGAGTGTGTGTGTGTGTGCGTGAGTGTGTGAGTGTGAGTGTGTGTGAGTGTGTGTTTGAGTGTGTGTGAGTGTGTGAGCGTGAGTGTGTGAGTGTGTAAGTGTGGGTGTGTGAGTGTGAGCGTGTAAGTGTGTGTATGTAAGTGTGTGAGAGTGTGTATGTGTAAGCGTGTGTGTGTGTGTGTGTGTGTAAGTGTGTGAGTATGTATGTGTAAGCGTGTGAGTGTGTGTGTGTGTAAGTGTGTGTGAGTGTGTGTTTGTAAGCGTGCGTGTGTGAGTGTGTGTGTGCGTGTGTGTGTGAGTGTGTATGTGTAAGTGTGTGTGTGGGTGTATGTGTGAGTGTGTGTGCGTGAGTGTGTGTGTGAGTGTGTGGAAAGTGAGAGTGTGTGTGAGTGTGAGTGTGTCTATGTGTGTGTGTGTGTGCGTGCGTATTTTCTAACGTCTACACACAGACGCGAGACATCCAGGCTTTGGGTAATTTTAAAAGAGTTTAATCTGGTTGACCATTACGAGATTCGAGTGAGTTCGATCCGCACTGGATGCTCATCGATATAAAAAAAAATCGATATTAAGTAACCCAACAAGAGGTGACATGTCGTCAACTAACTAACCCAGTCTACCAAACACACATACACAAAGAAAGAAAGAAAGAAAGAAAGGTTGGCAAAAGCGGTAGGAGCTTTTTGGTGTTAATACTTATGCAGTTGATAAAGTATTTATAGTGAAGCCATTTTTCAGAAGGGCTCACATACTCTCACCTAAATCTTCTCCGTCAAGCATTGTGACAGGAAAGTGACGAGACATTTAACAAGGGATCAAAAGCTCAGGAATTGGGGTAAAAATAAACCGAAGCTGCGTCTTCCGAAATTTGAACTCGTACTGCCGATTCCATTAATCCGGTTAGTAATCGTTACGCCAAGCTGAATACTCTCTTAACCGCCAAGCTCTATCACACACACACACACATA
>OZ038507.1:85983739-86028739 GCA_964036315.1 Acanthosepion esculentum
CATTATATATATATATATATATAAATATATATATATATATATATATATATATATATATATATATACACCGTAATTCGCCACCTGATGAGACGTCTAAAAGACGTCTCCCCCTTTTTGACGTTGAAACAAAAATGTACAATTTTGTAGTGGATACGTGCATGTTCTAATGTAACAATGTTTTGAACACTGTAATCCTACTGTTCATTCTCCTACAATATATATATATATATATATATATATATATATATATATCGACATTTAATGTTACTAAATGGTACTATGTGTTTGCATTAGAAATTATATATACTTTCTAGTCGCGGTAAATAAGAAATGATTTAAACACCTCGCATGACCTTGCATTTTCGTGCCTATAACCAATTGATTTATGTGCATATATGCATATGGGTGTATGTGCATATATATTTATTTACTAACATTTTATGCCTGTCTGTGCGAACTGTTGCCATTTGCTAATCTTGTCTTTGTTTGGCACAGGGCCAAAACCTTCGGAGCACTGTGATAACGTGTGTTTCTCATGTGAATAATAATCTAAACCAAACTTTTCAGTAATATTAAGACAATGTCACATAACTGTAAATAGAATTGAATGGTAACGACTACATTCCCGTTCATAGGTCATAAGCAAATATATATCATGTCTCGTCCAATCGAACGTTCCTACTGAACGAGCCACGGAGAGCATTTCTTCGTCAAGTAAACACACCCTCCACCAAAACCACAATTATTACTTCTGTTTTCTTATAAATGCATATGTTATGGAGCCCTTGCCGTAGACAAGGCTTCCTTTGTCAAGATCTTGTTTATTATTAAGCAATGAGTTTGATGCTCACCAGGTGCCCCAAGTTTGTGTTTATGTGTCAGACTGATCGAAGCTTATTAAAATATCGATAATACATATGTGGATGTTTACAAAGCTGTACAAAGCTTTTTAGAACATCGACATCTTCATGGAATACGTGATAATTTATCACGACCCTCAGTATTATTGTTTTTAATTATTATTATTATTATTATTATTATTATTATTATTATTATTATTATTATTATTATTTCCTTGTATTTCTGTTGTATACACATTTCTTTGGGGTCCCAACCAGAGACATAAGGTCAGAAATGGATTCATGATATTTTTTTTTTATTCTTTAAAAGTAGATCTTTCTTTGCCCTTTTCCTTCGTGACGGTTTTAACTTAGTTTTACGTTTTGTTATTCTTTTTTTTTTATTTCTCTTCCTATTCTAGACTCGTTTGTACGAATAATGACGATAATTAGGAGAAGAAAAAGAAGAGAAACTTTAATATAGGTAAACCATTCAAAATAAACCATTTCATTGAATTAGTTAACATCACTAATAGGAACAGTGCGTTTGCTAAGCAGTAGCGAGAGCATTCGTATTTGGTTGGGAATTTTTCGACGTAAGACAACACGATTTATTGATCGACCCCCTTTTGACCATCAGGCATTTATCGACTTCTTTTTTTTAAATCTCCAAGTATTTATTGAGCCCCTGGATAATCCCACCGAGCCCCACGGGCACATAGCGACCACTTTGGGGATCCCTGGCCTGCAAATAATCGGGACAGAATCCAGTAAGGCTCGAAATCACCATGTATGATCTGAAAAGCTGACAAGCCAACCACTGCTCTACGGTAGGTAAAGTTAATATTGCTAAGTTTAGCTCAATCTAGTAGACGGACATGATAAGCTGATTACACTAGGAGCTTTCAGACAATGCCCCCCCCCCGCCGAAAAGAAGCGGTTAAGTGATCTCTAAGATTATTGAAGTGAGTTCGATCCTCACTAAGTGACCTACACATTTGATCTACTGCAATACTAAGCTACACTAAGTCACTATTAGGTAAAACATGGCTTACGGGACATATTTTGTAACGACTGCTTAAAAATTGGTGATTTAGTAGGCATTATTCTTTAAAATTAGTGTATTAGTAAAATGACTAATATTAGCTTACAAGATCAGCATGAAAAACATCACAATATCTGTGCATGTATGTGTGTGTGTGTGTGTGAAAGAGTGTGAGAATGTGCGTGTGTTGCGTGGGAGAGAACGAATGTATGTGTATATATTTTGATCATTTTTATGATTTTTACTTTTTTTTTTTTCCATTTTTCTACCAAATATATTCGACACCAACGCCGATACATAAACGTGATTAAAAGGAGTCGTTTAAATTCGAAGCGATAGACGCATCTTTTCTTACAAGAGATTTATTTCTGTTTCACAATAAACAAAGTACTTCCATTGTACACACGCGGGCGTGCGCACAAAGATAGATAGATAGATAGATAGATAGATAGATAGATAGATAGATAGATAGATAGATAGATAGATAGATCTTAAAAGACGGAGATAGATAGATAGATAGATAGATAGATAGATAGATAGATAGATAGATAGATAGATAGATAGAATGTGAATAAAGTGAAACAGATAGATAGATAGATAGATAGATAGATAGATAGATAGATAGATAGATAGATAGACAGACAGACATGAGCAAACTTAAATTATATGCACACGCGCGTGGTGTGTGTGTGTGTGTGTATGTGTGTGTGTGTGTGTGTGTTTTGTATGTGTGCGTATGAGTGTCTGCGTGTTTGTGCATTTTTCATTACAACCTCGTTCAGTTGGGCTAAAAAGCTACAAAGAAATCAATGAATGTACAATTTTACATGTACCCGTATATTAGCTCAGACTCCGACACCTACCCAGATATGATGAATGCAACAACAGTGGATAACGACATCCGATTCAAACCTATATACCCGAATTACCTGCAGGTTGAATCTGACCATGAGGTATCGAGGAAAAAAAAAGAAAGAAAAAAAGAAGAAGAAGAAAAAAAGAAAACGAAAGAGGTTTGCCGACACCTACCTGTTGCCCATGAAGATGCTGGCCTCTCTTTCGTCAAATTAGCAGTAGCAGCAGGAACAGCAGTAGCAGTAGCGGTAACTTAAAGTCGTAATAGTAGCGACTGCAACGCGAAAACGGCTTTTTTTTTTTCTTGTTTTCTTTTTTTTTTCCGTTACGCTTTGCTCACCCTTTTCGTTCACACATTTTAATTTATTTTTTTAATTTTTCAACGATCATCATCACTACCCTCATGGTACGGCTCGGAGAGTTTTACGGTGCCAAGTGCATTTGAGATGTTGATGGAGACATTGTTTTTGTTGCTAGTGCTGCTGCTGCTGCTACTACTGCTGCTGGCGATGATGATTTCATTTTTTTTGTTTTTGTTTTTGGGGGATTTTTTTTTAAGCAGAGACATTACGTTTTGAAAGCTGGCTTTTTGAGAGTTATTCTTCGAAATGATACACTGGTTTTGTCTTCATGTTTTACAAATTGTGAATATTGGCTAAATTAATAAATTAATTAATTAAAAGAAAATATTTAAAAAAAAAACATAAATCTTAATTTATCAACATGATCTGATAAAAAAATATTCTCCAAATATAAGGATATAAATTAATTAAAAGAATACGGCATATGAAAATAGTTATTCCAGTAGTTTTAGGACTACTAGGAATTATTTTAAAAAATACTGGTACACACGTTAAAAAATGTCAATAAGAACATTTTTAATTGAAATACAAAAGATTATGTTAAGGAGGACGACGCACATATTTAGAAAAAGTTTCAATAACTCCTTCGAAAAAAACATTCAGTTACATTTGGTGACTGCTGGAGGAATTGGCCAGTGTTTATATCAAACATTGTTTCAAGGATTGTATCAAACAGTAAGTCAAAAAAGTGAAATAATAATAATAATAATAATAATAATAAGAAGAAGAAGAAGAAGAAGAAGAAGAAGAAGAAGAAGAAGAAGAAGAAGAAGAAGAAGAAAAAGAAGCAGAAGAATGAGAAAAAGAAGAAGAAGAAGAAGAAGAAGAAGAAGACGAAGAATGAGAAGAAGAAGAGGAATGAGAAGAAGAAGAAGAAGAAGAAGAAGAAGAAGAATGAGAAGAAGAAGAAGAAGAAGAGGAATGAGAAGAAGAAGAAGAAGAAGAAGAAGAAGAAGAAGAAGAATGAGAAGAAGAAGAAGAAGAAGAAGAAGAAGAAGAAGAAGAATGAGAAAAAGAAGAACAAGAAGAACAAGAAGAAGAAGAATGAGAAGAAGAAGAAGAAGAAGAAGAAGAAGAAGAGGAAGAAGAATGAGAAGAAGAAGAAGAAGAAGAAGAAGAAGAAGAAGAAGAAAAAGAAAAACCACAGCAACAACAAACTCCATACATACTCAAGGCAACAAATATCCTGAACCTCTCAGCGTTGCAGCAAAGAAAATGAAGTTACTGACAGAAGCCGCTTATATGAAAACTCGTTAAAAAGAAAAATGAAGATCTAAAGCCTTGTATGGAAAGTACCCACAAGGTCTGAATGAATCAGACACCGATGTTCGCCAAACTCATCAAGGGCTTAGAAGCAGTGTTATTAACGAGGATACAGAAGATCTTTTTTAGGCAGCACAAGACCGATGTCTTCCAACTAATGCCTACAAGGCTAAAATCAACGAAGATGGTTCAAATCCCGCCGGTCGCTTATTCCATAAATGTGATGCAGCTATTGACCACGTAGTATCGGGGGGGGGAGAGGTCTCAGTTCTCGCTCAAAAAGATTACATTATTAGACATGACAGGTTAGGACATTTTATTTATTGGCCTGCCTGATCGAACTATGGTATTGGAGTTCTGGATCCATGGTACCAAAACCACCTGAATAATGTTTCAAATGATGATGGAGTGACCATACTGTGGAATTTCTCAATCCACACAGACAGGAGAATTGATGCAAATAGGCCAATGATAATCATAAAAGATTTTTAAAAAAGAAAAAAAAAGAAACCTGCCAACCAATTGATATGACTTGGACGCCAATGGGTATTTTTTTTAAAGAATTTCAGAATTATCAAGTCTGTTAAATTATAAGGACCTGCAGATCGAAGTAACAAAAATGTGGAAACTTAAAACTACGATTATCCCTATTTTATTTTGTTTTTTTGTTTGTTTTTTTTAATAAGGTCATTGGGTATGATAAAGAAGGTGTACTGAAAATAATGTGAGCAAATTTTTGTGGACACATCAACGTCTCCGAGCTACAAAAGATTACGAAATTTCCCAAATGTACACAGGCATATGGTCACATCACGTTGAAAAACCAGTTCCCGTACGATCACCGAGTTAAGCCACATCGAGCCTGATCAGTACGTAGATGGGTGATCGCTTAGGATATCAGATTTTGTAAGCTTGGACGTGTCAGTAGAACAATCGATAATGGCTCAAAATTTATAATCGAGGAGCCGAGTTCCAATTCCAACAGGGTTCGTTATATTCACTTACGTGCAAATAACTTCAGAAAAGGTATGAATCTACGTCTTCTCTCCCCCATCTAGGGGTTAATCAATTAACAAGGCTTGTAGCACGAAAACGATTATTATCTCCAATAAAAAAAATGCGTACCAAAAACATTTAGATTTCCACATTAAATAATCCATAGAGGTTGGTATGCGACTAAACAAAAATAACCAACCAACTAACCGAATATGTATAGATAACACTACCATAGTTTTTGCTCATTGTCCCTGGGGGTGAATTGGTAATTCAGTCAGTTATGCGTGATACGATCATGTATCTCTCGATACATGAGTGACGAGGCAGATTTTTTTCCCTCAGTAGGTTGCAATTTCTTTCTGCGGTAAACCAGTTGCCATCCAAGGCTATAGAATCCAGTGTGCCCTGCTATTTACCCATAGCTGGGGTGGGGAAAAGAGGGTTCATACCTTTCCCAAGGGTATTAGCACGTAAATGAATGTAATGGATTTGAGAGGAATTCGAACTCGGCTCTCCGATTCCTCAATCCGAGACGCTAGCCATTACTCCGCCATGTATACTTGAGTTAAGCACTTACTGGAAAGATGACACCACAAATAATAATAATAATAATAATAATAATAATAATAATAATAATAATAAGAAGAAGAAGAAGAAGAAGAAGAAGAAGAAGAAGAAGTGCCTCCTTATTGATATGGCAGTCCCTGCAGACTGCAATGTATCTTTGAAGATAAAAACTGTCAAAATACAAGGACCTTGAAATAGAAATCTCAAAAATGTGGCACATGGGAACATCAACAATCCCTGTTGTAGTCGGAGCCCTTGGACTGGTTGCAAAAGATTCCAGTAGGCTGATTGAAGGGATCCCTGGAAGTCCATGCCTCAAAGAGATCCAAAAATTTGCTCTGACAAGTACAGCCCACACTTTACGAAGGGCTTTATCTATGTAATTCTTTTTTTTTTTTTTTGCAGTGGAAAGTGTCATGATGCCATTTCTAACCTTAGGTCCCTGGGCGGGACCCGGAAAGAAATGTGTAAACGCCAGATATCAAAGGAAATAATAATAATAATAATAATAATAATAATAATAATAATAATAATAATAATACCGTACCCATCAGTGGTTACATAGTGCGGGGTTAAAAGCTGAAATCGAACGTTTTATTCTAACTGCACAGGACTAATGCTTGCTAGCTAGATAATTACCAAGCACACATACTGAAAAATTGTTTGAACCCTAAATGTAGATTCTGTGATAAATATCCAAAAACAATTGACCATCTTGTATCAGGTTGCACGGTATTGGCACCCACTGAATATAAAACCCGGCATGACAGAGTGGGTCAATACCTGCATTGGAAAATATGCAACTTTTATGGAAAGGAAACTGAAAGAAACTGGTATGAATACCACCCAGACCCGATTACAGACCTAAGACCAGTAACCAATTCATGGGACTTTACAATGCACACAGACAGAACAAACAAAGCTAAATTGAGCAGAAATCGTAATCAAAGACCAGAAAAAATGAATGTGCTTTCTTATTGAAGTGGATTATAATGCAGATTATAATGGATGTTTGAAGATTTTCAAAAAAACTATCAAAACACAAAGATCTTGAAGTGGAAATCTAAAAAATGTAGTTTACGAGGACATCAATAATTCCAGTTATAGTTGGAGCCCTCGAATTGATTGGAAAAGGTTCTGATGGACTTCTTGAAGGGATTCCTGGTAGTCTATGCCTTAAAGAATTGTTCCCACAAGTACAGCGCAGATATTACGAAGAGTTTGATCGATGTAAAATGTGTGTAATCCTCGTTTGTTTTTGCAAAAATGGCCAGTGGAAAATGTAATCAAGTTATTTCAGACCTGTCACTGGTTGGGACCCGGAAAGATGATATATTTTGTGCATATGTATGTTTCTGTGAACGTAATTACTAGAGTGGTGATATGTGTGTTTATGTTGTAGTTTTGTTGAAGTTATATTTTGGAATACAGTTTGAGTTCTTTAAGAAATTGTCGGATATTATATGAATTAATGTCATGAAAGACTTCTTTCATATTTGGTTGATTGGTTGATTTTTTTAGTGGCATATCAACACCTCTATGGGTTATTTGATGTTGAAATCTAAATATTTTGATAGGTTTGGTTTGGTTGGGTTGATTTTGTTTAGCGGCATATCAACATTCTATGGTTGATTTAATGCCGAAATCTAAATATTTTGATTGGTTTCGTTTGGGTGATTTTATTTAGCGGCATATCAACACTCTATGGGGTATTTAATACCGAAATCTAAATATTTTGATTGTTTTAGAACGGTTTGGTTGATTTTGTTCAGCGGCATATCAACACCTCTATGGGTTATTTAATGTCGAAATCTAAATATTTTGATAGGTTTGGTTTGGTTGATTTTGTTTAGCGGCATATCAACACCTGTATGGATTATTTAATGCCAAAATCTAAATATTTTGATTGGTTTGGTTTAGTTTGGTTTGCTTTGCTTTGGTTAATTTTGTTTAGCGGCATATCAACACCTCTATGGGTTATTTAATGCCGAAATCTAAATATTTTGAGTGGTTTGGTTTAGTTGCTTTTGTTTAGCGGCATATCAACACCTCTATGGGTTATTTAACGCCGAAATCTAAATATTTTTATAGGTTTGGTTTGGTTGATTTTGTTTAGCGGCATATCAACACCTCTATGGGTTATTTAACGGCGAAATCTAAATATTTTTATAGGTTTGGTTTGGTTGATTTTGTTTAGCGGCATATCAACACCTCTATGGGTTATTTAACGCCGAAATCTAAATATTTTTATAGGTTTGGTTTGGTTGATTTTGTTTAGCGGCATATCAACACCTCTATGGGTTATTTAACGCCGAAATCTAAATATTTTTATAGGTTTGGTTTGGTTGATTTTGTTTAGCGGCATATCAACACCTCTATGGATTATTTAACGCCGAAATCTAAATATTTTTATAGGTTTGGTTTGGTTGATTTTGTTTAGCGGCATATCAACACCTCTATGGGTTATTTAACGCCGAAATCTAAATATTTTTATAGGTTTGGTTTGGTTGATTTTGTTTAGCGGCATATCAACACCTCTATGGGTTATTTAACGCCGAAATCTAAATATTTTTATAGGTTTGGTTTGGTTGATTTTGTTTAGCGGCATATCAACACCTCTATGGGTTATTTAACGCCGAAATCTAAATATTTTTATAGGTTTGGTTTGGTTGATTTTGTTTAGCGGCATATCAACACCTCTATGGGTTATTTAACGGCGAAATCTAAATATTTTTATAGGTTTGGTTTGGTTGATTTTGTTTAGCGGCATATCAACACCTCTATGGGTTATTTAACGCCGAAATCTAAATATTTTTATAGGTTTGGTTTGGTTGATTTTGTTTAGCGGCATATCAACACCTCTATGGGTTATTTAACGCCGAAATCTAAATATTTTTATAGGTTTGGTTTGGTTGATTTTGTTTAGCGGCATATCAACACCTCTATGGGTTATTTAACGCCGAAATCTAAATATTTTTATAGGTTTGGTTTGGTTGATTTTGTTTAGCGGCATATCAACACCTCTATGGGTTATTTAATGCCGCAACCTAAATATTTTGATTGGTTTGTTTTGGTTGATTTTTTAGCGGCATATGAACACCTCTATGGGTTATTTAACGCCGAAATCTAAATATTTTGATCGGTTTGATTTGGTTTGGTTTGATTTTATTTAACGGCATAGCAACACCTCTATGGGTTATTTAATGCTAAGATGTAAATGTTTTGAACATAGTTTTATGGCTTCAACTACGGATAAAACGTGCTGTTTCTAATTCTACTATAAATATGTATCATTGGTAATGTTTTTATATAAAAAGTATTGCTGGTATTTTTTCTATAAAAATATATTATATTTTCATAGTGTTTGGGGGTTCACAATTTGCCCACGTCCTAACAGGTTTTATCACCCTGAATCAGAGTGGACCTGGAAACAACAGCAATTAAAAGGTGTTTCCACGCTCCTTAAAACGCCCAATCTCCTGATCAAAAGGCTTGCTGCCGGCTGTAGTTTATCGTCATACCCAGGACTGCGTTGCGTAAATATTAATGTGTTGTTTTTTGTTTTTTTTTAAAGCTACCATATTTTTCTCGTTGTCAATCTTGATGTTAATTGTTAGTGAAATACAGATGTACTGATTTTGGCACAAAACCACAAGTACATCTTCTTCGGCAAGAACAGGATATTCTATTAGGTTGGTGCAAAAATAATGTCGTTTTCTCACATGAAGTTGAACGTCAAAAAACGACATTATTTTTGCACCAACCTAATAGAAATAACAGAATATGCCGTCCAGAAACTAAGGACAAAGTCCTGAAAGGATTAGGACAAAGAAAACTATCGTTAGAAACAAATAAAAGGGGCGTTGTGTCGCTATGTTATATTTATTCGCCTGGATGACATTCTATGAAATGTCCTCACAGATTTTTTTTAAAAACATGAAGCGACAGAGACGTGGTTCTATCAAAGACTGCCGACCATGTAAGCAAGGAGGAAGTCTTAGGAAAAAGATTCGCCAGCAACGCGTAGAAGTAGTAGTCAACTGCTAGAAGTGAGTCAAGTGAATTCCACATTGAATCTCCAACTGCAGGATATCTACCAACCGCCCCACGCGGTCATATGTGGCACAAGGCCGAATTTAATGTGGGGTATACGAGCCCGTAAGCTCGTCCAAAAATTCCCCTTAGACCCCGTATAAAACGGGGTCGAGCAGCTGTTTCCAAATTAGTTGTGTTTCAATCTTAGCTTGAGGCATTCGGAAGTCTAGTCGCACTGAGGAGTTGTGATACAGCGAAACAGTACTGTCTGTGAATGATATATATATATATATATGTGTGTGTGTGTGTGTGTGTGTGTGTGTGTGTGTGTGATCATTCGTTGATATATAATCCAAATGAATCCTAATAATATAAAATATTAAAACTGATCCACAAAAAGAGCTCAATGTATTTATAACAGAGCATGTAAATGACATAGAAGAGAAATCCAAAATTACTACATTTTATTTCTTCACACTTCTCAGTTGACAAAGCCTACAAGTAAGTCTTTGTGGGCCGAAATAGCTATTCGAATGGGGTAATTTTGAATTTCTTATCTATGCAACATATATATATATATATATATATATATATATATATATATATATATATTGATAATACAAGCGATACAATCTTATTGTGACAGATTAAATAAAAGTTCAGAAACGTCTAAGTAAAGGTCAGATGTCAAAATTGAAATTTAAAAACTCTTTATATCTTTAACATTTGGATGTAAACTGCAATCGGCGATAATTGCATTTCCACTTTTAGATATTTAATAACAACAGTTACAAAATTAAAAGCACTGGGAAAGTAAATGAGATCGGCTAGACAAGCAGCCTAGACACGTCTGAAAAGAATTAGAAATTTTAAATTTCAACGTTCCCATTGAGCTCAAAACCGAGCGGCGACAGTCTGTTATATGATTGAATGCTATCTTTCCGCCATAAAACAAATTGTCGCTGGTCGGCGTTGTTCTCAGTGCCAACTGTTATATTTACATATACGCTAGCCCTGATATTAAGCACTTTTACCCATTGTATAGCTTAAAACTATATTTTTTATATAAATGCCGCATATTTAAAAACAAATGCACTGACAATGACCACCAAAATCATGGTCTTCCTGGCAGTAGTCCTCTCCGCCCTTTTATACGCTTGCGAAACATGGACCCTATATAGAAGCGAGGTAAAAATGCTGGAACGCTTCCAGCAACTGAAACTAAGGCAAATCCTCAACATCTCTTGGGAGAGCTACACTACCAACACAGAAGTGCTGAACAGAGCCTCAGTGAGCAGCGTCGAGGCCACCATCATCCATCACCGCCTCCGCTGGGCAGGACACGTCCACAGGATGGATCCTTCCAGGCTCCCCAAGAAAATCCTATATGGCGAGCTGGCCATCGGGACTAGACCACGAGGAGCACCCAAAATGCACTACAAAGACCAACTAAAGAGCACACTGACACTTACCAACATTAGCTCGTCCTCGTGGGAAGAAACTGCCAGGGAGAGAATAACGTGGGAGGAGATCAATACGCGATGGCATCGCGGACTTCGAGGGAAAGAGGAGGGAGAATGAAGAGGCAAGACGACGAAGGAGGAGAGAGCGATGTGAACGACTCCGTCCTCCACTCTATGAGCATTGTCCGCGACTATTCCAACGCCGACTGCGAGGGCAAGCAATGTCAAACATAAACATCAACCGCGAAGATAGGACTCATGACAGAACCCGATACTCGGACACGACTGGGAGCCGAAGAACGAATATATTTTTATCATATATATATATATGTAAAAGGCTCAAACACTAATATTCCATGGTCATAATTTATTACATTGGAATCGTAATCACGATCCAATTCATCAGATCAGACTGATGAATTGGATCGTAATTACGATTCTGTTGAAACTTGACTAATGCATGGAATAATAATGCAACACAAAATGTACTTAGAACAAAATGTATTGAAACAAGAAAGTGTACACAATATTTACATATAGTCTTTTGTATATTTCTGGGAAGACCGTTCCTGGAGAATGTGTTGACTAAGTCGCAGTCGGGCAGAGTCTCTAGTTGAATCTCTTGATTCGCCTCTCCTGTCTTCCCGGTACCAACCATATTTATATAGTCGGTACTCCACTATGCAAATTAGGTGGATCCTACCACAACAGATTCCAATGTAATAAATTATAACCATGGAATATTAGTGTTTGAGCCTGTTATATTATATTCTTACTCTGTCCTGGACATTGAGTTCTACCTGGATTCTATCCTCTTGGGAATTTATATATATATATATATATATATATATATATATATATATATATATATATATATTGACCACTAATATCATACATATATATATATATATATATACATATATATATATATATATATATATATATATATATATGTATGTATGTGGGTATGTATGTATATATATATATATATATATATATATATATATACATATATATATATATATATATATATATATATATATATATATATATATATATATATGAAAGGAAAATCATACATTGAGTTTTTTCCATTGATATGTATAAAATATTGCTCTGTATTTTGATAAGAGCTCTCTTCATAGATCTATATTTTTAATAATTTATATTAATAAGACCTAGTTGTATTATCCTTACTCATTTGATATTATGGTCGATCTCAATCTGTATATATATATATATATATATATATATATATATATATATATATATATATATATATAGTCATCCACAGACAGACTGTTTCTCAGCTCATCAGAACGACTAGACATTCGGTTGTCTCAAAACGGGATTGGATCAGTCGGAGATTTTACGCCTAAGCCATCAACAACGACAGGAATTATTACAACCATCACTCACTGGGCGCTATATATATATATATATATATATATATATATATATATATATATATATATTCTTTACAATTGGAATTAAGATACCTTTAGTTAATGACCATTTTCACCTACGAATTTTAATCTTAAAATTCGCAGGATTTTTCAAACTGTTTACGGTATCAGTTTGTAGTGGGAGCACTCTTTGTGATTCAATATATATATATATATATATATATATATATATATATATATATATATATAATCATGCATTTGTTCCAAGCGTTTGAGAATAAATGTATGAGAAAACGCGTTGGCATTTTCTATTGGGAACATAAAACCAATGAGTTTGTGCGGAATAAAGTTGAAAGTTTCGTGAGAGACCAGAACTTCTTCTCGCCACTGTCAAACGGAGAAAAATGGCGTGGTTTGTGCACATTACAAGGCACGTCAGACGATGCAAGACCATCATGCAAGGAATTGTTGAAGGTGGACGTAGGAGAGGACGCCAACTCAAAAACTGATTGGACATTGTCAAACGATGAACAGGTATGACTACACAAGAATTGCTGAGGGCTGCCGTTGTGTAGGAGATTCAATATGGCTTCTGCATAGATATAATATGGCTTCTGCATAGGGGAAGATGAAGATGATATATATATATATATATATATATATATATATATATATATATATATATATATATATATATATATATATATATATTATTGGCACGTGGCCAAGTGGATAGAATGTTCGCTTTCTGACCATGAGATGCAGCTTCGAATGGTCGATTTGTCAGGAAGAGGGGGGACTATCTCAGAGTGCGGCACGCATGGTAGGCGTCTGAAAAAGAAATGGTGGTCAGACTCCGGGTAAGCTAAGGTAATTGTTACACACTGTCATTAAATGAGTTAATTTTGTTAATAACATTTTGGGTGTCTATAAAGTGCGTGTGCACTTAAAAAAAAATATAACTTTATTTGTATTTGCGATAGAAATAATCTGTAAAAAATGTTATAAAGTTTAATGTACCTAGTTTTAAGTATAGCTAAATAACTAATGTGATTTCAGGCATTACTGTAAATCAGTTGGCAAATGTTTTCCGTGAACTGCAAAATCGTATTACCTTTTGCATTGCTAATGATGGAGGACATCTGGAAACTTAAATAAAATTTCAATAAAACCTTAAAAAATATAGATTTACTTCTTTCTAATCCTTTTTACAAATTATTTCTATCGCAAATACAAATGAAGTTATACATTTTTTAAAGTGCACACGAACTTTACGGACACCCTGTATATAGATAGATAGATATATATATAGATAGGTAGATAGATAGATAGATAGATAGATAGATAGATAGATAGATAGATTTTCTATATATATTATATATGCGCGGTAATTATTGGAAAACGCTTAATATCAGTGATAGAGCTAACATATTTACTTGAATAGATATGAGAGTCTAGCCCTGTGTTTCACGCTTCTGCGATCATCAGACAAACTGATTTTGTTTTAAAATTAAGTCTGTTTATGGTGCATTATGGGCAGCAAGGTCTATTATCTTATTAGTTAGGCGGTAACGATTATATTTCGAACTATTCCAGAGACTGTTAAATAGAAATAATGATGAATTCGAATGCAGTTATTTATGGATATTTTATAGTGACGTCAAAATCCAGCAACTACAGAAATCTGAGTATCTTATATCGTTACGATTGTCCTCACTAACAATAAATCCTGGTAGGACTTCTAGTTCCCTTAGGAATGAATTGCTGTATAGCTTGAATGAATTCACTAAGAAGACACTTCCTTGCTTTATACTGCTTCATAGTTTTGTGTACTTGCTCACATCCTCTCTCAGTATGCAAGCTGTTTGTTGCCACTAAATGTTTATGATTATTCAAACATTTTTTCCAAATAAATAAAGTTTTCCTAGCAGTTTAAATAGGTCATTGTGACGTACTTTATCAAATGATTTTTTTCTTGTAATCTATGAAACATCGGTATACATTTGTCTTGCTCACTTTGCTATCGTTCAGATCAAAATATTGCATTTCTTGTTCAAGTGCCTTCAATGAATCCACACAGATCTTGCTCAATTTCCGGTTTAATTCTGTTACTGGCTCTATTCATAAGAATCCGGATAGCAGTTTAATAGATAGATAGATAGATAGATAGATAGATAGATAGATAGATAGATAGATAGGGAGAGAGAGAGAGAGAGAAAACTGAATGAGACAGATAGATAGATAGATAGATAGATAGATAGATAGATAGATAGATAGATAGATAGATAGATAGATAGATCTGAATCAGATAGATAGATAGATAGATAGATAGAACTGAATGAGATGGATAGATAGATAGACAGACAGAGAGAGAGAGAACTGAATGAGATAGATAGATAGACAGACAGACAGAAAGAAAGAAAGAAAGAACTGAATGAGATAGATAGAGAGAGAGAGAGAGAACTGAATGAGATAGATAGATAGATAGATAGATAGAGAACTGAATGAGATAGATAGATAGATAGATAGATAGAGAGAGAGAGAGAGAGAGAGAGAGAGAACTGAATGAGATAGATAGAGAGATAGAGAGATAGAGAGATAGATAGAACTGAATGAAATAGATAGAGAACAATGAGATAGATAGATAGATAGATAGAGAGATAGATTATAGCAGTGACTTAAAGAAAGCAATGCATAAGATTTCGAGAATCAAAAAGAGGTTAAAAAGAAGAAGAAAAATTCCTTATATTCCTAACAAGAATCAATGAATGAAAATCGTAAAAATTTATCAAGCCTGGCGAAAAACGAAATAGCGAAAAATCAAAGGAAGAAACGAAAATTCAAAAAGAAAATAGAATGAAGCAATAAATTAATTACCACATCTAAAAACAATGATGGAATATAGAAACATTGGATGAATGAATAAATGAATGAATGAATGAATGAATGAATGAATGAAGAAAAAAAATTCTTCCGAGTGAATAAAATGAATGTGTGAACTGAACAAGCTATTGGGGGAGATGTAGTTGTAGAATGGAGAGAAGCAATGTAATATTTTTAAAGATAGAAAGAAAAGAAAAGAAAAGAAGAAGAAAAAGAAAATGGGTTCATAGATGTGATTTCTCGGTTATCCGAAAAGTAAGATGCGTCGTGACTGACAGCAACGTGGTCCGCGCTACAACTACACATCGTCTTTCCATTCTATTGTTACAGTAATGATTATATCTGCTACTACTCTTCCCATTACTGCTGCATTTTTTTACAGGTGATAGGAATGGGAGCAAAAAACCATAGATAACTACAGAGGAATTTACACGGATAGATAGATAGATAGATAGATAGATAGATAGATAGATAGATAGATAGATAGATAGATAGATAGATAGATTGCGGATTGAAATAGATAGATAGATAGATAGATAGATAGATAGATAGATAGATAGATAGATAAAAAAACAGGTGATAGATAGATAGATAGATAGATAGATAGATAAAAAACAGGAGATAGATAGATTGATAGATAGATAGATAGAGAAAAAAACAGGAGATAGATAGATAGATAGATAGATAAATAAAAACAGAATAAGATAGATACATAAATCGGTCAACATGGCGCTAGATTTGATGTGAGCGTGCATATCTCTAATGAGTGCGTATGTGTGTAGGCATATGTGTACGTATGTGTGCGCGCGCCGTATGTGTGTGTGTGTGTGTGTGTGTGTGTGTGTGTGTGTGTGTGTGACAGACTAAAACGAGATGTCACATCCAAGAATGGCACAATATACTGAATGAGTCAGTCTCTCTTAAAGACGAGCTAACCATTGCGTTACGCTAAAGCCCGATCACAAGCAATTGGATTTGTTCCGTCTGCTGGGCTAAGAATATTCAAATTTATTTCAGAAATTTAACAGCGCCCGAGGTTATGCATACATTGAAACGTTTAACATTCATTTACGACCAACTGTAATTAAGCGAATGAAATTCTATTAAACAGGATTTAATGGAATATTTTGGTGAGAATCATCGGACAGTGTACGAATTGACAATTGCCATAAGGATTGGAAGAAACTAATAAAATTCTTAGTAATAATGAAAAAGTGTTTGGGATAAAAATCAACAATAATAATATGGACTAAGATTGGTAATAAAATAATAGCAATAATGAAGAGTGTATAGAACGAGAGTGTTGGGATAAAAAGCAACAATGATAAGATGAAATAAATCTAGTAATGAAATAATAGTAATAATGAAGAGTGTATAGAGCCAGAGTGTTGGGATAAAAAGCAACAATAATAAGATGAAATAAAACTAGTAATAAAATAATAGCAATAATGAAGAGTGTATAGAGCCAAAGTGTTGGGATAAAAAGCAACAATAATAAGATGGAATAAAACTAGTAATAAAATAATAGTAATAATGAAGAGTGTATAGAGCCAGAGTGTTGGGATAAAAAGCAACAATAAGATGGAATAAAAATAGTAATTTAAATAATAGTAATAATGAAGAGTGTATAGAGCCAAAGTGTTGGGGTAAAAAGCAACAATAATAAGATGGAATCAAACTAGTAATAAAATAATAGTAATAATGAAGAGTGTATAGAGCCAGAGTGTTGGGATAAAAAGCAACAATAATAAGATGGAATTAAACTAGTAATAAAATAATAGTAATAATGAAGATTGTATAGAGCCAGAGTGTTGGGATAAAAAGCAACAATAATAAGATGGAATAAAACTAGTAATAAAATAATAGTAATAATGAAGAGTGTATAGAGCCAGAGTGTTGGGATAAAAAGCAACAATAATAAGATGGAATAAAACTAGTAATAAAGTAATATTAATAATGAAGAGTTTATAGAGCCAGAGTATTGGGATAAAACGCAACAGTACTAAGATGGAATAAAATTAGTCATAAAATAATAGTAATAGTGAAGAGTGTATAGAGCCAGAGTGTTGGGATAAAAAGCAACAATAATAAGATGGAATAAAACTAGTAATAAAATAATAGTAATAATGAAGAGTGTATAGAGCCAGAGTGTTGGGATAAAAAGCAACAATAATAAGATGGAATAAAACCAGTAATAGAATATCAGTAATAATGAAGAGTGTATAGAGCCAGAGTGTTGGGATAAAAAGCAACAATAATAAGATGGAATCAAACTAGTAATAAAACAATAGTAATAATGAAGAGTGTATAGAGCCAGAGTGTTGGGATAAAAAGCAACAATAATTAGATGGAATAAAACTAGTAATAAAATAATAGTAATAATGAAGAGTGTATAGAGCCAGAGTGTTGGGATAAAAAGCAACAATAATAAGATGGAATAAAACTAGTAATAAAATAATAGTAATAATGAAGAGTGTATAGAGCCAGAGTGTTGGGATAAAAATCCACAATAATAAGATGGAATAAAACTAGTAATAAAGTAATATTAATAATGAAGAGTTTATAGAGCCTGAGTATTGGGATAAAAAGCAACAATAATAAGATGGAATCAAACTAGTAATAAAATAATAGTAATAATGAAGAGTGTATAGAGCCAGAGTGTTGGGATAAAAAGCAACAATAATAAGATGGAATTAAACTAGTAATAAAATAATAGTAATAATGAAGATTGTATAGAGCCAGAGTGTTGGGATAAAAAGCAACAATAATAAGATGGAATAAAACTAGTAATAAAATAATAGTAATAATGAAGAGTGTATAGAGCCAGAGTGTTGGGATAAAAAGCAACAATAATAAGATGGAATAAAACCAGTAATAGAATATCAGTAATAATGAAGAGTGTATAGAGCCAGAGTGTTGGGATAAAAAGCAACAATAATAAGATGGAATCAAACTAGTAATAAAATAATAGTAATAATGAAGAGTGTATAGAGCCAGAGTGTTGGGATAAAAAGCAACAATAATTAGATGGAATAAAACTAGTAATAAAATAATAGTAATAATGAAGAGTGTATAGAGCCAGAGTGTTGGGATAAAAAGCAACATAATAAGATGGAATAAAACTAGTAATAAAATAATAGTAATAATGAAGAGTGTATAGAGCCAGAGTGTTGGGATAAAAATCCACAATAATGAGATGGAATAAAACTAGTAATAAAGTAATATTAATAATGAAGAGTTTATAGAGCCTGAGTATTGGGATAAAACGCAACAGTACTAAGATGGAATAAAATTAGTCATAAAATAATAGTAATAATGAAGATTGTATAGAGCCAGAGTGTTGGGATAAAAAGCAACAATAATAAGATGGAATCAAACTAGTAATAAAATAATAGTAATAATGAAGAGTGTATAGAGCCAGAGTGTTGGGATAAAAAGCAACAATAATAAGATGGAATAAAACCAGTAATAGAATATCAGTAATAATGAAGAGTGTATAGAGCCAGAGTGTTGGGATAAAAAGCAACAATAATAAGATGGAATCAAACTAGTAATAAAATAATAGTAATAATGAAGAGTGTATAGAGCCAGAGTGTTGGGATAAAAAGCAACAATAATTAGATGGAATAAAACTAGTAATAAAATAATAGTAATAATGAAGAGTGTATAGAGCCAGAGTGTTGGGATAAAAAGCAACATAATAAGATGGAATAAAACTAGTAATAAAATAATAGTAATAATGAAGAGTGTATAGAGCCAGAGTGTTGGGATAAAAATCCACAATAATGAGATGGAATAAAACTAGTAATAAAGTAATATTAATAATGAAGAGTTTATAGAGCCTGAGTATTGGGATAAAACGCAACAGTACTAAGATGGAATAAAATTAGTCATAAAATAATAGTAATAATGAAGATTGTATAGAGCCAGAGTGTTGGGATAAAAAGCAACAATAATAAGATGGAATCAAACTAGTAATAAAATAATAGTAATAATGAAGAGTGTATAGAGCCAGAGTGTTGGGATAAAAAGCAACAATAATAAGATGGAATAAAACCAGTAATAGAATATCAGTAATAATGAAGAGTGTATAGAGCCAGAGTGTTGGGATAAAAAGCAACAATAATAAGATGGAAATTAAACTAGTAATAAAATAATAGTAATAATGAAGAGTGTATAGAGCCAGAGTGTTGGGATAAAAAAGCAACAATAATAAGATGGAATCAAACTAGTAATAAAATAATAGTAATAATGAAAAGTCTATAGAGACAGAGTGTTGGGATAAAAAGCAACAATAATAAGATGGAATCAAACTAGTAATTTAAATAATAGTAATAATGAAGAGTGTATAGAGCCAGAGTGTTGGGATAAAAAGCAACAATACTAAGACGGAATAAAACAAGTAATAAAATAATAGTAATAATGAAGAGTGTATAGAGCCAGAGTGTTGGGATAAAAAGCAACAATAATAAGATGGAATAAAACTAGTAATAAAATAATAGTAATGATGAAGAGTGTACAGAGCCAGAGTGTTGGGATAAAAAGCAACAATAATGAGATGGAATAAGTATATTAATAATATTGTAGTAATAATAAAGAAGGTGTATTAATCCATATAATAATAATAATTCCTGTAAAAATGATTTATATAAAATTTTTCACGAAAATAATAACCTTGTCCATGATGTGAGTCAAACTGTAAGAGATGAATAATAGCTAAGTGCAAGTGTCAGCCTGATTAGCGATGCAGATTAGCGATGCAGATTAACGATGTAGACTGGCAGAGGGAGATAATCATTGTCAGTCGGTTAGGATTATGTTTAATATCACTAGGAATTGAGGCACATTTGCTGCCTGATAAATTTTGTATGTGTGTGTGTGTGTGTGTGTGTGTGTGTGTGTGTGTGTGTGTGTGTGTGTGTGTGTGTTTGTGCGCCCGCGTGAGTTCATGTATGTGCGTGTGTGTACGTGTGTGTGTCTGTGTCTGTGTCGGTGTATGTGTGTGTGTGTGTGTGTGTGTGTGTGTGTGTGTGTGTGTGTGTGTGTGTGTGTGTGTGATCACATGGCCCATTAAGCAAAGTGCACAATTTACGATTATTTTGGTGAATGTCCATGATCCTGACTTTCATGATTTGTTTCGCAAATTACTCTTATTACATTTGTTGCCATAAATATTTGAAAAGAAGCGCTAAACCGAATCAGCTCAGTGTAGTTTTACTGTGTGACGGTTAATTTAAAGACATTATATTTCTAAAATATGAAAAACTTGATGTTGTTTTCTTGTTCATCTGCCAATATTTCCTGAATGAGAAAACTGTAAGTAAAATTAAGCAAATATAGATGTTGATCGTCTGCCTTTTGCCCTCTTGGAATAAAATGAAAACCATTATTAGAAATAAAAGATATTCTGAATGTTTAACCGTATTTAAGCCTATCTTAATTTACAAGTTTATATTCAAAACCAATCTCAAATTGAAAGTGTCTTCAACACAAAATTGCTTGTAACAATTTGGATGTATTATATTTGCATCTTCAGAGACAGACGTTTTGAGATTGAACGTTTTCAGACATAACGCGTCACTAAAGAACTTTTTTTACATTTTGTCATCCACAACTAACCTGATATATATATATATCTTCCTGTTTTGGTGCCAGTAATCGTGGCTGATGACTGATATCATATTTCCTCAACACTCAGTATTTCCAGTCACTCTCCTCACCCCAACGCTCCAGTCGACGCTTTGATTTTCTCTGACTTGAGGTCGGGCTAAATTTAATTTGCTTTTTTTTCAATTGATACATTGTACTAAAAAGAATCTTATACTGTACTGAATAGTTTATTTAAAATGGACATTTGAAAGCAATAAGTTGAAATAAAAAATTTTAAAATCTGTTCTTTGAAAAATGGGGTATACAAGTCAGAGATTTTAAAAGGTTATTTATAGAAATACATTGCATATTAAGAGTTTCCAACACGGATAGGAGTAGCAGTCCGACTGGACAGTTCTGATAGCGCTATGACCTACGCAGCCAGACTGGCTTAATTTTTATTTGATTCTTTTTTTTACTTATTTTTTTTTCTTCTTTATTATGACGAATATCAACGAAATGTATTTCGTTTGGTCAATTTTGAATTTTGAATCCAGCTAAAGTCATGAATGAATACAATGCAGCACGAAAGAATTTTGCTGCTTTGGAATAGATATACTTGAATATTGACACACCGTCTAGCCCGACGCCGGAGTCGCCACTGATACATATATATATATATATATATATATATATATATATATATATATATATATATATATATATATATATATATATATAATATAAATATAAGTAATTATACTCGTCTGGAAAAACCTTAGGTGTTTTGACTTGTAAATGAACCAACCAATACCCAAGGAAAAATAAGGGATAAAAAAAGAAAGAACTAAGAACATGTAATTGAGGCGAAAACAATCGTCCAGAATCCAAGCTCAGAGTCCAAAGGAAAAAACCTCCAACACGAGTAAAGCGAAAGTAACTAAGCAAAGTGCTCAATACACTAAGTAGAGCAATTCTAACTATGAACCTAAAGAGCCAGGTAAACATACCTAGGTTTACCTGGCTCTTTAGCTTCATAGTTATATATATATATATATATATATATATATATATATATGTGTGTGTGTGTGTGTGTGTGTGTGTGTGTGTGTGTGTGTGTGTGTGTGTGTGTGTGTGTGAGGCGTCTGGTCAAAAAGTATCGTGATTTCTACCATAAAGAGAAAATTGCAGCAGATATCATTTCGGTATTTAATCTCCTTCGTTTTTTAACTTTTCTGAAGCCACCCTCTTTATCGATCGTCCTTTCCCTAGATGCCAGCATTCCTGGAACTCCCTTTTTGGGGATAGCGAGCAGCTGCCACATCGCATTCTCTTACATTTCCTTGAGGTCTAACATTCTTGTTCCTTTCCAGTAGGATTTCATTTTTGAAGAGGAGTAAAGGCGCAAAGGTCGAGTTTTGATGAATATGGTGGTTGTCGGATCTGCAGAATGTTGTGCTTCGCCAAAAACTGCAGCACAAGGCATAGTCACTGATAGAAGCTCTGTGATGTAGTGTGGTGTGATGAGACGACCACACTCTACACACTTCCCTTCCAATTCTATCAACAAGGGAAGTGAACGAGGACGTTATTATATAGTGTGTATGCGCGACAGTGTTCAAAGTCTATATGTGCCAAGCAGCTTCACTACTTTAGCTTTGCTACCTTAACACGTGTCCCTATAGTATTCCATCAAACCACTCATATATAGGGTGACCCCAAAAAACGGGAATTTTTGAAGTGCGTATTGCCAGACATGAGCAAGTGGCAACACTGCGAGACAGTGACCATGAGCAAGTAAACATTTCGCCATTTTAGTAACGAGAATGAAATTCACAGTATCCCACCTGAGATGTTGCAGCAGTCAATGAGGAATCTCAACAGCAGATTTCAAGAATGCATTCGTACAGAAGGACGCCTTCTACAGGACGTAATTTTTTAAAAATGAAAATTCCATCATTGTTTCTTAAATGGCATGTTTTAAGGTTTCAATTACTATGAATTAAATATTTTTCTTCCATCACTCTTGGTTTTATTGGATTGTTAAAAAGTTCCCGTTTTTTGCGGTCACCCTATATATATGTTTGTGTAAGTGTGTGTGTGTGTGTTATACATATAAAGACAGACAGGCAGAAAAACAGACAGTCAGAGACAGATAGAGATAGAGAGAAGTTCAAAAGACGATTGTACTTTTCTCTAATATATATAGTCTCTCTATTCTTTAAATATTGATTACTTTCTTGACAAAGACTTGCTTGACTTTCAATGAACTAAAGCGCAGTAATTTACTGGATTACGTGTTTCGCTAAGCGTTAACGAACCATGTTATTATTAGAAAGAAAGAAAGAAAGAAAAAGAAAGACAGAAAAAAGAAAGAAAAAGAAAGAAACAGACAAACAAACCAAGCGTCAGTTATAAATCATGTGGACATAGAAATCAACGTTGCATGGTGATTGTCAGTTCCACGCCTTACCCGCGCGTGCGCGCACACACACACGCGCACATATATATATATATATATATATATATATATATATATATATATATATATATATATATATATATATATATACATATATATATATATATGATATTGAGCACTTTATCCCATAAATATAGCACATCTTAAGACAATATTTCTTCATATATATATATATATATATATGTATATATAATTTACTACGTTTATGGGGAGTGTTGCTCAACATCATAAGACTTGATGAGCGCCTAAGGCAGAAAACTGTTTTATATCTATCTATCCATATCTATATATATCTATATATATATATATATATATATATATATAGTTTATGATATAACAATATATAATTTTGTATATTTTTATATATCAACAAAGAGTATTTAGAAAAATATGATAAACTGGAAAGGGTTTTTTTGTGATACGTTTCAGTCGTTAGAATTCCATCGGGCTGGGCTTTGCTGACGTTGCCACATCTACACATACGCACGAAACGAGAGATGCTGATAGTTTCAAAATTTTTGAAAGAATATTTTTGAGAGATTTTTTTTTTTTCAATCTAGCCGAAATCATCTGTATTCATTTTATTTGTCTCTCCATCACCTTTGTCCCTGACCATCCCACACCGTGACAATATAATATCTACGAAGAATGGTGATAAGAGCCTGGACGCAAATTTATTGTGGCTGAACTAGCGAGCAAGGCACCTTCCAGACGTTTTCGTTTCGGTGGATTAATTTCACTCTTAATCAAAGTAGCATTTCCTATGTCAAAATTCTGGCCCATTTTGTTACGGGTGGGGAGCAACCAATGAAACCCCAACGGATGAAACGTGTCACAATAAAAAATCTTTCCAGTTTGTTATATTTTTCTAATTATATTGTTTATGTATACATCATTTATGAAGGTCTTTTTTCCCGCTCAAAATCAGAGCAAATTTCACCGATAGCAGTACGTGTTTTTTGAGCCAATAATTAAAAAAGAAATGTATTTAAAAAGAGACACAACTCGGTCACGTGCTTTCTGTATCGAACAACGGTTAATTATACATCAAACGAATGATTGACTCTAATTAACAGATTATTGAACATTATCTATTTAGGTCAGTCATTATCTGATGACGAGATCAGCTTCTTTGCCTTTATTTCAACAGTTTTCACTATCTGTCTATTTTCCTAAGATGAGGTATTATGTACATTATTTACATTATTCGGACTATTGTCCTCATCTTTGTCGCCATATTTATTCCAACGTTCCGGCCATTCAATATCTGTCTATATTTATGAGGTGAGGTATTATGAACACTATTTACATTATTCGGACTATTGTCCTCATCTTTGTCTCCATATTTATTACAATGTTTCGGCCCTTCAGTATCTGTCTATTTTCCTAAGATGAGGTATTATGTACACTATTTACATTATTCGGACTATTGTCTTCATATTTGTCGCCATATTTATTACAACGTCCCGGCCTTTCACTATCTGTCTATATTTCTGAGATGAGGTATTATGTACACTATTTACATTATTCGGACTATTGTCTTCATATTTGTCGCCATATTTATTACAACGTTCCGGCCATTCAGTATCTGTCTATATTTATGAGGTGAGGTATTATGAACACTATTTACATTATTCGGACTATTGTCCTCATCTTTGTCGCCATATTTATTACAACGTTCCGGCCATTCAGTATCTGTCTATATTTATGAGATGAGGTATTATGAACACTATTTACATTATTCGGACTATTGTCCTCATCTTTGTCTCCATATTTATTACAATGTTTCGGCCCTTCATTATCTGTCTATATTTCTGATATGAGGTATTATGTACACTATTTACATTATTCGGACTATTGTCTTCATATTTGTCGCCATATTTATTACAACATTTCGACCTTCTTCAGGTGGTTGGAATGTCGAACTGAACCCTTTATTTCGCTCACTTGTGTATACTGTTCTCGTTCCACGTGCCATGTTTAATGGATGTCAGTTATCAGTTATCTCCAGTTAATTCCCCTCTCCAAGTTCTCCACTGCCTTAACCGGGTATTGAACTCACACTCTTTGGGTCCTGTCACTGGATCCAGCCAACGCCTGCTTAAGGCGGTGGAAAATGTTTCCACAATCCTTACCTTCAGTTCATCTTTGGTGTTGCACGGTGTTGTTCTCTTGCTCAACTGTGACCTAGACATAATAATCAAGGGGGTTGCAGTCTAGGGAGTTAGGTGACCAGATGTAAGGGGTGATGTGTGCGCAGAAATTATCTGACGACCCTGACTGGATTCTTCTCTCTTTTGTGGCATGGTGCAGAGTCCTGTTGTCAGATATAGACTCTTTCGGCAGCCACTCTCTTGACCCAGGGCAGCACTACCGCCTTGATGTAGGCCTCCGTGTTTAATCTGGGGCTCGGTGGGAAGATGAATGGAGGCATAACATCACCATCACTAGCGATCACTCCAAATACCTAGGTAATCACCATTGGACTCATCTAACTCTTTCCGAATTATCTGCACTGTCCTCATATTGACAGTCAAACACTCTGAAATGTTCGTATTGGAGCTTTCGGCACGAATGTCAAGCAGTACAGCATGCTGTTTCCAAATTTCTGGCAGTGTAAATTGCGTCATGGTGATCTTTTTCTAACAGTCGGTGCCCAACTGACCCTCCTATACTGTGCAGTTGACAAAATCAAAAAATGCACGAAATTAAAAATATAAAATAACTATAATTTGACCATCGTTTGCTTATAGAATTTTAATATCACTGAAGTTATACCGAAAACATTTATTAAATAGACAAGACTAATAGTTATTTCTTATTTATGTGCAGAAGCTACAACCTGAAGACTGTGACCGCAGAATGGAATATGGAAAGTTAATGCTAGGTTGGCATAAAGAATGGTCTGAATTGTTTGAAAACATCCTCTGGAATGACGAGGCAGTATTCCATGTTGACGGTTTCAGCAATCATCCCAATTGCCAATACTGAACGTCGTGTGGTAACAATCCGAATGTGACGGTTAAGGGGCTGCAAACTCGACCAAAAGTGACCATGTGGTGCAGAATGGCGACAAGAGTCGTCGGCCCATATCTTCTGCATGACACCATGAATACGGACCGCTGTCTTTAGATGCTCGAAAATTACGTGTGGCCCACGGGGTGTCTGGCTGGGGTAACAATGGTGACCCGATATTCATTCAGGATGGTGCATCACTCCATTTTGCTCTTACTGGGCGTGCGTGGTTAGAAGAACAGTTTTCCAGGATGCCGGATGGGACGATGCGGACCTCATGAATGGCCTACAAGAAATCTAAAACTCCCTCCATGTGTTTTTTACCTTGCCCCAGTTAACTACTGATTGGCGTCTATTTGTTGGTTGTAAACTGTCTGAGCCAAATGACGAAACGAATGAAGTGAAGCAGGGAGATAGTCCTGTCCCCAGCCCTATTTGTTAGTTACTTTATTAATGGTATTTTGCACTGCATACAAGGATTAATCCTTTGAACCCTGACCACCGCTTTACCGGTAGTAGGGAAAAATTAAATAATACCCAACCACCGGTTGAACAGTGGTAGAGAAAAATTAAATAATACCCTGCCACCGGTTGAACGGTGGTAAAGAAAAATTAAATAATACCCTGCCACCGGTTGAACGTTTCGTAGAGAAAAATTAAATAATACCCAGCCACCGGTTGAACGGTGGTAGAGAAAAATTAATTAATACCCAGCCACCAATTGAACGGTGGTAGAGAAAAATTAAATAATAACCTGCCACCAGTTGATCGTTTGGTAGAGAAAAATTAAATAATACCCAGCCACCGGTTGAACGGTGGTAGAGAAAAATTAATTAATACCCAGCCACCGGTTGAACAGTGGAAGTGAAAAATGACTTAATGCCCAGCTTCCGGTTTAACGGTGGGTGAACACTTGTAACTATTTTTTATATCTACCGTGAAACATTACGTAAAAATTAATTGTGAATTTTCACTCAGGCGCACAAGCAGAAGGGTTCAAATTCTTCAAGAACACAGGGCTCAAAGGGTTAAGATAAAGTATCATTGACAATGGTATTTGTTAACCTCATATATGATTAGCAAGCTTGTCTCACTGCAACAGTAACGACAGAATCGTGAGTTCGATCCTCACTGTGTGCCCCCTACTTCCGGCTTTGTACCACATCTAAGTTGCGCCTGGCTAATCATTTTGGTCACCTCGTGGCAGTGTAATGGTTAGCAAGCTTGTCTCGCTGGAACAGTTACTAGTGAAAAGTGAGTTTGATCATCACTGGGTACCCCATACTTTCGGCCTTGTGCTACATATATGCTACGCTTGTGCCACATCTAAGATACGCCTGGAAAATTACTACTAAGGCCGCTAATGGACGCTTTCACCGGTGCTAGCACTGTTCTTGGACTTATATCAGAGTCTCAAGACAACTTTGTAATGTAAAAGCTTGCACCACTCAAGCCTTACTTCGTGTGCCAATTACCTTTGTACGCTATAAGGGTGGTCGATGACTTTGTTTATCTTGGTAGCACCCTCTCGGGAATATGCTCACTGAACAATGAAGTTACGAAGAGAATTCAAAGGAACAAGGATGCATTCGTTAATCTGGGACAGTAACTCCGGAGACGACATGGAGTGCAAACGTCACTAATATCAAGATGTACGTCGCCTGTGTCTTACCGTCGTCGTTACTGTATGCATGTGAAATGTGAGCTGTGTCTATCGTTTGAGCGTTTCGATCCACTTTGCCTGCGTCGAACGACTGGAGTCAACTGGAGAATGCATGTCTGCGGCGTCGAAGTGCCTCAGCGAAGTCAGTGAATCTACACTGAAGCAATAATTCTGAGACATAGGTTGCGTTTACCTGGCTATATTGCATATCGGAGGGCCGGAAGCATTCCTAAATAGCTTGCTAATGGAAGACGACCAAAATATAAATCAAAGAAACTTTATAAGGATGGCCTAAGCGAATCACTGGAACTTGCAAGCATCATTATATATCAAGGGTCGGCAACCCTTAGCATGCGGGCCAAACATGGCACACCGATGACTCGTTTCTGGCGCGCGAAACTTATTCATTAGATTCAATAAAACTAAAGAGGAAAAAAGAGAATGAATTTCTCGTGAACTGAGCAAGACAAAGTACAGATTGATAATTTTATGAACATTATTTCAAGCAGGCCCAGTTCAACTTAGTTGCTGATAGTCTTGAGGTTTCAAAAAACTTGTTGGCAGGTCGGAAAATTTTGTGTCAGTGATTTGGCCGGTTTTAGCAGGCACGCTAAAAAATGATTGCCCACCCCTGCTCTAAGACACTTGATGCGGGAAAGAATCAGCAATACTCTTACAGTATAGATGAGGTGTCGGCAACCCTTGGCATGTGTGCCGAATATGGCACGCCGATGACTTGTTTATGGCACGCGAAACTTGTGCATTAGATTCTCTTTTATTCTTTTTCCTCTTTCATGTATCTCATTATCTTATGTATTTTTTATTTTCTTCTTTTTACAGATTGTGAAGAATGTCACAATCATTAGCTAAGAAATTATGTCATTCAAATGAAGAAGATATTAGAGAATTTAAAGAATACTGGACTGAAAAATGCCGTATGATTAATAAAGAAAATAAAGCCTTATGCATTTTCTGTTCCGAAACAATCGTTTGTAGGACTTCTTCAGATAAGGGACAGTTTGAAAGTGTTCAAAAGGACTTAAGAGTAAAACTGAAGAGGAAAAGAGGGAATTCATTTTTCGTGAACTGAGTACAGGCTGATATTTTTATGAACTTTATTTCAGATATCGATTTTCCAAGCGTAGCTTAGATGTGGCACAAGGCCGAAATTAAGGGGTACCCAGTGAGGATCGAACTCACTACTCAGTCATAATTGTTTTAGCGAGCCAAGCTTGCTAACCATTACACCGCCTCGAGGTGCCCAACTTTATTTCAGATAGGCCCAGTTCCAACTCAGTTGCTGCTAGTTTTGAAGATACAAAAAAATTTTGTTGACACGTGGAATAATTTTGTGTCAGAAGTTTGGCCGGTTTTGGCATGCACTCTCAAAAAGGTTGCCCACCCCTGTATATATGACAGAGACTTCCGCGCAAATAATCGTGAAACCTGGCAGAAGACTGTCCATACATCTCGGGTTGTAAAAGAAACGCTGAAAAAGAGAGTTCGCATGATTGGAACTTTCAGACCATATAGATGAGAGGCATGACCTCATCTACGATGTTTTTGGTAGGTTTTGCTTGACTAAAACAGGAAAATTGAGTCATATGTGAAGGCATCGTACCAAAGCAAAGGACATTTAGGAAATGACACAAAATGCTAACAATTAAACTCATATTTCTGGAGATGTGTGCAAATTAGCTGGTAAACTGAAAAAACCCGTCAACTTTCATGAAAATATGCCTAATGACAAATTAAGTTTCTCCGGTTTAAAGAGCCATATTTAAAAGACAACTAAGTCTTACATTAACATCTTCTGATGGTCATACTCGGCAACAAGGTGGCAGCCATCGAATATACATATATATATATATATATATATATATAATTGTATGCTATATTTATGAAAAGTGCTCAATATCAGGGATAGAGCGTACGTAAATATGAAAGTGTTCATTGAAGTCAACACCCAGAGGCGACAGTCTGTTTCATGCTAAACGTAATTATCAGCCCATTTGCCTGACGATTGTGTTTAGCATGAAACAGACTGTCTCCCCTTGGTGTTGACTTCAATGTCCACTTTATATATATATATATATATATATATATATATATGTGTGTGTGTGTGTGTGTGTGTGTGTGTGTGTGTGTGTAATTTGGCAGCAACTTTTCTTTCAAACATGTAGTGTTGAATGTTAAAGACAACATAGTCTTGCATATTTTCTTTTGAATTTTCTCATATTCTCTAATGAGACTTTTTATTTGAAAATAATTTCGTATGGACAATACATATTTCGAAATTATTTTCAAATAAAAAGTCTCATTAGAGAATATGAGAAAATTCAAAAGAAAATATGCAAGACTATGTTGTCTTTAACATTCAATACTACATGTTTAAAATATATATATATATATATATATATATATATGATACATTTTTCTAAAGTCAACCGACAAAGTCTATCCGTTTTATTTTTATTGTATTTTCCAATGTTCAAATAAGTTAATGTACATCGACATCAAAATTGTGGTTAGACTGTCCAAAGCTCATTTTTTCTTCCGTTTTTGATCGGGAACTTTCGACCGTCTTAGACATTGTCAAAAAGTCAATGTCAGTATTGTAGACCAAATTTTGTTGGCTACATCCTGGCATTTTTGGGAACAAAAGAAGGAAAGAATAAAATACACAGAAGTTGCACAAACAAAGAAAGAATGAAATGAGAAAGATAAACGAGAATCGCACAAAGAAAGAAAGAAAGAAAGAAAGAAAGAAAGAAAGAAAGAACAGCAATAAATGAGAATAGCACAAAGAAAGAAAGAATAAAAGAAAGACAGGAAGAGAGAAGTAAAGAAAGAAGAAAAATAAGCAAGAATAACACAAAGAAAGAAAGAAAGAAAGATAGAAAGAAAGAAAGAAAGAAAGAAAGAAAGAAAGAAAGGACAACAACAAATGAGAAAGAAAAAACAAAAGCGAGAATTGCGCAAAAAAAGAAAGAAAGAAAGAAAGAAAGAAAGAAAGAAAGAAAAAAAGAAAGAAAGAAAGAAAGAAATGGACAGACTCAGTAAGAAAGTGAATGGGATCAACTGATAGTGTCTCGAACGTGTAAACTTATGAATTCTTGATGAAGAACTTTTGCTGTCTATTCTAATATTACGAACGTCCATTTTGTAACCTTTGACTCCAATGCATCTTCAGCTCGAGATAAAACGGAAGTGAAAATGAGTCAAAGAAAAGATCGGGCAAAATAAGTACTTTGCCTGATTGATCAACGGACAGTAATATACTTGCTCAGTCTATGTCTAGCATTAAAATTATCGACCAGGCAACTTTAAGCCATAATAAATGTAATCCCGTAGAGCATGCTTCTGAAGAATCAAATATTCAATTTTTTTACTGAATCGATATTGTGGAGGATTTCGCCTACATTTCACTCTGCATTCACATCATATTCCGAACTTTAATAAATACAGAAATATCAACAAAAATCATCCAACGTTGATTATATTCAATAATGTTCCTTGGAGTTACATTTATCTAAGCATATATTATTCTTGGGATAATTTTTCTTGATTTACTGATTATAGTGTTAGCGAGATCAATAATTTTAGAACATTTACTATCAAGAAAATAATATTAATTGGATTGTTTAAATCCAATAATAAATATAATTTTCTTGATGATAAATGAATGTTTTTAGAATAATAATGAAAACTTACGATAAATGGATTACGAGAATAACAATTTAACCAATGCTTTGCACATTATTTACATTATTCGGACTATTGTCCTCATCTTTGTCGCCATATTTATTACAACGTTTCGGCCGTTGTACGCTCCGGCCTTCTTCAGGTGGTTGGAATGTCGAACTGAACCCTTTATTTTGGGGACCTTGTAGTGCACCAGGTCTCTGTATTTGACTCTTCAAAAACTGTGGTTGGTTCTGCACAAAGCCTTCACCACTATAATCAAATCATATGTCTGAGCTGTCGGTTCCTAGGAATTGAGCTACTTGACCCTCAAACGTCGAATACGACGGGGGATTTCACAAGATATATATATATATATATATATATATATATATATATATATATATATATATATATATATATATGTGTGTGTGTTTGTTATTAAAAAGAACTGAACTAATTTTTTATTGTCTTTTTTTCCAATTTCGAGTAAAGTGTTAAGTATTTCGCTCGAAATTGTGGCTAAACTGTCCAGAGTTCAGCTTCTTTTATCATTTTGTTCAACGACTTTGGACCGTCTCAGTCATTTTCAAGAACCAATGTGGAATCTTTGTAGTAATCAGAATTCCTTTGTCAACATCATAATATCATTTGGAAGGTTAGAAGGTTGAAATAGCCTATGGTGACGTTATATATAACGGTTATTGGGGACTAGACCATAGCAAAAAGAACACTCAACACATTATTCGAAAATATGAAAAACACAATAAGAGATTAGATAGATAGACCTTGTCAGTTCGTTTTAGTCAAATTTGATTGGATGAATACTTTGCTGTCGAAAGATACTTATTCATATGGATATATTTCTAAAGAATTAAGGGATTCTATTTTTTAATCCGTCACATTTTTATTATTTCAAACGCTATTTTTAGTGGATGCCCGTATTTGAGTAGACGCTCTGTTTATTGCTTTTTTTTTCGACCATTGGCCTGAGCACTCGAGGAGACTTAACATTTTCTTTATTAAATTTTCTCGAGTACTCAGACCGGTAGATGAAATGAACACTGTTTACATAGAGCGGGGCGTCTACTGAAACACGGGTATCGACTAAAAATAACTTTTGAAGTAATAAAAAGACACACAAACACACACACACACACAAACACACACACACACACACACACACAAACACATGCACACACACATATATATATATCAATTTGTTCATTGATGTACGTTTTGTAATATGTATATTTCTTACATTATAAATACATACATATATATATATGTTTTGAACAATAAAAATATTAAAAATTTAAAATCTTCAGACACACTGGGTTGTATATTAATATATTTTCGGTTTTATTATTTCAGTTAGATTCGACTAGTTTCGGCCAACATGGACATCGTCAGGAGAAAACAAAATATTTTCTGCTTGTTAGTAGCAGTGAACTACTGAAATACATATATATATATATATATATATATATATATATATATATGTCTATATTTCTGAGATGAGGTATTAAGTACACTATTTACATTATTCGGACTATTGTCCTCATCTTTGTTGCCATATTTATTACAACGTTTCGGCCTTTCAGTATCTATCTATATTTCTGCGATGAGGTATTATGTACACTATTTACATTATTCGAACTATTGTCCTCATCTTTGTTGTCATATTTATTACAACGTTTCGGCCTTTTAATATCTGTCTATATTTCTGAGATGAGGTATTATGTACACTATTTACATTATTCGGACTGTTGTCCTCATCTTAGTCGCCATATTTATTACAACGTTTCGGCCTTTCAGTATCTGTCTATATTTCTGAGATGAGGTATTATGTACACTATTTACATTATTCGGACTATTGGCCTAATCTTTGTCGCCATATTTATTACAACGTTTCGGCCTTTTAGTATCTGTCTATATTTCTGAGATGAGGTATTATGTACACTATTTACATTATTCAGACTATTGGCCTAATCTTTGTTGCCATATTTATTACAACGTTTCGGCCTTTCAGTATCTATCTATATTTCTGCGATGAGGTATTATGTACACTATTTACATTATTCGGACTATTGTCCTCATCTTTGTCGCCATATTTATTACAACGTTTCGGCCTTTCAGTATCTGTCTATATTTCTGAGATGAGGTATTATCGCTCTAACAATGATAACAGCCAAAATTGCAATATGAGCACTGTTAAAATTGTTGCTGAAGACATTAGGTTTATAATACCCAGAAATTTATCCGCCGATGTCCTCAATGACACATGGCACAGTGGATAAAGACATTAGTTAGATCCAGTGACAGTTCAATACCCGGTTAAGGCAGTGGAGAACTTGGAGAGGGGTATTAACAGGAGATAACAGACAACTGACACCCATTAAACATGGCACGTGGAACTAAAACAGTCTAACCCGGTTGGACATTCCAACCACCTGATGAAGGTGGGAGCGTACCATAGTCCAAATAATGTAAAGAAATTTAATGTTTTTTTTTAGGCTTGAACTCATCTCCAAAATGTGTTATTACTTTCCGAACAGCCTAATATAGATTTATGATCTCTTCGTAATCTCACTGTATCATTTCGCTCCAGTAACGCGTTGGTGTTCTGCGGTGTTTTTCGATTTCTCTCATCGTATTTACTAATCGATGCCGGCGTAACGCGATGAAATGTTCTTTTCGCTCGGAAGCGACGACTTCAGATTTGAACGCGGAATATTCTGCATTTATTTAATGGTAATTATTTAATGGTAATTATTTAATGCTAATTATTTAATGCTAATTATTTAATGCTAATTTCTACCCACAGATAGAGACAAATACGATTTTTTTTTAAATTTTTTACAATGGTGCTCACTTTGCCTAAGGCTCGAAACTCGCTCTAAATAAGGGGTTACAGATTAAGAGGCACAGTTTATGTGGATATGTAGGGAAGATAAGGATTAAGCCTAGACTTGGACAGGTTAAGATTGTAGTGATTGGGAAGCATCATCTTAGGAGTCGTTTCCACAAACCAGTCCGTCCTGGGTAAGACGATAAATTACATCCGGCGTCCTGGGTAAAACGATAAACTACATCCGCGTCCAGGGTAAGATGATAAACTACATCCGCTTCCTGGGTATGACGATAAACTACATCTGCCTCCTGGGTATGACGATAAACTACATCCAGCAGCAAGTCCTCTGATCAGGAGGTTTTGAGGAGCGCGGAACCACATCGTAATTGCTGATGTTCCCAGGTCCACCCTGACCCGTGGTGGTAGCACCTGTTAGGGTCCTAGCTATGGAAAATAGTTACGCCCAAAGTGGAGTCAAAACACTATGAAAGTGTAAAAATAGGTTTTAATACCAGAAATACTTTGTAAAAAATTATTACCAGCAATACATCTTTGAAAAAATAAATATTACCAGATATATATTTTGAAAAGAATATTACCAACAATAAAAATGTTGTCGGCATTAAATAACCCATTTAGGTTGATATGCCGTTAAACAAACCAAACCAATATATACTGAGATAGATAGATAGATAGATAGATAGATAGATAGATAGATAGATAGATAGATAGATAGATAGATGACAAAGCGATAGATAGATAGATAGATAGATAGATAGATAGATAGATAGATGACAAAGCGATAGATAGATAGATAGATAGATAGATAGATAGATAGATAGATGACAAAGCGATAGATAGATAGATAGATAGATAGATAGATAGATAGATAGATAGATAGATAGATAGATAGATATGAACAAAATTAGATAGATATGAACAGACTGATAGATAGATAGATAGATAGATAGATAGATAGATAGATAGATAGATAGATAGATAGATAGATATTACCAGCAATAAAAATCTTGCCGGCATTGAATAACCCATTGAGGTTGATATGCCGTAAAACAAACCAAACCAATATATACTGAGATAGATAGCTAGATAGATAGATAGATGACAAAGCGATAGATAGATAGATAGATAGATAGATAGATAGATAACACAATGAGATATAATAGATAGGTAACAGGATGAGATAGATAGATAGATAGATAGATAGATAGATAGATAGATAGATAGATAGATAGATAGATAGATAGATATTACCAGCAATAAAAATCTTGTCGGCATTGAATAACCCATTGAGGTTGATATGCCGTAAAACAAACCAAACCAATATATACTGACATAGATAGATAGATAGATAGATAGATAGATAGATAGATAGATAGATAGATAGATAGAAAAAATTTTTTACCAGCAATAAAAATCTTGTCGGCATTAAACATCCCATTGAGGTGTTGATATGCCGTAAAACAAAATAAGCCAAACCAATCCACAAACAGTGGTTTATGGGAAGAAACTAATCGAATGAAACTTGCATCTCACTAAAGGAATACAGGGGGAATGGGCGTGGTTCGCTACGATGGGCGTGGCATGGTGGGTCTTAGCCGTGAAGGTTCGAACTTGTGGAACTAAGGAATGTAGCTCGTCTAAATGGAAATATCGACAGAGCAATGAGAGGCCTACAAAGTTTCCTCTCTAGGAAAAGGATTGTCGGGTGGAAAATAACTGGTCACCCCCAAGGACGCGGAGACGCTTTTTTTGGACTATTGAGACTGGAGAGTGGAGACTGGGCCGCCCCTGTCCATGTATGTCAGCAGTACTCCATTTCGGTCTGATCTGGCTCTTGTATATGTAGAGGATAGCAGAAGCCAGGTACTTACTGGAGTGGCACAGGGAACTGATCATTTTCCCAGCATCGTTGGCGATGGATCGTATATATGAGTTTTACTTGAGGTCTGGGTTAAGTTTAAATCCCCACAGAGGCTCAAGTCACGGAATCCCTCTGAGGGAACAGCCACTGAATTGTTTCAATTTCCCTTTTTCTTTAATGGAGTGTTGCTGCTATATCTGGATTTGAGATGCCCAATCCTCACATCCCCGTCTTGACAAAGTTCAGAAGCGTTTACACGGCCTTGTGGGTGATGAATTGTTTTCCACTCTACAGTCCCAATCCCAGCGGCACATTGTCGCAAATTGATCGTTAATCTATCGCTATTTCCATGGCAAATGTTCTGACAAGCTTTATTCTTTACTTTCACCAGTTCAGACCTTTACATCTAAAACCCGCCAGGCTAAGTTTACACGGTTGGATTCGTATTCTATTAATGAGAAAGAACTTCCACTCAGATCCTTCCCAAGAATAGCTACTTTTTGGAACAGACTCCGCGTGGATACTTCCTCAGATACCTGCAATCAAACTCTTTACATCTAGGGTCAACTTTTATATATCATCCATATCCTCATAATCTTCACTTCGTACTGCCTCCACTTATATCATACCACACTTTACCTTGTATTTTGAGTGAACATTACGAAAAAAAATATTGAAGCTAGAAATATAGAGATGGAATTATTTTTAAAATAATGAAATTACTGTAATAGTGTTACAAGTATAAAGTGTCGCTGCCGACACTGGAGTTTGAACACAGATCACCAGAGAGCAAACACAGCCGATCCCATTTTGAATAACTAGATCACGTGATGGTAAAGGAAATGGGAATTAGCGTGGGGCCTAAGTGATCACTATACGGATTAGTCCAGTTAATTGATAATTCTGCCACATTTAGGGATGGGGGGGTTATTACTAAAATTATTTCGTTTAGTTTCTTGTAAATAGTTTTTGTACATTTTCTAAATATTCATTGGGGTCTAGATTTTAAAATTTTATTTCATTCCCCACCCCCCAGACAATTAATTGTACATAAGGGGACTAGTTAGTATTTTCCTAGAGACAATGAGGTATTATAGTGCATGTAATAAGAAAGCTAAGTATGAATGCGTTGTTTTGGTGTAAGGAATATTGTTGTATGTTTTTGTGTCAGTGTTTGTGGCTAGCTCTGCTTAAATTTAAGACAGAAGAAAACCGTCCCTTTCCCCATTCCCTCTTTTTGGCCTTGTGCCACATTTTGTATTTTATTACGAATAAATAAATCATAATCCGGATTACTTCAGAAGTGTGCTGGTCAAACTCTCTGCCTCCAGGAAAAGAAGGTTCCCAGACGAGGCTATGTCGAAGGGCAGAGTCTCGTCTCGGGAGACAGCTACCCAACCCCGTTTTCATGGGGTCTACGGGGAATTTTTAGCCGAGCCTACGGGCTCTGATACCCCACAGTAAACTCGGCCTTGTGCTACATCCCACTGAATGGGGCGGTTAGTGAATCTCTCACTATACGGATTACTATTCGGTGGTTACTATTCGAGCGAGTATTACCGAGGAAGTACTATTAGTACGAGTGATATTCGAAGGCGTCTGACACCAGTATTGTTCAACGGCGTTACTATAGTTGCATCTGCGATTACAAAGTCTCTACTACAACGAGCATTACGAAAGTGACAACGAATATTCGTTGACATTACAAAAATGGCACCTCGTATATTGCCAATTTTTCTTTGTCCAATCTACTAATGATATTCAATAATACATCTGCGTGTTGTAGAATCACGCATCCGGTTAAAAGGAATTGTAATATTTTCCCACGGTGTTGTAATATTTTTGGAATTGGAGGATGATGTAATGTTTTATCAGTATCATTAATATTTTTTTACTCGATTTTATTCCAGCCTTCATGAAAAACAAAGACGGAATATGTATGTGTATTTGAATGTGTTGACTCTTCGGATGTGTTATGCGTACAAGGTGGTATCAAAAGTTTCCTGACTAGTTATGTTTTAAAAACTAATATATTTACCGAAGTTTTAATATAGTCTCCTTCGAAATAGTCACCTTGCACAGCAATGCCCTGGTTCCACCGTTTCTAACAATTTTGAAATCCGGTCTGGAAGTCGTTTTCCGTAAGAGAGTCGAGTCGAGGACTTTCTGCTATTCGCTCTGGACCTCGGCAACGGAGTTAAAACGGCGACCCTTGAGCTGTATTTTCAGCTTGGAGAAGGCATGGAAGCCCGCGGGTGCAAAATCTGGCGAATAGGTCGGCCACGGAAGCGATACGCTATTGTTCTTCAATAGAAACTCACGAAAGAAGAGAACTCGGTTACAGGGGTGCATTGTCCACTATTTGTCCATTATTCGGACTACTGTCCTCATCTTTGCGCCATATTTATTACAACGTTTCGGACGTTGTACGCTCCGGCCTTCTTCAGATGGTTGGTGCATTGTCATCGTGAAGAAACCACTTATTCGCGCACCACAGATCCGGTCGCTTTCTCCAAACGTTCTCCCTCAAAAGCCTCAAAACGTTGCAGTAGAACCCTCGATTGACTGTCTGGGTCCCGGGGGAGGAATTCCCAATTCATAATACAGTAGTTTTTTTTTTTCAAGCATTTCACCCCAAACAAAGCAGAAGTGCTACTAGCACGCCATGGGGTTACAGAGAGTGAAAGTAAGAGAAAAGAGCAGGGATTAAGGAAAGGATAAAGAGAAGGACGGGGATTAAGATAAAGGCATCAGAAGATGTCGATTGACATTGCATTTAAGTGTTTGAAGATTATAGTTATTAGGGAAGCAAGTAAGAGGAAGGGAATTCCACTGTCGAGAAGTGCGAGAGAAGAAGCCGTTGGAGTAGAATAGGTGGTTACATTTAACTGTTTCGACAGTGAGAAGGTGGGACCGACAAGCCAACCAAGTAGCACGCTTAAATTCATGCAGTTGGGGCAGCAGTGAAAATAGCTCGCCAGACCAGATGCTATGAAAGTATTTGTAGAAAAATAGACAGAGGCAAACCACAACGACAGAGAAAGTGACTGGAGTCGAGCTGCCAGCTCAGGACCTATCACATTGCATATCCGTCTTTGGATTTGTCGAGAACCTTGAGAGCTGCAAGGGATAGGGAGAAGTGGAGAGCCATGATCACTTACGTCCTGGAGGGACACGGCACATAAAGGTCGAATAGAGGGAAAGAGAGACAAGGGAAAGCAATGCATACCTAGCGGGCTTAAGCAAGTGGATGACAGAAATGGCGTTAGGAGAAGTAGCAAAGGGACAACATTTATTGAGAGCTACAAGGGATAGGGAGAAGTGGAGAGCCATGATCACTTACGTCCTGGAGGGACGAGACATATAAAAAGAAAAAAAAAACATACAGACCAAGATTCTTGCTCATGGTTTGTGTAAGTTAAGTTAAGGCAAATTTTAACAAACTTACCCGCAAAAAGGTGTTTAAATAGATCGTTTTTTTCTTGATACTGCTATTACTGTGTCGACCTTCGGCAATTTGTTTTTATTTTAAAAAGTTATTTTTAGAATTCTAGTAAAACACTGACATATGAAACTGGATTTATGTATTTTTTTCTTGAGAACTGACAACAAATATTAAATAGTATTTATTTATTAAATATTTTATTTAAAAGAATAGTTTTGTATTTACAAACTTTCGACATCACATGATCTCTAAATGAATGGTTAGGGATTTTGAACCCTGCAGTTACTTCTCCCACTGGAGATGGCAATGATCCTATCTCAGGTTCACGTACAGAAATCTTGTTACGATTTGCTCTAAACAATCGGGTTCTGTCGTCTTCTCCAGACGTCAAACGCCGAGACGAAGACAATACAGGCTAATAACGATGACTTGCGACGGAGGCGCCGGCCACTTCGAATCGATAGACACCTGAAGGCGGTCGGAGAGCACAACGGCTGAAACGTTGAGACAATTAAAACAAGATGCTGACGGTAGTCTGACTGAAAATAATAAAAATAGACAGCCGCTTGCTTGAATACTTGTTGTCATCGACGCAGCTGCTTTCATCACCTACACTCCGTCAATTTCCAATTCCAATGTCTGTTCTCCTCTTTTAGGCATCACTCAAAAGCTCAATAGAGCTTGCCAAGCAATGCGGCCATTATTACAAGACTGGAGACAAATCGATACGAGCGAATTGTGTAGCCGCAAATAGCTGACATATTACAATTGCCCAAAACGGAAACTGTGCTAAACATGAACCCGGTGAGATCACTTCCGGTTGAACAAAGAACGAAATGGGCTGAAAACTGCCAATATAAAACAATATGAATTTAGGAGTTTAATTATCGATTCTTTGTTGGTGTTGTGCCTTCCAAAGCACTGACGGTTAAGGAGAAGGGGTTCTCAAGCTGCTTTCAGCAGTTAAGTCCAATTCATCATTTGCAAATGGTATTTCTGTATAGTTGTCAATTAGTTTCATTTATTAATGACTAAGTAGTCTACCAAGGGTTGTGGCGCCTTAGTCCACTTCAAATCATTATCCTTATAAACTGACACAAAACAACCTGCAGAATCTTCTATCAGAGTTACCATCACCTACGTCACCGTGATCTTATCTATGCTCTAAAATTTTCCTCACAAAAGTGACTTTAACAATGGGAAAATCCTCTTGGCGCATCTGTTGGTATCATGCCGGCATTTGGGGGGATCGTTTCGTTTGATTTTTTTTTTTCAAGTCAAGTGATCCACCCCCGCCTATTCGCGTTTCAGCATTCGCGGTTTCACACATTCGCTGATTCTTCTTTAGAACACATGTACTTGTTATACGCGGAAATCACGAATATTCGCGCGTTTTTCTGAAAAAACATATGTACAAATTATTCGCTGAGAACCCCCTCGATTCACATACTTTTTCGATAGAACATATTTAAAATATTCTTATATTATTTCCCTGTTATATAAGAGGCTTAAAACATATAAGAGTCCATTTTTATGATAAAAATTGGCAGAATTGTATATCTTCATTGTAAAAAACAAACGTAAAAACATGTATATTGCTTGGGCTTTGTTCTTTGTTAGCGACTGAGGCCCTTAAAAGTGGCTTACGCCGCTAAGTCTGGGGGCATCATCATAGTTCTGTTTTTAGAAAATGTTTTAAACTTTATATCTTATGTCTTGTTACACATAATTTATAAAGTATTTTCAATGGTTGTATCGATCTATGCGTAATTAAAATCGGTTATTGTACGTATGAAAGAAAATTTACGCTAAGTGTATGGTCACTAATACTATTTCACAAAAATGTTTTAAAAAGGGTCCGAAATGTTTCTAAAGTGTTTAGGATGAAAGTTTCAGGCATATTGGGTTTTAACCATACAAATAGGTACTTATAAGCACTTTTAGGGGGGTTGCAAGTATTCGCGGATTCTAACTATTTGCGGCCGGTTAACCCCCAGTGAATGCGGGGGGCTCACTGTACTGCCTTTTCATGCGTCGGTTTGTCTGTTTTTTATTATTTAATTATAAGTTTTAAAACAAAACAGCTTTACATTCTAAATGGATATAGGAAGAGGCCATCACGTCCAGTAACGTCACATCATCCCACGTCATGTCTCGAGTCCCATAACCCATTAGGCTCGTCAGATGACATGTCAGTCAGTTATGTGCTATGCATGATACACGCTTAGGCGATCATGTATCTTTCGATTCATGACTGACGAGGCAGATTTTTCCCGCAGTAGGTTGCCATTTTTTCTGAAGTCTGGCCTGCTATTTACCCATAGAAGAAGACGATTCATACCTTTCCCAAGAGTATTACCACGTAAGTGAATGTAGTGGATTTGACTGGAATTCGAACTCGGCTCTCCAATTCCTCAATCTGAACCGCTAAGCATTACGCCAACGTGCCTCCTTTAAGTCAATTATGTGCCATTTTTCCCGCAGTAGGTTGCCATTTCTTTCCGCGGTAGACCAGTTGCAAAACAAGATTAAAGAAGCTGGTCTGTCCTGCTATTTACCCATAGCTGGGGGAGAAGAGGATTCATACATTTCCCAATTCGAACTCGGCTCTCCGATTCCTTAATCCGAGCCGCTATCCATTATTCCACTGTGCCTCCACATGTACTGCAGACATAACAGCTGCGATGTGTCTACGGCATGAAAACCCGTTGGCGCCCATTCTTCTTTAGGCATGAAACCTCAATACTTGAAAAAAAACATTTACGGTTGGCGTGATTGATGTGATGGAACGAGCATACTGCGATCCATGTTCAAATTCTGGAAAAGTCTGTTGTATTGACATTCACTTTAATACTCTCGGTAAAGGCATAAATCCGTCTCTTCTCCGCCTGTCTACGAGTGAAATAGCAGAGTAGACTGGCTACTATAGCGTCCGGTGGGCAACTAGTTTCAGAAAAGGAAAACTCTAAATAGAAACCACGGAGAAGGAAACGAGAAAGCAACACCATGATCTTTCCAAGAATGGATGGTAATTCACAAAATACATGATGTCCTTCATCTGCTTCGACAAATTCAAAAATAAATATTTGTATCTGTCTATATTTCTGAGATGAGGTATTATGTACACTATTTACATTATTCGGACTATTGTCTTCATCTTTGTCGCCATATTTATTACAACGTTTCGGCCCTTCATTATCTGTCTATATTTCTGAGATGAGGTAGTATGTACACTATTTACATTATTCGGAAAATTGTCCTCATCTTTGTCGCCATATTTATTACAACGTTTCGGCCTTTCAGTATCTGTCTATATTTCTGAAATGAGGTATTGTGTACACTATTTACATTATTCTGACTATTGTTCTCATCTTTGTCGCCATATTTATTACAACGTTTCCGCCTTTCAGTATATGTCTATATTTCCGAGATGAGGTATTATGTACACTATTATAAATTATTCGGACTATTGTCCTCATCTTTGTCGCCATATTTATTACAACGATTCGACCTTTCAGTATCTGTCTATATTTCCGAGATGAGGTATTATGTACACTATTTACATTATTCAGACTATTGTCCTCATCTTTGTTGCCATATTTATTACAACGTTTCGGCCTTTCAGTATCTGTCTATATTTCCGAGATGAGGTATTATGTACACTATTTACATTATTCGGACTATTGTCCTCATATTTGTCGCCATATTTATTACAACGTTTCCGCCTTTCAGTATCTGTCTATATTTCCGAGATGAGGTATGTACACTATTTACATTATTCGGACTATTGTCCTCATCTTTGTCGCCATATTTATTACAACGATTCGGCCTTTCAGTATCTGTATATATTTCCGCGATGAGGTATTATGTACACTATTTACATTATTCGGACTATTGTCCTCATCTTTGTTGCCATATTTATTACAACGTTTCGGCCTTTCAGTATCTGTCTATATTTCCGAGATGAGGTATTATGTACACTATTTACATTATTCGGACTATTGTCCTCATATTTGTCGCCATATTTATTACAACGTTTCGGCCTTTCAGTATCTGTCTATATTTCTGAAATGAGGTTTTATGTACACTATTTACATTATTCAGGCTATTGTCCTCATCTTTGTTGCCATATTTATTACAACGTTTCCGCCTTTCAGTATCTGTCTATATTTCCGAGATGAGGTATGTACACTATTTACATTATTCGGACTATTGTCCTCATCTTTGTCGCCATATTTATTACAACGATTCGGCCTTTCAGTATCTGTATATATTTCCGCGATGAGGTATTATGTACACTATTTACATTATTCGGACTATTGTCCTCATCTTTGTCGCCATATTTATTACAACGTTTCGGCCTTTCAGTATCTGTCTATATTTCCGAGATGAGGTATTATGTACACTATTTACATTATTCGGACTATCGTCCTCATCTTTGTCGCTATATTTATTACAACGATTCGGCCTTTCAGTATCTGTCTATATTTCCGAGATGAGGTATTATGTACACTATTTACATTATTCGGACTATCGTCCTCATCTTTGTTGCCATATTTATTACAACGTTTCGGCCTTTTAGTATCTGTCTATATTTCTGAAATGAGGTATTATGTACACTATTTACATTATTCGGACAATTGTCCTCATCTTTGTCGCCATATTTATTACA